>VXBB01001406.1:87325-112322 GCA_013399915.1 Illadopsis cleaveri
GCCCACTCACCCGTCCATCGCCGAGCAGGACAGCGGGACAGGAGCCGCGCACGGGGAGGCTGAGAGAAAATGGCGGCCTGGCCTGCACGGAAACCGCCGAGCGTTGCCGAGTGCCGGGCTCCGCTCCGCGTCCCTCTCTGCTACCGCGCAGGCGCCGGCCTAGTGCGCATGCGCCGTGCGCGCCGGTGAAGCTTTTGCCCTCAGCTGCCCGGCCCGAGCCGGCCCCTGAGGCGGGGCGNCGCTCCAAAACAAACCCGAGCCCTACAGCGCGCCCCTCCTCACCCCCTGGCCAGGGGAGGGACGCCAAAGGCGGGGGAGATGGAGGGAGCGAGAGGCTCTGGGGGGCGACGATGGGGGTAGAGCAGAGCGCGCTCCTTCTNGCGGCGGCACGTTCCCCACTCGGCCCCGAGCCCGTCCCTCCTGCCTCGGCTCCACTTCGGGAGTGTATGAGGGGCCGCCAGCGCACAGCGCGGAGGCAGCCGCGGGCGGCGGGGGCTCCTCAGCCCGTGGGCATTCCCTGCTGCCCCGCCCGGGCCGTGGCTGAGCCGCCCGACCCCACTTGTTGAAGGGAGAGAGTTTCCGCACTTCCCAGCGCCGGGAGCCCGGCCCTTCTCCTCAGGGAAAACGTCCAGAGGGACCCGGGCACCCCTGCGCTCCCCGCTCTCGCCTTGGGTCCAGCCCTGGCAGGGAGACTTGTCCCCATCGCTCGCTGCCTTCGGCTACGCAGTCACTTCCCAGAAAACAATCTGTTGACTATATAACTGATCACTAACACTACATAAAAATAATAAAAGGGAACATACAAAGGAACTCATTCAATTTATCCTCTGAGTTAGAAGTTCTTCCATATAAAGGAGGCTGAGGAGTACCTGTTGAGTGTAGCAGAAAAGACACTGGAGTCTGCAAGTCCGGTTGAAATAATGGATGTAACTTTATACAGCAAAACTCTGGTCCCCCACAAAGCATCAATAAAATTGATAATCAATCAGGATTTTACCTAGAGCATTTAATTTTAGAAAGGATAAAAAAGTTACGAGCATTCGGTGCATTTCTAATAAAATGCCATGGCACCCTCTTGATCAGTTGTTCATGCAGTGTGGTTTATTCCACTTTCCTGTTCATGTAGCTTTGCCTTTTATACTACTTAGATCATTTTTAATGCACTTCTGAATGCCTTGTGAAATGTCTGCCATATTTGGAACATTGTGATAGCATCATCTGTTTATCGGGTCATCTTGTTTTCTATGTTGCTAGAGTGTGTTTTTGCTTTGTCTTTCTCATGTTTTAGAAAGTCAGAAAAAAATTGTTGCCAAAAAACACCCTCTTGTCCTTAGGAGCTGTCAACTTTCTGCTGAAGTCCTGCATCAGATATTTCAGAAGGCAGCTGAAATGTCCAGCAAGAAACAACCATTAAGTGAAATACCTCGAGCAAAGCCCTCTACATTCAGTTGTTACATTACAAAGCACACAGGCTTATGTCCTCTATCCATTTTATTCTAACTAAAATTTAAGTGCAGATACTATTATCAGCTGTTCAAATGTTCCACACTCTTAAAATCACAGTAATCTTACTTCTGCAGCAGTATTTTGTTTTCCTAAATAATTTCCTTTGATCATTGATACACTTAGATGTTTCGCTTTGATTGGTTTACATTTTATTTCAAGAACAGCTAATAAATAACCATCTGTGTAGTTCAGTAGCAGTATGAGTAGTTAATAAGGTTTGCTTTGTGGAAGACTGTAGGAATTAGAAAGCACACAAAGATATTTGCTGCTGTACATTGTCCCAGACTGAGTCTCTGGAGTTGCTGGGGATAAAACAGCATCCCCACTCTCAGAGAACGGCTTGTCTGAGAATTTGCCTGAGCACTTTTTGACATCCACAGCATCCAAGGACAAGTCTTGTGACTTAGGAAATCACTGTCTGAAAAACATTTTCTTTTGGTTGTGTCAAGCCCACTGCCTGATAATTTCCTTTGATGTCCACTAGTTGTTTGGTTTTTTTAAGAAAAAAGTAGATGGATAATTTTTCCATTCCGGTGTGCCTATACTTGCTGTTCTTGAATGCATATACCTTCATCATACTTTTTCAGTTCTCTTTCAGAGTTCCAGTAAATTTCATGTTTCCTCTATTAGAAGTCATTTCCTGTTTTCAATGATTTGTTTGGAGGTTTTTTATACCTTTCATAATCCTATTCTAGAAGACCATAATGGTTCTCATTATTCAAGTTACACACTCAATGGCTTTATATAGGTGCATAATGAATACTTTCTGGTTTTATATTATTTTTCTTTCTTATAATACCAATCTCATTTGCATATTTGAATCCTACTGAGCCATGAGCTGGTGTTTTCACAGATCCCCCCACAACTCAACCACTCTTTGCTGTGTGAAAGCCATTTATTTAGATTCCAGGATTTTGCATGTATATTTTGGCTTGTTTTCTCTCTCACGTATTACTTCCATTTTTCAACACAGAATTTAACTTTCCATTTTATCATTCAGTCACACAGTATCATGAGAGCTTTCCACAATCCTTCACGGTCAGCTTTTGTTTTTATTACCATGAATAATTCAGCATCATCAGCAAACTTGGTCACCTCGATAATCACTCTTTTTTCCAGATCATTTAAGAATATGCTGAACAACACAGGTCCCTGTGGTACACTACCAATGACCTCCCTGTACTGTAACAAAATAGAGCATTTTTCTTGTCCTTCATTTAATATCTTTTATTAATCTAGCATTAATAACTAATAATTAACAATTTATTAATATAGCAAAGAATGTACCTGTTAATCTTGTGTCAGCTTAGTTTCTCTCAAGAGGTTTGGGCAGAGAGTTTCAACAAATTCTTTTTTTAAGAAAACATTATCATGTTACATGAGTTTTATGCTAAAACTCAGTGACTCCTTCAAAGAATATGATGCTTCTTGCTATTAGAGGCACTTACACAGTAACAACTCTTCATTTGTCCTTAGCTCCAAACAGCCTCGTCCTTCAGTTTCCTCAAATTGTTAATGGTAGTGTCATTAAATGGTGTTGCTTAGAACAACAGATCCTCAGGATATTATGGGAAAGGTTGATGATTTGGTTTACCAGTCTTTGTTATATTAAACCACATTATTCTATCTTAAGCCCTATCCTTATCATCTTCATAAATTCCCCAGATGCCTTTGAGCAAAGTCCCAACATTTATTAGTAGCTATTCATCTTTTTGTGCTCCTGTAAACAATGTCCTTAATCAACATTTCTTCCCAGCAGTCTATGTTGATTTACTTTGTTTTCTTAAACTAAGTTTTGAAGCTATTGTGTAGCTCTTACAAGCATAGTGCCCCAAATAAATGTCTCTTTTTCAAGTTCAGGTCAGAACTTGTGTTGCTGGCCTGAATCCCACAGGCTACTCTCCAGCATTTTTTTTCCAGCATCCTTGCTAGAAAGACAGCTTATCTTGGGCAGGCTGGGAGTGTTGCTGTTCTCTACCATTTCAAACTCTGAAACATGTGACATAGCTCATCCTGTACTTCACTGAACATGGGTCCAAAGGTCTGCTCATGACAACCAGATTATCTGTCTGCCCACTCTCCCTCTCTTGCTTCTAGTATATCCACCTGGAAATTTATTTTCCACAGCAAATTCACCTTTTTCTATCACGGTGATTAAAACCATGAACATTTACTTTCTTCAGGACTGGAGATGAATTTTACTTTTTATTACAAACAATGTATGCCAGCGGTGATTGCAAACGTCTTTCATTCCATAGGGCTTCCTTGATTTTGTCTTGGAGAAGTGGTGGAGTAAAGATCATATTGTGGGTTGTATACAGCCATGGCTGCAGCTGTTTTCTGTCAGGGGAAAAAAGTGAAATGAATATTTTTTTTTCTTTTTTTCTTTTTTTTTTTTTTAGTGCAAAAGTGTTTGTTGTTGTTATAAAATAAAGGGTAGAACTTCTCTGCTTCTTGATCTAAAAAAATGTAGCAATCTTTCTATTGTCACAAGCGGCTGTCTAAATGCTGGCCTGGCCCTCTACAAAACACGGCTGAAATATTCCAACACCAAAACTGTGATTGTACTCCAAGTACATTAGTAAAGTAATTTAGTCAATAGGCAGTGAAACCTAGTTTTTCCCTGACTGCAATGTGGCTGGACAGTTCTGATGAGGACTGCTCCCTTAATGGTGGTGCTTTTACCAGCCTAGATCATTATATTGCAGACAGCAGGGCTGTCCCACCTGCCACACAGTCACAAAACCCAGGAAAGAATGTCTAGGCACTGCATTTTCAAAATCAATACATAATGCTTATTTTCACGAGTGGGTTATGTGAAAGATGCACAATTAAAAAAAAATCTGGCTTTAGTTCTTAGCAAGTCCTTCATTACTACAACAGCTTTTGCCAATCAGTATTCAGGTAACAAAGGTTCTTGGCATTTGAGGATCAGACAAGAAATAAATTTAGGGACTTCAAGATGATTTCTATTTTTGTTCTGAAGTGAAGCTGCCTAAATTTTGCCTATTGATACACATATAAGGGTATGACTAACTTAACAGAGCTGAAGCATTTAGTCCAGTGATGCCCTGAATTTCTTGCTTTGTGCAAATGGGAGCCCAGTCTGTCCCAATAAGTACGTAGTAAGCAGTGCCTGAGCGGTGGTGAACATTAACCCCTCATCCCATAAGCCTGCTTTGGTGGGGTGGACTTTCCTCTGGTCCTTTGCCAAATCAAGCAGATCCACTGCCGCAGGTGACCTAAACTCTTCTGGTTTGACTTTACACTGAAGAGATCTAGACAGACTCAGAGTCATTTTTGTCAGAGGAGACCCTCCAAGACCTCAGCCCTCCTGCTTCCAGCTGCTCATTTGCAGCCCAGGAGCCTTTCCTGCTCTATGCCCTGCAGGCAGGAGCAAGCATAGGGCAGAGGTTTCAGCCACAGCCTGGCTGTCCCCAAACTAGGCTTAGATGCAAACTTAAGGTTGTATTTAGGTGAATTTTGACTTGCCCTCTGTTTAACTCACAGACTAACATCAGACAGAAGACTTTATGTGATATACACAATGAGCCCAGTTTTGTGCAAGCTCTGAGGTTGCCTAGTTTTGCAGATTGATAATTATGATTACTAAAATGGTGACGAAAAAAGTAATGGAGAACACATTTTTTAAAAAATTCAACACCAGCAAGGAAAAGATTCCAAATCTCCAATAATATAGTAGTAAATTAAAACAATACATTCTCAAACAAAAACCAAAAATTCATAGTAGTTTCAAAGAATATTCTTTGCACAGCTGGACTGAAATGGGACTTTTGCTATTGATTTCAAGAATACCAGAACTTGAACTCTGAACTCAAATAATTTAAAAGGAGTAAAAAGTGTCTCACAGTAATTTTTAAAAAGCCATATAAGTGACAGATGAGCTCACCTTTCCACTTTACCCTTTGATGTTAGAAAATGGAATTATTTTTGTACAATTTTTCCAAAACTGTGCTCTCATACTATCCTATCCTAAGTTCTTTCACATGCTTTTTCACCTTATGTGGGAACAGTGTTATGTTCCTGGGCTTTTTTGATAGGGATTATTTTATGAACTCCTACAAGACTGTATAAATTATCAAAAAAAATATCACAGAGGAAAAATATTTTCAAGTGGATGCTGTCTGTGAAAGCAAAAGGTATTTAAAATGGAAAACCTTTTAAGTGATACAGAAAATGTCTTCAAAGAGGACACCCCAGAAATATGACTGTTTTTTAAGAAATGAAAATCTTCAAAGCAGACACCTCTTTCTGTGAGGAAATCCTCAAAGGGGCATTCCTCCAGAGTGAGAATCTTTGAAAATGAAATCTCTTAAATGATCTGAAAATTTTGAAAGCAATAAACCATTCCTAAAACTGAAAGCAGTATTTCCTTGGGAGAGTATAGGGTGTTCCTAAAGAGAGAAATAACTGCACCATTGTTAACTGTAGAGGTGATCAATGCTTCTTCTCATACAAGTGAAATAAGTATTATTTAAAATCCTTATCATCTTCACAAAGTTATTAAAATACATTATTACAATATTTTAATCCATAAATAGTATTAGTGGCAGCATACTCTTTCATCACTGGGCAGGCAGTTGCTGACTTAAAAGTAAATTCTTCATTTTTGAAGATGTAAGTAAGAAAGTCCATGGAGTGGAGCTTGGTAGAAATATTTCTGTGAATGATATTCCCATGGAGTTCCCTTTTTTCCTTACAAAACAGGAAATAGCAGCTTTGCAGTATGTTTTTCCAGTTAAGAATTGTATGGTTTTTGGAATCTGGACTATTTCTACCGCATGGAAATCCATATTCAGATGTTTTCCAACTAGCATATTCCATGGTGTGCTTGCTGGTCAAAAGCTTTACAGGGAAGTGCTATAGATGCAAAGTTGTGACAAGCAAAGTAAATAGCCTCTATATAGCTTAGAAAGGAAACAATGAAAAGACAGTGTGTTCCTTTTGCCACACTAAAATATCATGATTTTGAAGATGACTGCTGTTGAAGTGTTTCCTTGAGGAATGCAGGGAGCTGGATCTTTAGCATCATTTAAAGAGGCTGACTGCTGGGGTGCTGGACAAGCTGTTGGACTGTGAATGAACTGCAGCTGACCCAAAGCCAACAGGCAAGCCAGAATTATTTGCAGGGCAAGGCATTGGAATTTAAAGCCTTCTGGGGAGACACAGTCTTTTTTTAATTAAGAAATTTAGAAATTAGCTGATAAAATACATATTTGCTTGCCTGAGTGGCCACTTTGTCTCTTACCCACGAGACTCATGGAAGCAACATTTTAGTCATCTTCTACTCCTGGTTGAGTGAACCTACCATAGTACCACCACCTTCATACTGATGCTACACTCAAAAACACTCAACAACATAGTGTCTCCTCCACTCTCCCTTATTAATATTTTCATGCCATCCTCACACATTCCTCACTTCAGGATTTGGGTATCATAAATACCCCTAGGAAAATGTAGCTAAGGGGATGCATTGTGACACTCTGGTTTTTAATTGCTTTACTGTACGTACTTTTCACACTGATGCGTTTGTCTAGCAGCAAATTTAACTGAGATCACTTAAGCATCTTTCTGTATTAAATATTATAGATAACGTTACTCTTTCAGAACTACTCGGCTGAAATAGTTTTTAGCATATCAATTTCACCAGCCTGTGATTTCTGTGGTGTGCAGTACTGGGGGATTCAATATGTTTATAAAGGAGGCAAATTTGACCCAACTGACACAGCCTATACAACAAAGTTCTTTAATAATAGCTTATAGCTGGGATGTGGGTTTGCATTTTAGAAAAAAATAAAAAGATGACCACAAACAGTAGAAGTTGCTTTCATGCTAAAAGGTAGATGTGAATAGTGGTTTTGCTTATAGCAGAAAAGAAATCCAGGTTGCAAAGATCAATTACCATGTTCAGTTGCTATTACAGTCTTTTCACTCCCTGAATACAGCAGTCAATGCAGCTGGCAATGCTCAGAGAATTTAAATAAAAGATACAAATACCTTGTGAGACCATTTGAAGGCGATCTGCCCAAATAGCTGCACATAAAAACCTTTCTGTAGCACTGCCTCTCAAACCCGAAACTCCTGAACCGGGCTGGGGGCGTCCCCTGCCAGCCACGGAGCCCCAGCAGGCGCAGGGCCCGGCCCTCGTGGGCAGCGGAGCGGGGCAGCCACGCTGGGACAGCGTGGTGTTCTCCCTGCTGCCTCCCCCGCAGCCTGCACACAGCCCCCAGAGCTGCCTTGGGCTGGCACCTCGACTGGTGAGCGTTTCTGCGCTTAGAACTCTCCCGGCAGTGCGGCCAGAGTCTCACATCAATCCTTGAGAAAACACCAAAGCCCCTTCCCAGGCTCTGCTCAAGCTGGGACTGGTACCTGTACTCCCATGCTCCAAATGAGATTTTTGGAGAAGTGCATACCCCTACAGCTCTGGTGTGGTGGATGAGTGCCTGAATAATGAGAAACTGAGACATCACTATCACAATCGCTATCACTATTCACTTGACTTCTGTCATGCCTTGGGCTGCAAGGTTAAAAAAGCACCAAAAAGCAATCCATAAACTAATGTTTTGCAGGGGTTTTTTTCTATTCCTCATGCTCCACAGGAACTTCATATGTTAGCTGTAATTTAAAGCTGACCTGCTAGAGCAAACAAAAATCTCAGTCATGGTGGAGTAGGGGCAACAGATGAAGGCACCTCAGTAATTTTCCTTGTCAACCTAACTCTTGTCTTTTTAATTTGGAAATAATAGAAAAATCCCAAGGTTTCTGAAGTTCCAAATATTCTTCTCTAGACTAAATGATATTTTCTATTTAAAAATTGTAAGTTGCTCTATTGAGATATATATATATGCTCTATCATACAAAGCAGATATAATTTTCTTTCATATGTAGCATAAACAGTTATAGAAATGTTAAGTGGTAAAAGGCACATCAACCCACAGCAAATTTGAAGATGGGTGCTGGGTAGAAGAGCAACAGATTAGAGATAGAAGTCAGAAATAATTCTGTTCCTAAATTCATTACGTATCCAGAGTGGATATTATTTTTATAAAAATCAGTTTGCCATCTCCCAAACTAATTTACTTTATAATTTCAAGAGTAATCTTCTGTGTAGTCTACTGTCCTTTAGGAGTGCTGATGTAGCTGGAGAACAAGAGCAGCTTGTCACACTGCATTACAAACAGTCTGCTTGCAAATTTCAGAGAATTTCTGGCCACTTGTGACATAATGTCTCATTAACCTTTTGCAACATCTGAACCCAACAAAGATATCTGCATTTTCAGAATAAACAGCAACTATCATCGCAACTTCCACCATGAACAGCAGCAGCTTTTAACAAACACCATCAGCAGTATGAGATGCAAACGAGTGATATGCTGATTCCTCATGACTTGGACTATAGCAATCATCTTTGTGTCAAATTTACCTCTATATTTCTTTACTCATTCCTTAGTTCAGCTATCAGTCCAATATTGTGCTTGCTGTCTGATGTAGTGACTTAGCAGATGTAAAATATTATTTTTAAAGGGCAAAATTGATAGTTTACAACCACTGTAGGCACAGAGCCTGTAAAGTAGAAGTCTCATCATCCTGTAGTAAGTAATCAAAATCCTGCTGCAGTCCTGGTGCAGGTTTTCTAGGGGATTGGAGTCAGGGTAGTCATATCCCTCCTGTTTTCTGCACAAGGGCAGGCAGAGTTAAGCCTTGGCCTCAGGGCACAGGAGCTCACTGACAGGAGTGAGAAGGGATCAAGGCCACTGACACATACAAGTGCTAGTCAGGATGAGCTGGGTGTTTGGAGACACAAAAGATCTCCCAGCTCCAACCCAACCTGAGGCAATGCAGCTCACTCCGATTAAAGGCATGTGTTGCTGAACAAAATATGGCTCTGCACAAACATGGTTCTAAAAGCTGTAGAGACTCTGCTTGCCTATTTCTACACTCCTTTTTTCAGCTCTGCTGTATTATTTTAGTTCAGGAAGGAATTGCCCTGCACTGATTTTCACTCTTAGTTGCATTCAGAATGTTGCTGAGATAATCTTAGACTTCAAGCTCAGGGACCACCAGACCTAAACTGTAAAAACTCTGGATTTTGATTGTCTAACACTGCTAAAGGTAAGTTGTCAATACTAGGGAAACAGCAGTCACTCATGCTCAGTTAAAGTAAAAATTTTAGTACACAACAGTTCTTATTCAGACACCACACTTTTATTACCAGGAAACAGTGAAGCACCAGGCTGTCATTATACTATCCAAGGTGTGTCTACTCCTCAGCTTGCTTCTTACTTGCATCATGCTTCCCTAGTGCTCTGCTGAAACCATACTCAGCTGGACAATGCATTAATTGTGCATGTTAAGAGTACCAAAAGACCAAGCCAACAAAAACTTCAGGAGTGATTTGCACAGTCTTCTGTTGTCTTTTTGCTCTATTTTTCTCTTTAAGGATGCAAGCAAACCTTGAAGCATATTTTGGAGAGGTTTACAACAAGGTGTGAAGTTTTATTAACACAGAACCTTTCATCCAAAGATCACAAATACCATACCAGTATAAATGAAGTCTAACTTGTCCCCTATAAGACATGTAATAATAATAATTATTATTATATATTCTTATTGTTGAACAAACTGATTCTTTCAAGTCATGAGAACACCAGTGCAGTAGCTGAGGAAGAAAAAGAGCTTTAGGGTTGAGTCCAAAACTGTCAATGTAACCACAGTGTTATCTTCCAAACTGTAATACACACAGTGGAAGTCCTTGGTAACTGGACAGTCATGCATTTGAATTTTTTATCTGCAACAATAAAATACCTCATTCAAAAAATTAATTATGAGACTTGAAAAAATAGTATTTTGAATTCCCAAGTATTCCAGAAGATTCTGATCAGCTACAGGCTCCTTCCCTTGTGATTTTACATTCTATATGATCAGTTTTCAGTAAATAATATAATGGTGTCAATGGTCATGGTCAGAAAGATAATTTTTAAACCATTTCAGTCCTGAAGGTACAGCCAGTCTGATGCATTAAGCTGTCTAAGGTGTGTGAGCTGCCTTACTAAACTGATCTCAAACATCAACTTAGGAATACAAGTATCAAGATTTTTAACTGATTTACAGACTATCAGCATATTTCTAAAACAGAGGACATGAAGTGAAACACCCCAAATCTATCATCATCCTAAAGTGATCCAAAAATCAATCTATCACGCATGGTGCCTATCAAGAGTCAATAATAAGCCACAAGCATTAATCTCCATTATAGGTTTGTATAAAGTATGACACATGTATAGATTTGGTGCAGATTTGGACATTATCTTACCACAAAAGTAAATCACTTCTCAATGGCCAATGAGTTTTAAGTTGCCTCATTAAGTACAAGGGGTTTTGGTGCCAAGTTTACCAAAGGGAAGTAGGCATCTCCAAAAAAAGTAGGGGTCTTTGATCACACAGAAAAACTTTGAAATTGCCTCCTAAATTAGCTAAGACTCAGTAACACATGAGGCGAAGAGAGAAGATGTGGTTTTGAAAGAGCCACTGAGCAATCCAGGAGAGAGGGAAGAGGGCAGAAAAGGCAGCTGGCTAGTGGGTGTCAGCTGGTGGCTCTCTGCAGCCCAGGGTCTGAGGGAAGGCATTACCCTTCAGCACGGATTCATTAGCTACCTGCATTCATTAGTCACCTGCATACAGAGAGGAAGGACAAGCAATTAAATTTGGTTTTCAGGCAATGTACTTCTCTTTCTGTACTTGCCATTGTAACTTGTTCTGTTTTGGATGTTGTCAAGAAATGCATCACTTTAACAGGGTTTCCATTAAGGGCAAGATTTCAAGGTTAGTGGATAAATTCACGCCATTCCATGTCTGTAGCTGTAATGATCCATAAATCCAGCTTACTGGAACCCTTTTGGAATGCCCACTCTCCATTTCTCTAGGTATTGAAAGCATTAATAATCTGGTATTTTATTAGGTCCACAATTTAGGCAATGGTGACGCAAGAAGTTCCCTTGGATGACCTGCATGAGCCATGTAGACAGCAGAACATGCACAAGGGAGAGAGAAGAGTGCCAGAAAATAACTACATTCTGGTCTAGTCTCTACATTTGCAATTGTCAATTAATAAAAGCAGGCAGATTTTAATTAAGCTGAAAGTGATGTAGAAATTTCAGCAAAGCAGCACTGAGTCCACAGATTTGGCTGCAGAATTTAAGTTCTTTTTAGTTCTGGATTTATAGGACTTTTGTTAGACATCACCAGAGTAAATGTAGTCTAAAGACGGAGAGAGCTGCTCCTACAGCCGGGTTTTTACCTAATGTAAATGTAATTAAACAACGAGGAATTCTGCCACAACTTGTAACTGAAAAACATTATACACTGTACTAATTCATCTTTGATTAAAATTTTAACAAAAACTAGAAAACTGCACTCCTGAAAAGACCAAGAAGAAAACCAACTAAAGAAGCCTCTTTATGAATCTGTTACATTTATGCAATGGAATTTCAGATCTGATGAGAGGAAAAGCTGAGGAACAGAAATTTTCCATAGTATTTCTTTCACAACCTGGTAGAGCTGCCAGAAAAAATTCTTGGCGGGTGTAATGCTGACCACAGTGGTGCAGTGAGCTTTTAGTTACATACTTGTTCCCTGAGTCACAGGGCCTGGCTGCCCTGCCTCAGCCTACATCCATATAAAGAAAGAAGCAGCACTTAAGCACATCATCAATAGCAGCATGACATTAAGAGGGTCAGTCCCTTGCTTGTTGTGCATCACATTCCTCCCAAACCAGCACAGGTCTTTCTTTTCCTCTGAGCAATTTTCATTTATTGTAATATAAATAGAAAAAATAGCTTGAATATTTGAATTAATAAATGTGCATGAATGAGGACATAGACAAAAAGCTGAACATTTATTTTGCTTTTTTAATTCCTAGTTTTAAACCCATCAGTGCTGATAGCATAATAGCCAGGATATTAGAAGCCAGGATGTAGAATATCATTTTTATGTGAGGAAGAAATACACAAAAAATATTTTTTCAAAGTCAAACAGAGCAGTTAGTGACCTGCAAAAATTTAAAATATTTACAAATCAGCGTAGGACAAGACTGGATAATACCCATCTTTGCATAGAGACAGAAGCTGACACTGCAGTGCCAGAACTGTGTGCAGCCCAGGCTCACAGTCAAGGAGGGGTCCCTTGAAAGAACCAGCCAGGGCTGGAGAGTGAAGTGACTCATCCAGCACATGGTAACACAGGCGGGACTGGAGCCCTGTGGTGACACAGCTCTGAGGAGAAGAGAGGGTGTCTGGCTAGGAGTAAACAAGCTACTTAATTAGTATTTTCCCCAAACAGAGGAGAGCCTCCCTGCAGCTGCTGTGTGACCCAGCCCAGCCCTGGGAGACACTGCCGTCCCTCCTGCTGCTGTTCCTGCTCTGTGACCGAGGGTTTGCACACCGAGCCATCTTTATTTTAGGTTTATTTCAACGTTCTGCCAAGAGAGATTCCCATATCTCTCAACATACTGGAACAGGGCATATTACAAATTTTGAAAATGCTGAAACTGTGATTTACTTGTAGCACATGCCAGGCTATGGTGTATTTCTTTAAGCATTGTTTATCCCAGCTTCCATAGTACCTGAAAATAAACAATTAATTTTTTTCCTGTTAACCAGATTAAAGGATGTCAAAATATTAATGACTGCTGGAATAAGCACTTCATTACCAAACCTACAGCCAGTTCACTGAGGACATAGCTTAATTTGAAGCCTGCTGGAGCCGTGCTGTGGTGCTTGCACTGAGGGATGAAGCTTGCTCCAGACAACTGCTCCTTCCTTTAAGTAGCAGTAACTTTCTCATCTGCCTCAAGCAATTCTTTGGGATGTCACACATCAAAACACAGCTTTTGTTCGTTCATCCTAATAGGTAGCAAAGAGTTCAGAGTTTTTAGGTTCAGAAGCTGATGTAGTCTTGTTTTGACCTTTCTCAACATGCTGAATGCCCTCCAGTGCTCTGCACTGGAGTGTGGCAAGCACAGCAGAATCCCCATCAATCTCATGAAGGGAGGCAGAACAGCTGAGCTACACCACAGTTTGAGAGCACTGGCCCTATATATTAAAATCTGATGTTGCAGCCCATTTGCTGCAATGGTAGGTGCCTCAATAGCTGCAGTTAACCTTGCTGAATATTCAGCAGCAGCTCTGTCTTCCTCAGCACTATCAATTCACTGACACCATTTAATATCTTTTAATTAAGAGTATATGGCAATAACCATATACCTTAACCAAATGTTATCAGTAAAAAAAATATTTTATTTTCTCTTTTTGTTTGGAGTGAGGTTGCCATTGTCATGCCTACGGCACAAAGTATGGCTTTTAGCTATTTTATTCTCTGGTTAGGATGTAGATCTTGCCAGAGTGACTGACATATAATGTTACACTTCCAAGCCTGCAGAGCCAGCAGGTCCTCGGTTCCCCAGAGTAAGAAACTTCAGCTAAGGCCAGGTGCTAATTTTGTGTAATGGAGCACTACGCTGCTTTGTTTTTATTTATAATGCTGCTGTTCTCCCAGCACTTGACAGAGGTACATACCATTAACATCATTTGGTGGCACAAGGACTCGAGACAGGGTAAGCTATTGTGACTGGCCCAGCAAAGGGTGTTGGAGAAATGGAGCTTTTCTCATACCATCTCAAGCTTCTTGAAGCCAAAATCGAAATCAAGACAAAACATGTTATACTTCCAACTCACTGGGAGATTTTTCAGTGACCTCCCCCTTTGAGATATGACAAACCTCAGACAGAAGAACTAAATGTAAGAAGGCAGATGAAGAGTATGTGAAGTGAAGCAAAATGTGGACAACAAAGAGAATGCTACCATAGACCTATAAATTAATGAGGAGACCTCTGAGGCACTCACATCATCTGTTTTAGGCAACTTCTGGCAAATTAAGTACCAAGAGGATTGTTTCAGTCCTCATCTGCTTTTGGCCAGTTATCCAAACACTGGAGCACACCCTATACCCTCATCCACCAGGTAAAGAGAAATTTTCCCTGTTATGGGGAAGACAATTTGGTCATATGACAAGACATACTCAAAGTCCTAGTTACATGCCAGGCATGAGATCATCATGCAGTAACACATGGGTTTTTTGCCAGCAGCAGAGAGTGCAGCAGCTCACAAGGAAGACTAGTTGCTCTGGAAAGCCCTGAGGTAGGTTTCCCCTGAGCAGGGAAACTCCTGCTTTTTAAAAGTTAGGAACATAAGTTTCTTATAAAACCAGTAGATGATAATGAAAGGACAATCTCATTTGCACTTGTAATGTCAGACACTTCAGTATTAATTACAGAATGCAAAACTCTGGCTTTCTGCTTGCTGAGTAATCCATATCTCATTCTGATATACAAATGAGTTAAATCAAAGTTAAGATTTGCAAGGTAAGGTTAAGACATGCTTCATCTGCTGTATCCTGGCCATGCACACAAAAAACGCAGGAGGTCATTTCCACAGTTTTGCTTTCAAGGAATCCCAGATACAAGCAGAGGAATGAAAATGCGACTGTCCAAGCTGATCTCAGCTGGGCTTCAGCAGATCAGGCTGTGGTGCCACTGGGCTGCTCTCATTTGTGTCTCAGGTATCTCAGCCACAGAAAATCCTGCTAAACGTCAACAAAACACAATTTGCAGTGCAAAGTAGCTGATAGTTACTACTGCAGAGCTGTATATTGTTGCATGAAGACAAGCTAACCTTTATGATAAAGTTAATGATGTACGGTGTGTAAGTTAGTTATATCAACACCTGAAGCGCTTCTTAATTTAATATTCCAACTCATTAAAAATCTTATTATATAAACCACTTACAGGCTTTATAAACACATTTTAATATTATTAGGAAAAGATCTTGATAAAAAATAATTTGAATGCAAAATGCACCTGTAGACTAAGTTGCTTATAGTAAAACTAGCTAAATGAAATTTGCTGTCAGCAAACCTCCTGACAAGTTTTCCTGTCTGAGTTACAAACAGACTGTTCTTTTGTGTACTTGGACCTTTTTCTAGTAGAAAGAGTGGGCCAGAGAATTCAAGCAATGTAGATCATAGTACAAGCATTGGCCCTAATCCCCACTCTGAGGACCAAAACATTTCAGAGCAGACTGTACAGTTGATTATAACAAGTGATGGAACTCACATCTCTATAAATTTTTCTCCCAAGCTATAACAATTCTTTAATATTGAAAATGAGAAATTATACTGGCTCTTAGGACAAGGCTGTACTGCAGTTCTGGTGGAAACAAAGTTTTGATATACACAGAACAATATTTGTTATGTTTAGCTACTAAATAATCGAGTTGTTTTTATTTTAATTGGTTATAATACTGTGACATTGTATGGTGATATACCAGTGAAATTACTCATTAAAAGAATGACCTAAAAGTGAGCATGATTCAACTACAAAACTGATTTTAAATGAGGCAATAGACTTACCGTGATTGGTGTATGATTTATTGTCAGAATAGAAGCCAGTAAAGGTTTACATCACCTGTATTCTTCACTGACATTATTTGGAGTTGCTATTCAGAGCATGTACATTTTTGAAGCCTAAAATATTTGAATCCTATATGACATTTTTATGCTTGTGTTTTAAATTATGTGCTCTAAGAGGTTCAAGTAGGTAGAATTTTAAATCTTTATAAATAACAAAATTTGTTGTTTTCAATAATACTTAAAACATTAATCTGCAGATCTCTGTTTTAATAAATTTGTAGTGTTTGCTATGTACAAAATAAATGCAAAAGGTCAGCTTATTATTCCCCAAAACTACTGTGAAGTCATCAGAGAATTAATTTTGTTATTCTGCTGAAGCTGCATGCAATCACCAAGGTTCATATGGGTGAAGTATTATTAAGTTCTGCTCACTGACACATACTGCAATACAAAAAATAAGAGCTAAGAAGTGCAGACCACTGAAATTACTCCTACTTGCAATCAGATTGGTTTTTAAAAGGCATTCTGAATTTACTGTGGCAGCAGCCCTGTAAGTGCAGCTAATCGTCCATTGCTGCTCCCAGTTTTTCCTAGTCCGCCTCTCCAGGGGTGCCCCTGGAGTGCAGTCGAGCAGCACAGGCCCCCTCAGCCCACGGACAGCTCTGAACAGTGGGATCCATGTCAGGGTTTTGCACTGGGCTGTGAGCACCACCTGGGCCTGAGAGAGGGAAGGAGAACCTGTTCTGTCTTCATGGCAACCAGACCGGGTGGGAAAGGATGGGAAGGGATGGGGAGCCAGAGCTTCAGGCCCCAGGGAAGGGCAGGCTGTGAGGTACACAGTGAGTGACACACTGCTCATTATGGAAATACTATCCCAGACAGCAAAACCACAGAGCTGCCCAGGGCAGTGCGATGTGCGTCTTCCCCTTGGTGAACCCTGAGCAAAGCCAGACTGGGCTGGACTGGCTGCCCTGATTTTAAACAAACTTTGAAAAGTCAGTATTGTATTCCATACAGCTGTGCTATTTCATCCTCCTCTAGTGCATTGGCTTATGACCCTTTCATTTATCACAGCAATAGGTCTCACATTTACAAGTATGGAAGACTTAAAAAGAAACAGGGCTTTTTTTGTTCTTTTCAATATCTGTTCCATTGATGCTGCCCTTGTGGGCTTTCTGCTGCTGTACCTCACTCCCAATGCAAATGTCATCATCAGGTAAAAATAAACTTTAAGACTACCTAGCAAAGTAGTTTTGTTTGCCTTTAGCAATTTAATATAGCTTCAACATAAAAGTTTGCCCACATGTGGATGAAAAAGCTTCAGCGCGCCTGTGCACACTCTGGAGCTGACTTTTCTCTCCTCTGGGCCCATGGGCTGAACTGATTTAAAGGTGCCAGCTCATCTTTTAAGTACATAGCCACAAAGTTCAGCTGAGGCTTTGTGGCTAAATCTTAGCTCAAAAGCCAGAAATCTGAAGTGGCAGCACTGAGCCTACAACCAAAGTGCCTTTAGCAGTTCTTTTGTATGGAGACTGTTGACACAGAGTCCAAGAAAAGATGACAGAGAAAATGTAGTTATAATGTAATTATGACCATGCTCCCATGCCTTTTGTAAATGCCTGATATTTAAGTAAAATAACAAATATTCATTTATTGACAGGACTTACTGATATAAGCCAAAGGCAGATTGAAATGTTGAGGGTTTTTCAAGCCACAGATGTTAGGTTATCTCAGGAAAAAAACAGCAGGTTCTGAGGCACAATGCTGAACTTTTCCACTGTGTCTGCTGTTCCATCAAATAGTCTGTCATGACCCCAGTTCTTACTGTGATGTGCCAACAAAACTGGTTTTGTATCACTTCTAAGGATTCCATAACTGGATGTTATTCACTGCTAATGTATTTTGGTTCATATAAATGCAGAAAGAGTCTGTGGCAGGTCACAGTGTATCACCTTGTTATTTTTAGTCCATGTACATAATTTACCTTATTCATTGATATGGGGGCTCCACAACTGATTCAGGGCCATGATAGAGGCTCAAATGAAGCTAGAAAAAAAGCTTTAGCATTTCAATCCGTACAAAGTATGAACCAAAAAAAGTCAGATTCAGTTTAGGGGGTTTGAATTAGACTGGAGATGCTTCACCTGCTCCTAATAATGCCATGAGTGCTATGCAACCAAATTCGTTAGATAAGGATTTTCTGGTTTAATGGTGAACATAAATAAAGAGCAGTGCTCTGATGATGAAAATTATGTGCTTTTGTTACAATATTGGAGCTACAATGATCTAACAGAGTATCTTGAGACAGTTTAAAGATACTGTTTTCATGTAACTTGGCAGGATCACTCAAACCAGTGAGATGAGAAAGAGCTGGCAAATGATCAGAAAACCTTTTGCCTATTAAAATTCAAAGCTCCCATTTCTCGGTCTTCTGAAAAACAAAGAGTGGGCAGATGGGTTCTGTTTGCTCCTCCTTTAATTCTATCAGTTAAATAGCTAACCAGCAGACTTACAGTTACTGCATCTTGACATGACAGTTAATCTTTACTTCTTTCATGACTCTCATATATTAAATATTGGGGATCAGGTTTTATTTACTGCTCTCACTTTCTGTAATCCAATAAAATGAGTCTTTCCAGCTGCCCTCAAAGCAAAGTAAATCTTCTTTTCTAAACCATTCTCAAACAAATCCTCAGTGTTCCTTGTCAGATGTAAGCTAGGAGGTATTTTATATGACCACAAGCAGATCACTGTCAACAGAAAAATCAGATGCTACATCCCAAAATATTTCCAAATGTATTTCCACGGACTAGGATACATGAACATCATATATTTTGAAGCAAAGAAATCGTAGCATAAAGTCCTACCATCCAGTCCATGTATGTGAATGAAATTATGTGCCAGGGAAGCTATAATACGTAATAATTACTATATTTATCTCCTCCTCGAATCATGTTCTTTTCCATGAAATCAGACTTATTTCCTGATCAAGGTACTGTTCTGCATGAAAAAAATAAGATGTGAAGTATCGTAAACAGTAATGAATAACTGAAAATCTTGGTTTGCATATCTGTAAAGCTCTGAGTTAAAAAGGATCTCAGATCATGCTTCATAAACTTTAATTGAGCAGCCTATATCATGCCTATGACATAGGAAAAGATTACTTCCTGTGTTTTATAGCTAAATGATAGCAAGACAAATACAGATGCAAATCTTGCCCTCAAGCAAATGGTCACAGAGTCTCCTCATTGCCTTACCAACACAATACTACTGTGCAAGCGGCATTCTGAATTTATTGTGTGGGTAAGAAACAAGGGGAAGATTCTCTAGCTTTCACTGCTAAAGACCCAGGATCTTCTTCAAGGCACCCAGAGGAAAAAAACAGGAGCCTGGTGAAGCAGGAAGCAGAATTCTGCAGCTGTCCTCCCCTGCACTGTACTTGTTCCCATTGCTGTTTTGGGGCTTCTCCTGGAGACCTGCAGCCCTGCTGCACAGCCTCTGTCACTGCAAGGGTGCAGGAGACATTGTGTGAAACACAGGCACTGCAGTGGAGAGCTCATTTACACAAAACCAGAAGTAGGTAGCACCATTAGCTGCTGGCAGAGGGGAACTTCACAAATGCGCATGAAGTAGAAACCCACTGTCTGTAGTGTAGCAACTCGTCTTAGCTTGGGTCACCCTTCTCTCTGTTGCCCAAGACACTGTTTTCAACCAAGCCCTATTTTCACCTTATGAATACTCTTGCCATTGCCAGGAGAGCAGCACAAGGCTGATATGAAACAGGATGCCCAAATCATCACTTATTATTCAAATTCTAGTATCACAAAAGTCAAGATGAGCAAAATACAAACAAAGGAATGATTTTGCTCTGCAGGATGGCCTCAAGTGGTCACAAGAAACAAGTAACAGCCTCACTGAGACAACAGCATTGTTCTATTTAAGTCAAAGAATAAGTCTCAAACAGGTATAATCAGGAGTAACAAGACAAGTGTGACGAACAGCAGGTCACAAAGCATTTTACTGGAGAAGAGAAGGGCATGATTTGATTAGTGGTAATTTTCAAGACATATGACTGTTAGTGGATTTAGCTGCCTCTCATAAAAAGGCATTTAAAAATATTTTTACTCATTGGTTTTGTTTCCTAGATAATGCTCTATTCTGTGTTCTGTTTCCAAACATGTGGGGCAACATCCTTGATTCTCTACCAAATCCTTGTTTCCTCTTGGTTAAGCTACAAAGAAACAAAAGGTTCCAATCTCACCAGGAGAAATCACTTGCCTTTGCAGTTCAGCTCACCACAAAGCCATCTTCTGTTCAGGCACTTGTTCCAGACAGGGAAATAACTAATGCAACTGCATTATTTTGAGCCTTTTTGCAGATGTAGATGCTCCTCGAGCTCTAGTGTTCAACCCTACCAAACCACCAACTGGCTTTCTTTTCTGGATTTTTGTTCAGCTCTTTATTCTGCCATTTTTGGACATCAATACCTCTTCAGCAGGAATATTTCTCTGAATGGCTAGAGGAAATTTTTACTCCAAATAAATAACTTGGAATTTTAGTTTGTCCTGCATTCTCCAAAGTTCTCCAAGGTCTCATACTGTCAGATTGGAGCAGGATCTCTGACTGAATCTGTCTGAAAAAGCAGGAGGCAGGGCACTGAATCTGTCTGAAAAAGCAGATCAGGTGTTGTCTCCAAGTCACTCCTGTTCATTCTGGCAGAAGGATTTCTGACCTGGGGAAATACTCATTTCTTGCTGCTGAGCTCATTTTCTCAGCATGTGCATGATAAGCAGGAAAGCAGATGAACTCTTAAGAAACAAAGATACTTTTTAAATGCAAATATTTCCAGTAACTCAGAATAAAGATAGGGAAATATGGAAAATATAGGCTATATAAGCAGAATTGTTCTTACACAAAGAAACATTTAGTGAGACTTTCCAGAAGGCAGCTGCAGCCCTGTGAAGTCAGCAGAATTGTAAAGTGACAATATTCAGTGTTTATTATTTATAATTAGTGATTTATCTCTCCACTTCAACTTCAGTGGCCATATTACTATGTAGGAATCCAGCTCAATTATCCTCATTTATGGATATTTTGAAAACTATCTTCTCCTAGACATTATAATTCAAAATGGCTTTGTGTGCGTATATGTATATTTAAAGGTAGTGATATTATGGGTAGGATACATAACATTTAACAATAACAGCCCTTTCCTAAAGGGGTACCTAAGCTTTTTCTGAAATGAAAGTTTCTTGTTCTTTATATTTTTAAAGAATAGATTACATAGCTTCTCAGTGATGTGAAATGCAGAACTGAGCATGCAACCTTCTGATGGGCTCCAGCAGAAAGCCAAGTTAGTCTGGCAATTAAAGACTGCACATGAAGAAACATCTGGACCTCTTTGGCAGAGAGAAGGAGCTCAGAAAGCGCTCATGGTTATGGGAAAAGCAGACATGTTAGAGTGTGACACCATGCCAAGCTGAGATGGCTCAGCCCCAGAGACAGGGGCACAGTGTGTGACACGTCTGCCCAAGGCCGCAGGTCCCATCCCAAGCTGGGAAGTCCAGCTATGACAAAGGTCTGACACTGCTGCCAGGAGAATACTCAGCAAAACAGCTTTGTTTTATACAAAGCTCTGCTTTTGAGTCTTTCATTTTTTTCACTTCTGAATGCTTTAAACCCCAAAATTTAAATCCTATGAAATGAAACAGCTGGGAGAAACGCTTTGCAACATGAGCAAAGTGTTTTATCTTAATAAAAACAAGCTGTATTCTGGTTTTTATCTTTATAACCTCTTGCCATAGGAAACCACACCACACCGAGAAAAAAAACCTTCATAGCTAAAAAGATAATTAATTTCTCCTCTGAAATACCAAAAACCAGGTTGAGGATGGGTGGTTTGGTTCTTCTTGTCACTTTTGTTTTTACCCACCCAGAAGGTCAGATTCTGACCATTAGGAAATCCTTTCTGTTGTGATGACAAGTGGTGCTGGGACTGGAAGGCTTTGCTGGCTGGAGGCCTCAGCCTGGGTGGTGGGACTTGCTCCCATGCACCGTGCAGACCTTCCAGCTGACATTGAACATCATGGAACAGTTCTGCTCCTTTTCACCTGGGCTTAGTTAGAAAACATCTGAGGTGGTGTGTGATGAAAGGCCATGATCTTGTGACAGAGAGATCATTATTGCAGAGACTAATTACCCTTTGCTGATTCCTGAACAATGAGATTAGCATCAATGAAACTGGGGAAATCTATCTGAATGAAAAGGGACACCAAAGACAAACAATGGAAATTAAATCCCTTGGTTAAACAGAGCAGTGAGCCACTGCTCCCCAGGCAGAGTGAAGCCAGGGTGCTTCCTCTGCCTCCCTGCTGCAGAAAGAGGTGGAGAGGAAAGAGGGACAAACTGCAGCCCCTATGGCATGGGGTACTGTACAGACAGGACCCTAAACAGCCACCCAGACTGGGCTAAGTGGCATGTGCTGTACCCTGGCCACAGGCATGGCTTGGGAACAGCCTGGCAGCTCTGTCTGGGACAGACCTTCCCTGAAGCCACACTGGAATAACTCACCTGACCCCTGGGGATCAACACCTTGCTGACAGCAATGTTGCTCGGGCTCCTGCAGCTACAAGAATTTGAGCATATATGCTTAAAGATAATTATGTGCCTACAAATTCAGGTCTTAAGACAGAAAAGTGAGGTGACATTTTTAGAAGCTCTCAGCTTCGCTTGTATTGAGGTCAATGGGATTTCTTTCTACGTGTCTTAAGTGGGAACTGAATTAGGTCAGTGCCAAAGTGCTTTTGTAAATCAGACCTGTGTGGTAAGCAAAGAGGTACAATGTTTTCCTTGCCTTTAATGGCAGCTTAGGGACATCTCCTCCAATGCAGTGCAGTATGAAGTCCCTCTTCATGACAAAGGCACTATTATGTCTAAAACCCCAAGGAACTTGTGTATATATGTGCAAAAACCCCTATTCTATGATGTGTCCTTAACAGGTTACAAAATTATGTATTTAAAATTTTAGGAAATTATGGAATGTATCTATTTCAGTCTCCCATTTAGAAATTCCCTGCCTAATTAGGAAAAGAATACACTAAGACCAAGAATGAAAAGCCATCTTTCAAGAGAGCAGTGTATTTGCAATGGAGAACTATTAACCACTAAAAAGCCAGGAAAGCTTGGAATAGGAGAGTTTTCAAATCCTTACCTCAAGCAAGAGTATCCCAGTAATGCTACACCAGGCTAAAGGATAGGAAACAAGTAAAATCATCAGAAAAAATATGATTTATGAAAAGATTAGACACACAAGTGTGTGTTGAATATGCATGCACAATTGCATGCTTAATTTGCACACCCAATTATTGCCATTGTGCATAAAATTGAATAATTACCCATGAAAATAAATGATTATGGTTATTTACTTCCATAATTACTTGATTTGCACATACAATCATGGTAATTAGGCACACAAATTAGTCATCACACAATTGCATGCCTAACCTTATTAAGAATCAGAATCAATGCATTTATTTTAAATTCCTTTGTCCAATTTGTACTATTTTTTTTTTCTAGCTGAGTTTGGAACGGATGTATGTACCAGGGCCAAGCTTCCCAGTGTGCCTCTGTCCTGATGCCACCCTTCAGGCATCAGCAGAGCGCACAGAATCCCTCCATGGCACAGTGCTCCCTTTGTGAACAAATTATACAGGAAATGCTATAAAAAGGGAAAAAAAAAATCAGTCAAAGCATGACAAGAAATTGGGAATAACACACTTTTCAAGTTGTTACTTTCAATTCAGGAATGCAGTCACTGAAAAAAAAGAAGTCTTAGACATTTGTGAGGAAGAAGTGGGTTGTGGTTTAGAGGAAACAAAACTTTAATGATTTTTTTTGGCATTAAAACTTCAAAAAAAATTAAGTACTATAATTAGTTAGCATAATGTTTCTTAAAATCTAGAAGAACTATTGCATTCATTTTATAGGCAAAGCCATGTAAGAATAGAGATGTTAAATGCCCAAGCCTGCATCAGTTCTTTGCTGCACTCACAGAAATAAAATCCAATTTCAGCTTCCAGATTTGTGATTCCAGTTATTAGTCTGAATGTCTGCCCCTTGTAGATGTCCTGTCTCCAGGTGCAGTAGGTGAGGATACCTTTATTAACTTTCCTATAAATCATATTTTGCTAGGAAACATAATAAAAGCCTGGGGAATTAGTCAATAAAATAGTGCTGCTTCTCTATCACTTAATAAATGCCTGGGTCCTGTGGTTGGAACTTAGTATGCTCTCTAATTAAAAAGAACAAATATGAGAAAAATACTGGCAACTTGAAATATTGAGCTGCTTCATGTTTGTTATTGGAGCCTTCTTGAGTACAATTTTCTAATAGTTGGACCAGATGGACAAGGAAAAAAAATTAGCATGACAGTTTAAACGGAGTCTATTACTATATAGAAAGGATCATGCCTGACAGATCTGTGAATCTCCCTTCATAAATCAGTAAAAGCCCTACTGTGTCTGCATAGAATATATATTTTTTCCTACCAGTTTTGAGTTAATGCCAAGGTAGTTAATGCTGGAAGAAATATAGGGGTTAAAACATTTTGCCCTTAATGTATCTTCCTTTTTTTTTTTTTTGGTTGTTGTTAATTATGTGCCTTAATTTAGTTCTTGCTTAATGCGCTTTAGAATTAATTGTATTTCTTGTAATTGCTTTATTATTACTTGACATTAGACCTTATGTTAAGCAATCAAAATGGTATGGCAGAAAGAGAAGGAGGGAAAATGATCAAGATACAGTGAAGATGAGTTTACATCTTTAAAGCAATCACACACAGTCCCCAACTGCCAGAAATGTTACAGGATTAGCATTACACTTTATCTATATTACATCCTGAGAAAGAAATGGAGGGAAGTAAAAAATAGGAAGGAAGGAAGGAAGGAAGGAAGGAAGGAAGGAAGGAAGGAAGGAAGGAAGGAAGAGCACTGGGTGGGCAGCTGGTTGG
>VXBB01001406.1:112349-163591 GCA_013399915.1 Illadopsis cleaveri
AGGAAGGAAGGAAGGAAGGAAGGAAGGAAGGAAGATCCCTGAGTGAGCAGCTGTTTGGTTTGTTATCTTGTGACAGTTTTGCTTTGAGTGATGGTGGGTGGGACCTGTTGCCAGGCTGCCCTCTCTCTTCTGCTGTGCACTGAAACCCTGGTGTGGCCCTGGGTCAGGAGGCTCAGGGGGGGATACAAAAGCCCTGTGCTGCTGCATGTGACCGTTTGAAGCACCCTCAGAAGTCAGTGGCAAAAATGCCTTAATAAAACTGGTTAATGCCATTAGACAAGAGCTCTCTTCAAATCCCTTAAAATATTAGGTGTCAAAACATGCCAGAAAAATATAGTACCTTTGCAACACAGGCCCATTAGTATTTTATAGGTTATAAGAGCCTTAAGACTCCCCTACCTTAAATCCTAGGGAAAGCCATTTAATAGAAATAACTCAGGACTTCCAAAGTAAACGTTAACACCTCTTGCTAGTTTTAATTCTTTCACAAGGCTATTTTTATAAATCACAAGTAAGTGATGGTTTAGAGTGTCATTGCAGCCAGCCTGAAGTTAAGTCATGAAGACAAACCCAACCCCAGGAGGTGTTTTAACTTTAAGCCATTCATTCTGCAGCTCATGGCCCTGCTGTAGCCTGACAGCATACTAATTTGATGCTGATCAAGTGCTAGTCCCATGCAGAAAAAAAGTATTTATTTACATGCATAAGGCTACTTAAAAAAAAATAAATCTGTATATTTCATGCTGCTAAGGGGTATTTGTTTAGTTGATGTAATATTTTCCATAATGATTTCTGATTACCAAAATGCATAGTACAAATGGTAATCAGTGCCCCTTTCAAAGCAAATGCTGCTGCTGAGTACCTCCTATGAGTTTAATCACAGTGTGCAATTCACACCGTAATGTGTTATAATTGCCCCCTACAAAGTTGGTCCTGTTTCATTTTAATATCACTGGACTAACTGCTGAAACTCAACATGAGTTCCTCGAATGCTGCATTCTTCATTGAGAATTTTACATACATAATTAATCTCAAATAAGGGTACCACAAAAAAGGTGAGGATTTTTAAAGAAATGCCCTTGGGTTTTAATAGCTGTAGAATCAGAGGTGGTACCTTGAAAAGTTCACCCTGTTGGACACTTTACTCTGAGATCCAGTCTGATTGCCATTTCCTTCAGATAATTTTATCTGTTCTTTGGGCAGGGAAAAAGTACATACTGATACAGACTTTATCCTTATTTTCATGCACCTACAAATACCATTTATGCCAAGATGAGATGATAACTCTTATGTTACTCTTTACAACAACTGTTGAAAGTACCCTGGGCTATAAGTTGCAGAAGACATGATGCTGCACAGCATTTTGAGCCAAAGAATCTAAAAGAGCAACTGGAGATGGAGCATGCAAGTCACCTGCTGTCAAGTCTGTGCAATCTACCTCTGATTTTTACAGCAATAGTGTTATTTGCATGGTCATGTACCAAATGATATTATTCATTTTTAATATCTTTTTGGCTACTTTTTACATATTTGTGAGCAAGTCTTTGGACTTTCCTGGATAACTTATGTGCTGTTCAGGAAATCTGAGCATTCCCCTAATGGTTCCTGTTGGTCAAAGTGCCAATCAGCTGTCTGCTCTGCCTGCCCAGCACCTGGGACACATTTGGGACAGCCAGGGGAGCCCCACCTCATCCCAGCCCAAAGGGAGCCCCTGGCAGGAGCCTTCCATGTCCTCTGGGGCCTGCCCTGGGGAGGCAGTGCTGGGGTTTAATGAGAGAGCCAGGGGCAGGACAGGTCAACACCAACGTAACCTTCCTACTGTTTGCAACTGGTGTTGTGCTTTCTTACACTGGATGAGAGAAAGTTATAACCTGAGGTGGAGGTAATGACAGTGTCCTCATCAGGGTGGGTCACTGGAGCACGACATGCCCCCTGTGTGAGTGGCTTGGACCCAAAACCCAGCGAGCAGAGCCACAGCAGCCTCCACCAGCCCCCAGTCCAGCTCAGGCAGCCACAGGCAGCACAAGGCACAGGTCACCACTGCTGGAAACGCCTCCTGTCCCACTGGCACCAGGCCTGCTGCAAGTGATACAACCACTTTAATTACATCAATTGAATCAAGCAGAACTGCTGCTGAAATCATGGGGGGAAGCCACGGCCTGGGACTGAAACATCATTTAATAACACCGACGAACTGTTCCCTCACTTTATGTCTGACCCTGACCTCCCAAAGGGAATTACCAGCACAGCATCTTCTTTCACAGCAGATACACTGCCGAGCCAGGAGCTCCCACCTCCTCATTAACTGCAGCTCCTGGTGCTGCTCCCCTAATGAGGGCTTGCTCAGGAGCCTGCCAGCCCCTGGCAGCTCACCACTGCCAGGTATCCAACATCAGGCATGAACCCAGAGTGCTTCCAGCCTCTCTTGTCTTCTGGGACCAGAATTTGGTCCCTTTTTATTGAACACAATGCACAAAGGTGACCTAGCAGGTGCAGAGAGAACAGGCACAAAACCCCAAAAAACTTTCTAGTAACTAATGTTAACAGTGGGTGGCTGATGATGACTTGTTTGGCCACAGTGCTTAGCGGTGGTTAGACAGGATAGCACATGAGAAGAACGGGTGTTGTTTTTTGTTTGCCTGCTTATTATCTCCATCACTTCCCAAAGTGTATAGCCTACACCATCAGGCATTTCTCTGAGCCTTCATTGTTCAGCTACTAAGAGGCAAAGTGACCAGATGGTGGTGACTGATGGTACCCAAAAGTAGTCTGACCCCAAAGCCAGCCTATGAGTTGTAACACAAGTCCTTGCTACTTGTTCTGCCCTTTGTGCTATTTTCCTTCCATCAGCTTATGTCTCCTCTCTTTTCCTTCTGTCCTTTTTAGCCACATCTCCTTGCTCTGCAATACCAAAAGGACAGTTAGAAGCAACAAACTCAACACTCCAACACTAATACATTTTTCCTGGATTTAGACTAGTGCTAAAATTGCATGCAGTTTCTGGCCATTTTTCTTTCTCTCCCTGCACCAGATTTATCCAGGAGACAGCATATTCCTTCCAATATTTTCTGTTTCCTCCCTATCTTCTTTCTGGACTTCTGTTGTGTAACACAAAAAAAACCTCAAACCTCTGCTCCAAACAATTTAATTCAGTTAATGCCAACTTAAAAAGAACTTGCTGATGTCAAATCCAACTGAAAACACTCCATGCAGCACAAAGAATAGGAAACAAGATAACAATCTATTTTAAAAGTTAAAAATTAATCTTACATGTAAAATACTGTGTACTTTTTCTAACCTTTAACATGAGATGGAAATAATAGCATTTATCAAAAAGGAGATGTGGCACTGCTAAAGGTCACAACTGCCCTTGACAGTATCATGTTGTTGCATTAATTGCTAGCAGCCTTTTTTCCTGGTTGAACCCCAGCCCTTCATTGTGCCAGCACACCACATCCCACCCTGGTGTAAAAGCAGAATTTTGACTTTTTCTTCTTTGGTGGAAGCCACTTTGATGTTTCTGGTGTACTCAGGGTAGAGGGGCTGTGAGGGACAGAGCAGTATACCAGACATATGCAAGGAAAGGGCCTAAAGACAATGTTTACATGAGCACTGTGACTTTTCATCATCACTGAATCCTCTAATAACCTGGAACCACACACAAAACAACACTTTCCTGTATCTAAAAAATTATTAATACATAACTGTACAAATTTAAGACTCAAGGACTTTTTCAAATGTTAACTTCATAATGGATCTTCCAAAGCTATTGTAACTATTGTCAGGGAGAAGTCATGTTTTCAGAAGTAATTAAGAAGTAATTAAGGCAGAAATTCTTGGGTATACCTTGGCAAGGTTTTCTGAAGCTTATTCCCTGAGCTGCATTGTTTGAAAGGGGGCGAAAAAAAAAGAAGAAACAAAAAACAGCAGTGTGAATTGTAATTCAAAATTCAAAAGCAGTGCAGAATAAAGCTTCAGTAAATGCCTTCACAGTTGAACTCAACTGTTTAACAAATGAAAACTCTAATTGACAATTCTGTACCAAAGTGTAAATTTGTCAGGAAAGGATACGCAACAAGTTTTTTGGGCTTTGTTTCTTTTCCTCCTTGTAGATCATAGTGAGTGCTGTTGTGATTTGGATCTATTACTTCTGAATATTGCATGAAGCTGACAAGCACTTGTCATTTAAAGACCACATGGAGGCATTTAGTTTTCCATTTAGACATAATAACACATTATGCAAATAAGCTTGCCAAGGAAAGCTGGAGGCTTACATGAAATAAACTGTCAAACACCAGTTGCTAATAAATGAACATTTCTTTATAGATTGTCTTAATTTGGGCAACTGGAAAATAAGCGTGGCTGCATGGATAAACTATCTTTCAATATGAAATTCTGTTGATCGTGCAGAGCAGAAATCTTCCCAGAAAATTGATGTTCCTTGCCTTCATTCAGTTAAGCAAACACAAAGAACTTTAAGCAACCCTGTTAAATATTTACACTATATTGTACAAAACAATAAAGGTTTTGAAACTGGTTCCCCCCGTGTCAGATGCTGAGGGGAGCTTGGCCGTGCCTGGGGCGAGAGCAGAGTGCGTCCCTCTGGCGCTCACCCCACGGCTACCGGGCACTTCCCGGGCTGCTGGCACTGCCTGCTGGCACAGCCTGCTGCTCACCCCAAAGGGAGCCCTCACAGCCCCACAGCACTGCCCAGGGGCATTCCAAGGAGCACGGCTTCCCCACTTTCTCTGTGCTGTATGCAGAACTCACAAATACTCACAAGGAGATGTCAGACTAACTTGGTCATGGAGCAGCTAAGTAGAGTGTTTAAAATAAACCAAACCCAGGGAGAAGTGAGGGTCCCAGGCTATCACATGCAGTTAAGTGTGTAAATGGGCAGCTCAGGGGTGCTCACATACATGGACATCACAATTAAATACAGGCCTCCTAGGAAAACTTTTGTCAACAAACAGACCACTACGACAGCAAACCAAAATAATACCAAAAAAATAGAGGTTATCAGGGTCAAAAAAGGGGTTTTGTTCAAGTGAACTGTTTCTCAAAATGGAACGGTAAAAACCAACCAAGGTATACTTAACCAACCAACCCATCACCAAACAAACCAAAATACATCAGTGTTCTACTTGTGCAAATTAAAAGTTTAATGGAGGATGTTCATTTACCAAATCATTCCATATAAAAATAGCCTAATTGCTCTACAGATTTTATATTACTTTGAAGGGAAGCTCAAGCCAATGTGTAACTCCAATGGTTAATTTACTATGCCATTCCTTGTTTCTATTTTTTATTAACAAGAGTAATATACAGTTGTTTCTAAATTGGCATCTTTTCATCCTTAAGGAAACTACACCCTAAAGTAATATTCTGTCAGAAATCTGCTCTTAATTGGGCTAATCAAGTAGTATTTCCACATTAGGAAGGAAGGATTATAGTTTCATTTACTGAGAAGTTCATATGACAGTTGCAGACATTTATATTTGAGTAGCTGGTTTGGGATCTGTCCAAATCTTTCTCTTTTTGCTTCTTTTTAATTAATATTTCAGGCATACAGGATAGCTTCTTCTTTTTTGGAAACTGAATTGAAGGATTTGATTTGCACTGGGCATTTTGCCATTGGGGGAAAAAATAAAAAATAAATCAAAAACCAAAGAAGGAAGTCATGAAGTTTTGCTTTGTTACTAACCCAAAGTTTTTCTACATAAGGGAAACTTTACCTGATGAAGCCACAATGTCCCTTTGCCACATAGCTTGACTAGGGGGACAGCTGACTTGCCAGTTATTTTAAGACAAAATTCAGAAGTTGATGCTTTGTGTGGTCTTAGCAATCCTCCCTAAACTGACCAAAAGAAGCTATATTCAGAGTCATTTGAAACTGAACATTTACACGTAATTTAAGAGCCTTTGCAAAACTTCTGCCTGTTCAAAACCTGACAGCTCAAAACCTCCGTCTGCCAGGAGCCTGTGCAAACCTTGCTGTACCTTCACTCTCCACAGAGCTGTAAGATTTAAATTTAGTTTTTAATAAAGCCTGTCTACTGCTTGTGAGTGGAACAAGTGCAAAGCAGCATCCTGGTTTTAGTCAGAACTTATCCCTGTGGTGTGAGAATGAGGAGGTACCTGGTGGAATACAAAGACTAATTCACAAGAGGTGAGAGAAAGCACTTCCTTAGACAGGGAGCAGCAAACCTGTGGGAGGTGCTGCCACAGGAACCTGGAGTAGGACTATGTCAGCAGATGCAAGAAGTATTCAAACACATTCATGGACAACGAAGTCCCTAAACAGCTGTGTCAGATCCCGGACAGAAGGTCATATCTCACAGATCATACAGATAATCAGAAATTAACCAAACTGCCAAATGGAGTGAGGAGCATTCCAGCCTCCTCTGAGTCCCAAGATTTGATGTTCCAGGGTGTTGCTTCTACAGCCATAAGCAGGGCCTGGAGCACCAACGTGCAGAAAGGGCAGCGCTGCCTGTCCAAGCACAAGGCAGAAAGTGTTGAAATCAAAGCAACTCGTGAGAGAAACGTACAGCACTGTTGGGGCTAGGAGTGAAAACAAAACCTAAACCCAAAGTAAACCACTTCCCTAGCATGTATTCCCCTGTTCATTTCACCCATGTGACAGCTGATTTCAGACTAGCACCAGTGGCTCCACGAACCCTAATCCCCTGTATTGTGTAAATACTGCAGCATTGCCACAGGCTTAGAGGCAGAGCAGCACTGATGTTATCAACCCTGATCAGCTGGCAGGAACACGATCCCAATAGTGGGACTGTTTTGGTACAGCCTTAGCACTACTGAACAAAACTGCTTTTGAATTTGGGAATTAGCTGATGCAATGTGGTAAAAAGACAGAACTACTGACTCTCATACTGGAATCAGACAAGGGCATCAGGGTAGAATTTTATTAGGTTATTATTTCCTTGCTCTCTTCTTGACACAGTCAATCTTTCTTGCAGGGTTTACATTAATAAATAATTACCTATGGCAAGAGACTGAGATGCACAAAAAGGCCTTACAAGTGCTGTCATATAGCAGGTAGCCTTTTCAAAAATAAAGATGGAATTGAAAAGTTTCACTAATCCGAGCCTTGTCATCTACAATGCTGTTGAAATAACCCCCTAAAGCACTGTTAAAAGGCACAAGAGCAACGCATCAAGCAAGAATTGGTCGACTTGTCGATGATACTGTCTCGACTACAAGGGCATCCCTTTGTAGCAAAGATTAAAGGGAGAGTGCCTTTTCCTGTATGCTGTTGACTTAAACAACTACCATTTAGCAGTTTGACTTTCTTTTTGTGGTCGAGAATGCATTATTAATGTGCAGTCCTTTAAAGAATGTGCTAAATTCCTCCTGCGTTTAGCACTTACAAAACATACAGAAGGGGGAAAAAAAACCCGCCCGTGGTTTTCACAGTCTAAACAATAACAAAGTGCCTCCAGGATTCATTTTAATGAGAAACACCAGTGTCGCACTGTGGAAATCTGGAGACGACAACGCACACCAGCAGATTAATTATCATTTAGAAGGCAGGAACTATGTTGATTTCGTAACATGGGTTGTAGAAAATAAAAATTCTCTTAATCAGAGAGATTTGTATTAGCTCAATGGTACCATCAACCTATGTGCCACATACATTCAGAAAGAATAGGAAATTAAGAAGTCCCTCCTCTCTCCCCTCCCCAACACTACAAGCTAGGAATTTTTCTTCCCTTGCAGACAGCAGTGGCTTTTTGATTTCTATTTTGGATTAGTTTTGTTCGTCTGGGGGTTTCTTGGTTTGGGTTTTTTTAGGTTAAGTATAAGTTTTTGTGAGCTTGGCAGAGGCTTCTGCAAGCAAACAGCATGACACCCACTAGTCCTCCACACATCTGCAGGACAGATTTATCACCACTGGCATGCCATGTAAATGATGGCTTCAATCCCTGATGGAGCAGTCATTGACTTTCATAAAGGTTTTATGGATCACCGAGTCCAGGGGCGTCTCCCAATACCTTTTCTGGACTTGTGGATAACATTTGCAAGGCAAAGCCCTCGTGCAGAAATTCTCTGCTGGAGAAGGCACTTTCCTGACTCCAGGAAGCCCACTTGGCAGCTGACACTCAATGCCTTCAGCCTTCAAAACGGGAAGTGATAAGAAATGGGAATTTTAACAATGCAGTGACTTGAGTCATAACCTCACTGAGCATATTTGATAACTCCAGTTTAATTTCTGGTTGTAATTCAGAGGAGGACTGCATTGTTTTACAAGATAAATGTATTAATCCCTATTCTTCTGTGGTGGGTATCTAGGAGATTAACTACATTGCTGAATGTGTGAATTTGTCTGTGACCAAAACCTGACATGAATACAAACTATATGAATGATTTCTAAGACTCTTTTGTTAAGGAATAATCTCCAGACAGATGTCCACAATACCTGAGCAGTCAGTCCCACACTGTATCATTTATTTGGAATTCATACCCCAAATAAAACTGACTTTACTATAACTTCTTCAATTTCTAACTTCCATATATTTTAGCCAGTTTTATATTCTAGCCTTCCGTGATTCACAGCATTTGGAGGGCTCAAGCTCTCATTCAGGCCTTTTGAAAACTACACATATGATGAAATAGGTTTGGTTCAGTCCTTTGAAGGAGATAGTTTGTTTAAAATAATCCTTTGATAGCTCCTTCCAGGAAAACAGCTCTTGTGAAATGGAAACATTTTCCATGTACCAGTCACAAGAGAGCAGGAATGTGCTTATTTCTCTTACTGTTTCAAATTCTGACAATGCTACTGGTCTTACTCTCACACTGAAATCTTTATCTTGGTGCCCAGTGCTGAGTCTCACTCTTGCATGATCCAGGTGCACGCAGGTTGGGAGTGCCCAGCTGCTCACTTCTGGCTGAGCAGGACTTTGGCAGGGGCACATGTGCAGGAGCTGCTGGCACAGAGAAACCTCTCTACCTTGTTGTCATTGCTTTGGGACCCAGATATTGATGATAATTAATTAATATTAACATCAGTCAGAGTAGGACTTGTGTTGCATACTTACCAACTGCAGTGTCTACATTGAGCAAGTGCTCTCAATATCCCAGTATTACATACAAGGTGACAGTGTCTTTTTTTTCCTGAGACTAGAAATACGTGATACTACTGGAGAGTCATTAATTCTTTCTCAAATTGTATTTTGCAACTTCTGCATTTTTCATGTATGAGGGCTGATTCTGGTTCCCCTGAAGAGATTAGTTACTTATAAATGTTCAGGTAATCCATGCAAATAGATTGCTGTAAGGTCGTTTATTATATTTTTCCTCCTGCAATGGGTACAGAATGTGATTTCTCATTTCTGAACAAGTTTTACAAGCAAGTGAAAAAAGTGTGTAACAATAAGCAATGCATATTTAAATTAAATTTTTGAATCCATGTTAAAATTTGTGAACCTTTTAGAATAAATGAGTATCCCCCCAACTACTTGCAGAGAATGAACTTGGCATTTATAATTCAAAGTGCCCTAGCTGTCTCCCAGAGTGGGGTACAGAGAACATTGCATATAGATAACATCTTCAGAGAAGCTGAATATTATTCTCTTCTGAAAAATGAGGAGAACAAAGCCTGCATCCCAAGGTGTCCCTTCCAGGCATCCCTCCGTGGCTGGTGTTGCAGAGAATGATGCAGAGGAGAGGGCAGAGCATTGGTGCTGTGGGGAGTCACAGAGTGCCCCTGCAGTCCAAGATGCAGCAGCTGCAGCCCCTCCCTGCTGCCAGCACATCTCTCTGCCCAGCCCTGTCCTGGGACAGTGACAGCCTGGCTCCCCATCTCCAGCTGTCCAGGCAGAGGAAGCCAGTGTCTCATCATGTCTGAGGCCCCTGGTTCACAGGCCCTTGGCTCCCCCTAACAATTTCCCATCACTTACAGCCAGCCCAGTGGAGAGGACTGGCCTGGATAGACAGCAGCCCTTACTCCCTTCTTATACCTGTCTGTATACAGAGAGAGCTGCAACCAGCAGGAGCCCAGGGCAAGGCTCACCCACACAGGAATGTCCTCCTCACACCCAGGAGCTGGTGCTTATGTCAAGGCACAGAGCCAGCATAGAAAGCTGTATAACCCAAAGCCTTTTGTGACATAGGGGGCCCTGCTGGGATCCCTGCTCTCGAGCAATGATTTGAACTGCAACTCCTGTGCCTTGACTGCACCAGGACCAGGCTATTAGCAGACATCTCCCTCTTCTTTCAGCTACTTGACTTTGTAAAACTTCAAATTACTGTAATAAAGTCACAGACATACTTCCTATTCTAGGGAAGTGACCTAAATACTCAACATCCTAGCCTGTCTCCATCTCAGAGTAATTTGCCAAAGGCAGAGTTACAGCTGTGCAGAATGCAGCAAGTATGTCAGACCTGGCAGCCAGGGTGTCCTCTCCAGACAGAAGTGGCAGGGCTTCAGGTGCCTTCTCCTGAGCACCTGCAACGTTTCGTGCATGTGCACAAGGTGCCAAAATGTCTTTTGTAAGAACCAGCAGGAGGACCCTGAGCTGCTCTCCATATCCACAGCAGAGTAACTACCTTCACCACTGAGCATTTCATCCAGGAATATTAAAAGCTGCTCTGTTAGAATGAGGAGAACTTAAACAATTGCTATTATTAATTTTAAAATAATTAAGTGAGAAGCTGTAAGGCTATCATTTTCTCAGCAGGACCACAAAATCTTCCAGTTCTCTGAAATGTTTTACTATGCCCATATGTTTGGCTACAGCTGAGTCCGACTATAAAAGTATGACATCTTTTAATTACATTTTAATGAAAGCTGTAACTAACCTAATAGCTCATTTGTTAGTATCTTGTGGGAGAAAGAAAAGCTCAAGAACAATCTCAGAATTCTTGGGTTTGCAGTCTGTGGAAAGATACACAACAGTGTTATGCCAAGTTACCAGTAACAGCCTACAGCATTAAGGTTTGCTGGCTGGTGACTACAAAGAACACCAACATTTAAACAGGTCTATGCTTTAGTGTGTCTCAGGAGTGCTTTCCTCCATTTGTCAGTTTTCTCAAACACTGAAGGAAGCAGAGAGATGTACAAGGAGCACACAGTCCAAGAGCATGTCTGGCTTGAAAAACTGTCCAGCTATTTCACTGAGCATTGAATCAGACCTTTACCGAGCCATCTCCTGTCGAGCTCCTTCACAATCCCTTCTTCAACATGGGAGCAGGATCATTTCAGCTATTACACACATTGAAAAAATTGGATTTGAGCCTTCAATAGACAATTTCCCCCATCTCTGAAAACTGACATCTCTTTTATGTTTGTCATCAATAGACTGACTTTTATACCTTGCCTGCCTGCCCTATAGACAAATACAGTCATAATATTCATAATTGCTGCACATTTCTCTAGAACAAGTGAACTGTATCTTGTGGATTCAGGGTGAGACTTGGAGAGCTCAAGGACAGTCTGGAATTGAATACATCAAGTAGTGGGCTCAGGAAAAAAAAAAAGGAAAAAAAGCATGCAATTTCAACTACTAGTGAAGAAATGTGCTTCAAAAAGGAAACAATCAAGCCTTTGGTGGGCATAGTTTGGCCCCTAGTGGATGGCAATTCTCATTGTCACATTGAATTGGTAGCCTTTGCTTAAGCAAAAGCCAGGACAGAATAACCCTGGAAACTAAATTACCTCCCAGCTTTGGAGATGAAACTTGCTTCAAGCCAGACCTGGTATGAATTTGCAGTCTAGTGACAGGACTGATAACTAAATGTTTGCCTCCTCAGCAGGACTGCCAATACATTTAAAATTCACATCCAAAAAATGAATCCTCCTCTTTAGCTTCAAAATACTCATCTGAATGGAAAGGTCAGTGAACATTTTTCTCTTCCCTTGCTAATTGAGAAGTAAGTCATATGCTTAATTTGACAAGAAACCAGGACCTTGTACTTCTCATGTTGAACAGAAGGCTCCAACAAATACACTTGATGGACCCACATCCATGGCATCTCTGGATAGCTGCCATCATTCACCCCCATGAAAATGATGCAGTTTGCTCGCGATTATAGACTCCTATTGATTTCCAATTTTCACCAGACGTGCTCAAATCCCTTGTGATCTAAGCATTTGTAGATCCCTATCAGTCTTGCAGTGCAGAAACAAAAGTGGCAACATAATTGGCACAGTGGAGCAAAAAGACTCCCCCATTCTGCTTTCAATTTAGGCCCTTACTGCAATTTCTTGACAGTAGATTTCTTCTTAGTGCTAATGGCTTCATATATAAGGTTCTCAAGAACAAGATTAAACTTTAAAAAGAAGTACATGTATTTGGGCTTTTTGAACTTAATAACCACACACTTAATAGGAATGCTATCTCCAGAGTAGACTGTGCTGCATAATGTTGGCTTTGTTTGGTTTTGTTTTTCACTAACAATATCAGCTAATGCTCTGTGTGTTGCTGTGCTGCTCAGTCATAATATCTAGTGAACATTTGATCAAAGCAGTTCACGGCAGTAAAACGTGCTCGTAACAACTGCATATTTGTAGTATTTAAATATGGCATATATAGCCTCAAGTTGTTGCAAAAGGGATATTTGCACAGCCTACAGTAAACCCAAGGTGATGCATATATAATCTCCCCGTGTAAGGTGAAAAGGAAAAGTGCATCAGCACTATTCCTGTTTAGAACAGCTTTTTTAGCACAGAATTAATTCTTGCTCTCCTCTGTAATACCTGTGCTCCAGTCTGAAAATTCTAACTGCTAACACAGAATGGAAAGCTTAAAATGTGCTGAAATACAGAACAAAGCATTTACAGAGGGAAATCAAAGCAAGTACATTTCTATTTGCAGGCAGAAAGTGGCATAGCATTTGTTGTTGATGATGTAGGCTCCCCTACATGCAGAGGATGGGTGGGTGGAACAGCACTGAGTTTGCTTACAGGAAGCAAAGCTGTGCTATTTTAACATCTGCAGAGCAACACCATTTCTGAGGTGACAGAGCTCCATCAGGATGTGAGACTGATTTTATCAAGGCACAAGGCAAATAAATATTCATTCAGCTCAGAGGACTTGAGGTTTAGTGTCTCAGAAATGCCTCTGAGGGGCAATCCCTACAGCAGGAATGCCCAAACTGGAGGTGTTGTACCTTGCTGTTTAACCAGGGAGTATCAGAACCTGACCACAACCTAAAGCAACTGTGTTTGACCAAATCATATTTTCTTATAAAGCAAACCCATCCAAGCAGACGCACAGGAGATAATTCTTGTCTATTAGAGATGGAGGAAAGACAGGTACCCCTAGAGCCTGCATGGTTCTCCAACAGATATTTCCCTTAGTGGACAGCAAGACATTTAAAACAAGCATCCAATGTGGATTCCTGGAGACAGATGATTATAAACTCCTCAGAACTGCATTTAAATGTTTGGAAATACCTGTCGTGGGCTGTTGCAGCAGCCCTCTTGTAAAAGAGTAGAAATAAGCCAACACACAGACAACTTGTTTATCACAGCATGAAAAGGGTCTTGGGTTATTCCTCTGTACAGCTCAGCCATCCTGACTCCAACCATTCACTGCAAGCTCCTACTGTAGGTTTCCCTTGCAGCCTCTGCCTGCTGGCTATTTCCTGCTAAACTATGACTGCAGGTATTGGTTTGCAGACTCTGAATGTAGGCTTTTACCTAGCTAGACTATGGCTGCAGGTTCCAACAACAGCCTCTAACTGCAGACCCAGACTAAGCTCACAGCAGTAAATCCCTCTCCCCAGGATCCTCCATGATGTTTCTCTTATTCCCTCTTCTTCAAGGTTCCTCCTCCTTGATGATCCTCCTCCTTCATGTTCTCCCTCACCAGCTAACCCACTCCCTTTTATCACTTATCTTTATTGGATATAGCCATGACACATCAGGGGCGAGGCTGTATCAGGTAACTAACACAGCTGTTACAGTTATTAACACAGCTGTAACTTATCAGGGGCAAGGTCACCTGTATTCTCTTCTCCTCCAGTGGGCGCTGCTAGAACTGAAACAAATTTAAAGTGTATAAATGTATCTGTAGCAATGAGAACCATTAAGTACAATGACCTCAAGATCGAGGCAAAACAAGTTTTATAAGTTGAAATAATATCCTACCCTAGACATGGGAATATAGGCAGAAAAGGAGTTCATACATACAAATCTTTCTACAGACAAGAAATTCTTCAAAGCTGGCTTTCTCTTTGAAACTCTGTATCTCCTCATGAACCTCATGTCGCTGTAACAGAACACTTGAAAAAAAACTGGTCCAGAAATAGTTGCAAGGCTCTTACTCTATTAAAAAAGTAGAAAATAGTAGGTAATTCATTCAAAATTACCAGGATGCTGAGAGAGTTGCAAGAGGAACATGTTCCTCAATTATTTTATATTTAAAGTTTAATTCAAAAATTACAGGTACAGAAACCTCACTATAGTCACCTTAAAAAGGCATATTTTTAATGACAACATGATTTAATTCCTTTTTTTTTAAGCACTAAAATCAGTATTAGAACATAAAGATTAGAGAGGTCTTGATGGCTTCCTAAGAAAGAGCCCTGTGCAACCCACTGAAATTTACAGCAGGAATTTTCTCCCTGTGAAGCCCACCAGGAGTGAAACAAGACTCAAAGAAGGACTTACTAAGAAGAAAGGGCTTGTGTTTGAGTCTCTCTCTCTCTTTTTTTTNTTTCCCTTTTTCTTTTTTTTTTTTTTTTTTTTTTTTTTTTTTTTTAAAGGATTACTCAGAAATCATTCTAGCCAAAAATACTGAGAGTAGGAGTAATGACATCCTGAGATAATACCTGGCACCCTGGGTCCTCAAATGGCAAAGAAGTTCAGATTCAGGACTGATAGCAGTAGCTGGTATGTTTAGCAAAGAGAGTAGGAAGCACAGCATGAAAACCTGAGGAAGATGCGTGTTTTCTAAATAAAAAGGAGCAACTCCTTCACTCAAAGCAAGAGGATAAAAAAGGCACAGAATCATGGAAAATACATGGATGATTATAAGCTCACAAAGACTACAGTGTGCAGTCAATTGGGACACTAAAGGGGACAGTTACAGGATGCTCCCCCTGGGCTCAGTTATGTTGAAATGGTTTGTCTGATGTAAAAGCCACTCCAGTTTCAAATAGCTGATGAATTAGAAATTTTGTAAAGATCTCATTTGAATGATTGGCTTGAAACCCTCTAAAAGGTATTCTCTTGAAGGCTGTATGTGAAAGATCATCCAAGCCAGAAAAATGCTCAAAGGTTCAGGGTTCAAAGGTAATTTGATCAAAATATTGAATCATCAGGTGAAGGCCCAATGAAACTTGCTTATTACAAAGAGGAGCTACAAAAGATTACAGAAAGCAACTAACTTAACTGTGGTAAGATTAAAAGAGAATAAATGCTTAGGGACTACACCAAAGAACAGGTCTTTGACCTGTCCTGAAAAACAAACCAGTATCACAGTCTTCACAGAGAAGAGCACCAGAATACATCAGCTGCTGACTCCATTGTCATGCTCTCATCACACAGAAAACCTCAAAATCTCAGCAACATCTCTTACTGATGGATCAAAGATCATTAGAACAACTGCATCATAGAAACAAAACCTTGATAAAAATCAAGCTCTCCTTGATTTTTTATTTAAGTGAAGTGAGCCCTTTTAGTTCCTCCCTGCTACAGGCAAGAGAAAGGAAGGCACTTCCAGCAGAAGAGTCTAGCAGCAATTCTTGATTTCATCAAGTAACCACTGCCTTAGAAAATGCAGGTAGTAGACACAAATGTTATTTTAAAACTAACCCTGTGATCACAACACAGCAAAATCAGTAAAGTGCTTGTGTTAAGTGAGGACAATGCCCTACCTAGGAGATAGACTCAGGTTCAAAACTCTTAAAAAGAAAAAACAGAGACTGAATAACCTACCACTATGCGAGTCATGCCAAATTAGCGACAGCCGTGACACAGCAGTGAAGCCAGCAGCTCTCATATCAAATTGAGATGAAAAATCACTGTGATGAATCAGATGGTGGGTAAAGGCTCAGCATGGAGAGAGAGCAGGACCTGGGCAATGGCACTGCCTGACATTCAGAGAGGGGAAGCCACAGGAGTTCAGATGAAGCAAAAGGCTAGAGACAGGTAGCAGCAGATTTGCTTTGTCTGCCATTATTCATCTCTCTGAAAAATAAAGCATGAGAGTTTCACCTTAAAAAATCCTAGCTCCCAGAATAGTCTGTTAGGGTACAACTGTGCCTTAATACTGAACTTATGTTTTGGGTCAACTTCATTTAAAGCCAAACCTGGAATGAGAATGGAGGATGCTGCAGGAATTGTAGCAAGTATCATAAGCTAAAACACAGGCTGGGCTCTCTCAGGACTATGTGTTTTTACCTGTCTGCATTTCCCTGCACACATTTCTGCATTTTGTTCTCAGACAGGATTCTAATCTGGAAACTTGTGTGTTCAGGCTCCTGCAGCTGGTCATATTCTCTCACAAGTATAGCCAAGCAGTATTGAATATTTATTTCGAGAAGCGTGACACGATCAACCCCTTTGGTCAAGAGCTCATCCAACCTCATGCTAAGTGTCCGTAATTGCATAACTGTGTCAATTATCCCACAAGGAGCACTTTGAGCCCTGCTGCAGAAAGGCCAACGCTGCTCTTGTCTCACCACGGCCTCGCCTGTGCCATCGTTAGCAGGGGCAGAAAGGGGACAAGAGGAAGGGCTGGTCCCCTCACCAGGGAGTGACCAGAGAGGGAGGGGATTGCAGGCTCTTCCCAAAAGACCTCCATTTGAGCATACCTCTGCCCTTCCTTATAAAGACTGCCTTGTCATGTAATTTTCTAGAAGCTGAAACCCTTTTTAAAGTATACTCAATTTTCTTCAAGGCTCAGCATACACAGACTGAGCTATTCTTGTTGCATTAATGCCTGTGCAAAGGTAAAGAGATGCAGCACTTCTTTGAGAGTGGAGATAGGCAAAGTGCAACAGAATTCCAGGTTATAATTCTAGGCATAACAGTATAGGACCCTGTCAACCTGAAATCTGATTTAAGAAAAAAATCCAATTTAAAGTATTTCTAGGTGTTGTGCCTGACTGACTTCAAATGAACTCTTAAAAATCATTTTACAGTCATATTTTCCTCTTCTAAAGATGTTTTCTTGCTCTATTGAGTTAGTACACACAGAGGAAAAAAAACCAAACCTGCTTAGTTAAAAGGATGCTGTTGTCACTGCACAAAGCATCTATATTTTAAGAAGCAGAATACCTTCTAATGTCTTTCAATTACATTTGTATCAGATATTAACTGCAATGTATTTCAGATGGAAGCCAATTTAACATTGTTCACCCGGCCTATTATATATATTAATGTGCATATTAGCATATATGTAAGGTATGTATATACATATAAATACACACACACACACTGAACTTGCATGGCAAAACAACACTATGAGGTGTGTGCTATGCACTCTTGTTGATATAACCTAAACTTCTGCTCAGTAATAGCAAAGCTCACAGCAGCTCATTCTCATTAAAAAAGAAAAAAAAAAAAAGAAATTCAGGTACTCTTTCATATCCTTAAGTGGTCTTACTTGAGGTTTAGCTTTCAAAACTCAGTGAAATAAATAACCTGCTATAGGAATCAAGTCCTACATTTGCTCTCAATTTTGCTTGCCTGTGATAGTCTTCTATTAAAAAGTCTCAGTAGAAGCATTCTAATAAAGCAAAGTTATATGAATTTGGATTGAGATCTTTATGAAGTATAAAAATGATCTCTATGAGAATTTTATCATTCTAAAGATAGTAGAAGTAAAATTATGAAATGCAGTAGATCAGTTATTTCCCATCCCCCTCTACCTTACTAACAAGTATAGGTAGTCAAGACCTTCTCTCTACAAAAGGTTTTGCCATAAATGTTTCAATTTGATGTTTCAAATCTCCCTTATGCAAAGATGACTCCCATGAAATTAACTCCTTTCTGTTCACTGCTGCCGCGACAACTCCAGTAATTGCTTTCATGGGGTAAGCAATACTGAGAAGGCATTAACATTCCTTTGTGAAGTTCAGCAATTACACTGGAAACCTTCTGGCATGTGATCACCAGCACTGTAGCACGGGACAGGCTGTGCCAGCAGCCCTTTGGCAGCACCGTGCTGTGGCACCCTGCACATGCAGGGGCTGCCAGGCAGCCTGTCCACTGAGGAAAACATCTTCCCCTTTGCCCAAGACCAGCAAGGATGTCGGGCACAGAGCTGGTGCAGGGATCATGGGGCACTCCAGCTCAGTGTCCACCAGAGCCCCTGGCTGTGGGGGTCCATGTGCTGGCATGGCTGCCCCCAGGCCTGTCCCACCCTGCAAACCAAACCTCCTGTATCACAACGAGCAAATGCCCTGACAGCAGCGTGAGAGGAGACAATGGACTTGGTAGCACATGCAACAGGTGACCTGGTATACCCTCCAGATATAAAAAGAATGGATTTACAACAATGTATTAAAAACACCTTTTGAAAATTGGAACTGTTTTAATACCTCCAAAAAGAAAAAACGGTAATGCTACCTCCAATGTCTCTCCAAATACAGCAATGCTTGGATCATCTTAAAATTAAATATACCTTGATATTTGAACTGCTCAGGCTTCAGAGCCTCAGCCTCTGGCATTTCATAATACTTAGATAATAAACGAACAATCTTCTTTTATAAAAAAAAAAGAAAAAGGATGGGGGTGGGAAGGAGAATGCAGAGGAAATAGTAGCTGTGAAATGGAATCCACAGTTTCAGACACCAAGTCTCATTAATCTTGCTGATGAATAGGACCTTTATAAAAGGAGACCCTGCAGCCGAGAGAATTGAAAGGAAATAGTATGGAAAGTGAAGCAGCAGTTTCTTGTACAAGTTCTTATATGTTTTAAATTAAGTGGCTTTTGTGGAGGCTTGAGTCAGAAAAACAAATCCGAGTAATTCCTTCTTTACAAGAGAAATGCATGTGGATGACACTGATGCTCCTTTTGCTGCAAGCCTTTTCTGGCAAAGAGATTAGATCAAGAATACAGCCAAAAAAGGAATGGAAATGCACTGTTCGGCGATTAGTTTATGACATTCTACCCTATATATAGTGCCTATTTGGCAAACCCTCCTGCAGTTCTGTGTTTTTCATTGCAAGTGGCTTATATCAGTACTGACATCTTGCAGATGTTAGTAGCTTTGATTTTTTTCCCCCTATGTTGCAAATGAGTTGGCATGGAAACAACTCTTTTCTGGCAACATGACATATGATTCAAGGCAAAATGCATTTAACACAGATGAATAGTTCAGGAATATGCTTATAACAAAAAGTCATCTTGAAAGCTGCTTTGCATTTGTTGGTGTTTATGACAACTGTTTCAAGACATTCTCAAAAAAAATTAAAAAATCAACTGTCTAAGACTAGGTACCAATGATTAATTTCTCACTGCTTGATACTACACACTCTACTTCATCCTCGATATATTTCTTTTAATAACAAGAAGAGAACATTAAGAAAACAAAAACATTTTGAGAGGTGATTTTCCTGTTCTTTTAAATGACCTTTGTTGCGTTGATTTTTACATTTAGAGACAGTTGTGTAAGCCCCGAATTGACTCTGGACCTGCCACTGGCATTCAGAGTGTGCTGCTGTTTCCAGGGACTCCTCAGACCATTTTTTGGAGGACCAGTACTAGTTGGAGCACAGCAGTGACTCAGCTTTACTAGCCCCAGGCATTTCCCCTTCCTCTGAGCACCAGGGCCACCCCCATGCCCATAGTGACACTGGTAGCTCAGCCAGGGGCAGGAGTGGGGAGAGGGCAGCTTCTGGAGGCTGCTCATGGGGGCATGAGTTTGGCCCCACAGGGTTCCTCCCCAGCCACTGTCCCCACTGCCACTGAAGCAAGTTAGGAAGAAGCAGCAAGTTCCCTCCAAGCCTGTCCCTAACAGCTCCAAACTTATCTTGAGCCTTGGTAAAGGTCTGATTATCCTTTTGATCTTCTAAAAGTATCTTTGGAGAAGAGGTGTGGGAAGCTCTCCTTCCCAGAGCAGAACCTGTGCTTCACGTGGCCAGAGCCCAGGAAGGAAAGGCCAGGGGAGAACACACGCCATCACCTGCTCCCTCCAGGGACACTGCAGGCATCAGCTTCTACGTTGAACAGAAAACCACATCCCAAGTCTCCAGTACAGTCACAAGCCTTCACAGGAACCTGCACAAGTGAGCTAAAGGCTGTGTGACGTGCATAGGGTGACCACGGAGTGCCATCAACTCTGCACTGAAATGCAGTTCTCAGGCGAGAAGTTGTAGTCAGCAAACTATAAAACCAGCTATGAAGGGCAGTACAGTTCAATCAACAAAAATTTGGGCCCTTCCTTGAAATACATATACATTAAAGAGACAGATTTTATTGGGGGAAAACAAGAGGGCAATCTTTAAATTGTAAATGAGAGAGTTTCAAAGCAGGAGACAAAGAAGCAGAGCCTGCAGCAGGGAAGAAGAGATCTTGCACAGGAAGCAAGGCACCAGAAACCTCACAGTTTGCAGTCAACATTGGACTTACAACCAGACCTTCTAGTGTTTGTCCAAACCTAATCTGAGCTCCAAACCTTTTGAAATATTATTATTACTGGAGGAGACTGACAAGAACTCACCTCTGTGATTTAGAGGAGTCTGAATTCAATAAAATTAGCATTTAAATGAACCCAATTAAGAAAAGCTTTAAACTGAGTATGCAAAAAGGGAGTATGGGCAACTTGTGTATTAAAAAGCTCTGAAAGGCTACTCCAGCATGAAAAGCAAAACCCTTTCAGGTCACTATAACCAGGGCAGAAAATACCAGGTTCTATGGATAGAATACACTATTTGATAGCATAGATAGGTGTTTTTTACTTCATTTTCACAAAAACAAACAAAAAGTCTAGCCTTATTTTTAAAAATTAAGATTAATTGGCAAAGGTGATGTATAAGAAGATGGTGAGTGCTGCCTGCACAATACTCATCTGACTTGCCAATTCTGAGCATTCAGATTAGGTTGTAAAAGGTATACAATAAACATAAATGTCTGCCAAGTAATAAATGTTGGTTGAAGTATCGTTTATGTACTTGGTCTCCATAGTGTGGAGCAGCCCAATCACAAGAATAAGAAATCTGAATAGACTCCATTTATTTTACTGGTATTTGAATGCAACTTTTCGTCTAATAAATGCATCTGTTTTGGATGATAAATTGTCCATTAGAGGAAATTCAGGTGGGTTTATTTTGCATTCTGTGTTTTGAATAAGCTGCCATTAATGTGGCATTACATTTACTCTTTTATCATTTTTTCTGCCTTCAGCTGAGCAGTACAGAAATAAAATGACAGAGTGAGCTTATAATCACAAGTATTTTAATTTATTAAATAAATGACCTAATTGCTTGCCTGAGATCTATTTTTCTTCTTTCTCTTGACCCTATTGAGAGTTAATCAGTTTCTTGGTGCTAATTAGATGTCAGCATTAGTAGCCTGCTAATACATAAGAGATAATGACACCATCGTGCAAGACACGGTGTCCAACACATGACCCTGTTTCCTTAAATTATGCCCTAAGGATTCATCTGGAAGTCTAAAGGCTATGTAGTTTTACAGCAGCAGTTTCTTCTTCTGCTTGTGGATAGTGGTACAAATTTGACAGGCAAGTGGAGAATTAGACAGGAAATATATCTTACCAAGCAGGGTGAGGTTTTAACAGGAATACTACTGACTCTGTTCTTGTCCCATCTTGTAGTTTTAGTATGCAGTATTTGCTCAGTATGAAAACAATCATACAAAGAAGGCTTAAATAACAATTCTGTATTTCACTTTTATAGACTAACAAACTGCTGGCAGGTAATTAAGACATACATCTTCCCTTTACAACTCTGTAATCCAACCTGTGCACTCCAGTACGCTGAGGGAGTAGCAGAGAGCATTTTGTGCAAACATATCTTTGTCTGCAGCTCCAGGAGATGCCAGCACAGCAAAGTGAGGTTTCATAGGGGCTTTTGCATCAGCCTGTCTGTGCCAGGCAGATGCAAAAGATGCACAGCTGGGGAAGGGAGGCTCTTCACATGCAAGTGAAGAGCAACAGAGTTTATCACAGCACTGCTGAGCTGGAAGGAGATTCCTCATTTACAGCCTTATACAATCATCCAGCTCTTGGGGCAGGGGATGGTGCATCTCCAGTTTCACAGGCTGCTTCCCTCAACTTTCTGCTCCCCTCAACTTTCCCGATGACCCATATCCTCTCCCAGGTGGGTAGAATTAACTTGGAGCTGCAACAAGGCCACATGCATAAGACATGCACTCAACCTCAGCATGGAAGTGTTTCCTATGGGCAACAGAAATGTGTTTCAGGAGTGCCTGGGATGAAGGCTTTCCAGAGCAAGGAAACAGCACCTGCAAGGGCTGAGTGAGAGGTCACAGGGAGGCCACCTCAGAAGTGCCCCAGTGCAGCTGCTCAGGAGATGGCAGGGGATCCATGCCTGAGCCTCTCCCCACACATGGGGAGTGTGAGCAGGGCAGGCGCTCAGCCTTTGGAACAGAGGGGCAGCTCACAGGCCAGTTCCAGCTCATGTAACTTTTTGCCAGGAGACAAAAAAAAAAAAAAAAAAAAAAAAAAAAAAAAAAAAAAAATCACTCAACAACTCCGTTTTATGGAAAACATAATCCAAGTTGCAGTCAGGGCCAAACGTCCAGAACAAGGCCTGCAGCATAACCAAGCTTTCTGTAAAAGTTCCTGTCAGAAGAAGCAATCTCACAGAATTTTGGAGAACTGCTTTTGTCAGGTTTTCACCTCCACAAAGCCATCCTTGGAGCTTGAATCTTAGTCCAAAGGAGCAAACCCCTAGCAGGAAAAGCCTGCTGTCCCTTGAAACATTGTCTATCACTCAACAACCACACAGGTTATTTAAACAGGTTCCTCTGTCTCTGAAAGCAGACTGAGGGTCAGCAGTCACTGTTGTAGTAAAACATTTACAAATAGTACTCTCTGCTGGGACAGGGTTCCACTGCCCATCCACCCAGGGCATTCAGCATCATGTGGGAAAGCAACTGATTTTAATCCAGTCTCTTGGTGTCAGAGGAAAAAAATTCCCTCATCCAGCAGGACATCCTTTCAGATAGAGACTAGGACCTCAAACCTTTCTGATATAAATTCAGTGAATAAGCCAGCAGTAATACCTGCCAGTACAGAACTCTTAATCAGAACTGAAGTTTAGAAATAAAGTTTCTGGATCAATACAAGTTCTTGAAGTGCTAAGCACTTAGACAAAAGTTACCTGCCATCTGGCAGATTCATGATGGCAAAAACCTTCCTGTGAAGAGTTGACCTTAAATGTAAATACATGTAGGGCAGGAAGCAGAGTAGGGAAGAGGCAATGAAATTGCAATCTTTTCATGATGGCTTGCTCTCAAAACACTGCGACCAGCTCTGCACCTGAAAGTCACTAAATGCATTTTCTGTTTGATATTTTTAAGTGCTGTTGTGCCTGGGAGGTGTTAATGGCTCATCCATTAGATGTGACCCAGACTTCACAACTTCACCCTGGCTTCATTAGAGCAATTGTGGAGGTTAATGCACTCCACTTTTATCTGGCAGTTAAACCTCGGAGGTTCATTTGTATCAAAGCTGCCATGCAAAGGAAAGGTCTTCTTTGAAGGCCCATGGACCTACAGAGGAGTCTTTGAACTAGGGACAATTCCCAAGGGGAGGGCTGGTGTAGGAAGGGAAGCCTTGTTTGGTGTGCAGACATCAACAGAAACTCCAGAAAGTCACAGCACCTAACAGCAATCACAGCTGGGAGGAGAGAAATGGTGCCCTACCAGGTTTCTGCAAGAAGCCTTCTGAAAAGTTTTATTTGTCTGCATTTCACTAATAAATAACTAAAATATTGTACCCCTGCCTTGGAGGAGAAGGTAGAGTGTCAGCCTCAGTGCAGAAGGCTGGAAGGACTGTGGAATTCATGGTCTGAAAGAACTGCAGCTCCAGGCACTGAGCAGCAGGTAGCTCTCAACGCTCACAGTTAACGGCATGGGAACACAGGACTGCCAACACATCCACCAGCAAACTGGTAACTTTGGCAGAGACTCCCTGCACCAGATCCTATTGCCCAGGTGAAAGTGCTTTACGAATCACTGTTGCAGCAGCCCTCTTGTTAGAGGGGAGAAATGAGCCAAGACACAGACTTCTAGTTTATCACAGCATGAAAAGGGTCCAGGGTTATTCCTCTGTACAGCTCAGCCATCCTGACTCCAACCATTCACTGACTCTGGCTGCAGCAAGCTCCTACTGTAGGTTTCCCTTGCAGCCTCTGACTGCAGGTGTTATTTGGCAGACTCTGAATGCAGGCATTTACCCAGCTAGACTATGGCTGCAGACTGAGACTTACTTCACAGCAGTGATTCTCTCTCCCCGGGATCCTTCTTCTTCATGATCCTCCATGATGATTGATTGGTTGATTTTTTTCTTTTTTCCCTCACCAGCTAACTCACTCCCTTTTATCACACTTGTCTTTACTGGATATAGCCGTGACTCATCGGGGTGAGGCTGTATTGGTTAATTAACACAGCTGTTACTTATCAGGAGCAAGGTCATCTGTATTCCCTTCTCCTACAAATCACAGCATAGTCCTTGGGGAGCAGAATTCTGAGTTTATCTACCCCATGAGGCCAAACACCCCAAAATGGGAGGTAAAGAAAAGGAATTAAGTGTCCTGGCTCACTTGTGGACATCCAGGGGGTCTGTGCTTACACAAAAAAAACGCTGCAACAAACCCTCTGCACTGCTGGGAGAGAAGAATAATGTTGTTTATTACAGGCATTAAGCATGACTAATGCAGCAGTTACCACTTAAAACCTACCCAGATCCTACCACCCAGCTCCACAGCTATTTTCATGGGGCATAACAATAACAGAAGAGAGTGAAAAGCAGTAATCCAGCTCTTCAGAATGCATCTGTATCCCCGCACCTCCTGAGTGTAGACAGATATGGGCACAAATCCCAGACCCAAAGGAAACAAATGTGAAAATAGAAAAATAAGGAAAAAGATAGTAGTTTTTTTTAAAACTCTGAACATATGAAAACATGTACCCTCAAACTGGATTTGCTGTAGCTCCTGCAGAAACACATGTGAAATTCGCCATGTGAGGGAAAGCACTTTTATGAAGAAAAATTGCATTGTTGAACACACTGTCCCCAAATAGGCAACACTGGGAGTTCTTGCATTTAAAGAAGATAGAGCTGTGATACTCCAGAGTCCAACACCAAGTTCAGCAATTAAAGAAGTTGTAACACAAAGGAACAAAAAGAGAAAGATGAGAAATGAAGGGCAGAAGTGGAGGTGACCCTGTTCTGCCTTGTGGCATTTCCCTGCTGGCAGCAGAGGCAAGGACTGGCTCCTGAGCAGCCCCCAGGGGTGCCTGGCCACAGGTCAAGCCCCACTGAAGGAGGTGGGCTCTGTCCTTGTGAGGCAGATAGTAGGGACACCCATGGGGGTGGCTCACTGGAGGAGCAAACAGAGGAACACATCCCCCATCACAGGTCCAGGGCCACATCTCCACCCAGGGACAAGCACATGGCCACTGTGGGCTGTCAGGGGGGTCACATTTCAGCCCTGGATCTCCTCTCACTTCATTCTTACTGTGTGAACAACTGTCAAGAGACCTGGATATAACCACATCAAGCTTTACTACTAATGTATACAAGGGACTGATTTACACATTGCAGCAGTGTAAATATTTGTACAACTTACAGAACAATTTAAAGACTTTAATTCCTCTTGTAAGAATAAAGCTGGGAGGACAAGAGTTAGATCATGACTTAAAGCTGAATATCCCTCCAGAAAAAGAGACCATAAAAAAAAGACCACCCACTCTGTCATCTAGCAGATGACATTACAGTTCATTAAGTGAACACTATCAACAGTTTTGGGGATTTAGTGAAAGGCTACTCACCAAAAGGACCTTCATTAATAGTAACTCAAGGTTCCATGCTCAGGGGAGATTTTCTTGAGACTGGGAGTCCTGGTCCAACTCCAAACACCTTCCTGCTTTCATCGGGCATGTGCTGCTCCACTACGCCTGGCAAGGTACTCTCTGTAGCAAAAATAGGCAGGGAGTATGAAACCCAAACCTGTTCATACTTAGGAACAAAGTTTATAACTGCACATGGAAACTTGCAGTTTGATATTGCTAGCAAGATGCCCAAAATGCAGTATTACCCCTGAGTGCACCACAGTATTCAGGACCATGTGCAGCTCTGCTATGAATTATTCTCTGTAAATATCTACTATATTTAACCAAGAGGAGAAACTGAAATAAAAAGAGAACCAGGCAATATTTGCCAAAAGGCATAGGAAAAATGGAACCAAAATTATTAAAAAAAGAAATAACCTAGAGTCAAATAATAATAGATCACTAATTAGCAAGCTCTTGTGCTTATTTACTGAATAGGTGATAAGTTAACCAATATAGGCCTGACCTTTTAAAGTCGTATTTCTAGCAAGGGAAGTCATGGCTATTAACTGCTACCAGGGTGCCATGGGATTCGTGTTCAGAGGCTTCTTTTTCACTTTGTTGTTGTAGCCTCTCATCTTTTACTGACATTACACACCACTCATCACGATCAGTGTCAGAAGCTATAACAGCATCTGTTGCAGTGGCAGCTTCTGCTGGATGAAGAGTCTCCCCCTTTACCTTAAAGAATGTCAATCATTTCTCATTCTCAGCATTCAGACTTGCTCATCAGTTAGTAACAACACTTTCAGCTACACCTAACATGATTTTTGAATAAATACTGGACTGAGATCATTGGCAATGATTGACAGCTTATAAATCACACTTTTCAGGAACCAGTAAGGAAGGAAAAAACCCTATGCTTTCCTATTTCTAAGGTTTCACTGTCATTTGAAACACCTTCTACCTGAAGGGGCATGGGACAAAAAGCTTGATTTGTGACATGTGAAGGCCTTACAGGAGGCTTTCTGTAGGATACTTTACAGAGTCCCCTGTTTCCTTTTTGCTAGTAGCTCCGCTGGAGAGGAAGGGGAGGTAACAGAAGTTAATTAAGGAAAATTAACATTGTTTAACTATCAGACTGGGTGCCTAAGTACCCAGCTAAGTTTTCCCTCTGGAATAGCTGATATTCATTATTCTTAGCATAATTACCCCCTTACAATCTTTCTGTGGAATGTTCTCTACAGCATTAGTCCAAGAGGTGCCTGAGCAACCACAGGACCCTGCCCTGGCCTGCCCTTCCTTGGCTGCTGAGGAGTGACAAGCAGGGACCCAAGGGTTAGAAGCTGCATGCATAAAATGTTATTTCTAAAACCAAACCAAGTGGAACAGATCAATACATATTCAAGAGAACAAGAATCTGTAGAAGAGAAAAATGGTGCAAACTCATTTCTGTGGGAAGGTGTCTGTTGCTCCACACAAGAAGCAGGTGTTGTGCTCCTTCTTGCAGGTTTGCCTGCTGCTCCCATGCCATCATGTTTCCCTGGAATATGGGCACTGTTTGGGACTGCTGTCCCCCCAGCCCTTGGGAACGTTAGCACAGCTCAGCTGCACCAGATCTTGCTCCTGCCCAGAGCCAAGGCCCAGCTCTGGCAGTGGGGCCTTCTCTTAGGAGAGGCCATGAACATATCAATCACAGCTCAAAAAAAAATTTTTTTTGAGCAATTGAGCAAGGAGGAAAACAAAGTATCTGCATTTCTCTGCCTCTTGTGTCTGAACTTTTCACTCAAAAGCTTAGCATTGCTTTGCACCAGGTTTTCCTTCAGCTTTATTGGATGTCAAGAGCTGTTGACTCACAAGCAAGCATGAAGAAAGACACTTTCCTAAAGTTGTGTTAAATTTAGAGGCTTCATACACCCTCTTTTGCTCCAACATGGATTAATCAGGCACTTCATCAGCAGCTGCCTTTCCCTTCCATTAATTAGCAGCTCATGGTGCCATCCTGAAGCATGTGCTGACACCACCTCGCACCCTGGCAAGGAGGGTCTTGCTCAGGGCTCAGAGCTAGCCCAGAGAGGGGAGGAACAGTTCCAAGGAGCCTGCAGGAGCTGGGGCTCTCAGGACAAGGCTTCTTGCTTGGTGTCATTCCTTCCCTTTGATGGTCAGGATCTAAGTACCCAGTTCAGGCCACGAAGCACCAAGCCCAACCTCCACAGTCCCAGTGCCAGCAGGCTTCCATGTCACCTCAAGCACAGGAGCTGCACTGTAGAAGTTGCCTCTGCCATACCTTAGCAGTAAGGCAGCTAAATGGATAAGAGAACATTTTTGCATGTTCTTAAGAGAAATGTACTTTACAATAATGTTTCCTGTAATAGCAAATTTTTGAAAGCTTCCTGTGCTATGCTCAATGCTTCTTTTCCTTTTTTAGTATTGAGCTTGTCAAAAACTCTTAGGAGTTATCTTTCTTAAATAATAAAACCTTTCTTTTTTCCCCTTTGTAACAAAGTATAGGCCTCTTTCAAAACAGAGAGGACTAGAAATCTCCAGAAACAATTTCTTACATCATCTCCCTCAAGCAAGGCTTCTCTCTGATTCCTTTGCTAACCAGAGGACTGTGGCTTACCAGAGCAGAATTCACTGGAGGTCAGACCCTCTCCAGCTTCTCCTGCACTCCTTATGCTCCAAAACACAGAGCAAAGATTTACCCCAGGTTTTTAGACTGGCCTAGATGGCAATGTTTTGGAATGTTTTTAATGAGAAAGAAGTGGATGCTTCTCACAGAGATACTTCTCTATTTCAGCAGAAGCTTTTGAGAATAAAAACCAATGACATTTTTTTTTCCTGCTACAATAAGAAGACTGTTTTACCTTTCATTTGCTAAGTACATGTAGCTAACTGCAGTACTTGCACAGCTAAAAAGTATCAATATCAGCCCTTAACACAAGTACTGCCTCACTCCCTGAGCAGGTACAGCTGCTCCTTCCCAACTCTCTCAGCTCAGAAGTAGCTGGCTGAATTACAAAATCATGTCTTTAAAAAAGTAACCAAACACTTCCCTTGACCTTTTTCACCACCAGAGAAATTATCACCTTATCACCTCCCCAGATTACAGCATGGGGGGAAGAGGAGGAAGAGGAAGAAGAAAGGATGGGACAGGAGTTCATTATCTCACATACTCCAGCTATGCATAATCTTTTGCTCTTCCTACACAGATGGTTTCTGGAAACTTTTTCCTCCCTCTTTCACCTTCTTTTTAACAGAGGTCCTAAAGTATCTTATTAAGAGTCTGATCACATCTATTGTGGTCACATCTATTGTACCTTTCTCCAGCCAGGGTAAACTTTATTTCTCTTCCCCTGCTTCCAAAAGCCCTTGGGAGGTCTAAGGTCTGTAGACAGCTGAAGAGAGGGATAGGAGGAAAGCCTTATTTAAAGTTCTCCTCTTCTGCTTTACTAAAGTCAGAGTTGACACAATAGGAAGAACTTTAATACATAAAATGGATCAAAAAAGCTCCATGTCAAAGCCAACAGATACCATGCAACCTACTGCTACTTCTTGTTATTCTAGGGAAAATCAAGTGCAGAAAAGGCCCAGTATTACCAGACTGAAGTTGAAGTCAATGCAAGGCTGGATTTTACTGATAGGTGGATTCAGTGGGTGTTTTGGGTTTTCAGAGCAAAAGGTCTGCATTTTAAAATAGTTCTGCTTTTTAGTGACAACTCAATACTCTGTAAAGGGCTCTGAATGTCAGATATGGGGTGGGCTGAAATCTGTGAAATTCATTAAAGTGGATGGAAATTCCAAATAACTACTTTTTAGTTGTGGGTTGAAAGGAGAATTTGGACACTAGGATTTGTGTTCAGGGCTATGACCCAAACCCAGAGCGCTTGGATCTTTGCATTAATTACCTATTGATCTTTACTGAGCTTTCAAAACTACAAATGCAAATGCTCAGTTTCTCTTAAAGAAGTTGTCAAGGAGTAAACTACCCCTCAGCAGCCTTTCCACAAAATTCACCCAGTCCCACAACTGTAGCTTGTCATCATTTTTTTGCCTGCATAATGCTCAGTGTTTCCAGCTGAGCCTATGACTGAATGTGCAAAAGTGATGAACATCCCTGTTTCTTGAAGTTTAGCACTGCAATTTTGAAAATCACTGCATGTAGAAGTGCTGCTTATGGAGTCTTAATGACAAGATTGGGGCTGATACAGACAAGGCTGGCAGAGACCAACTGTTGTTATCAGTACCTGTGATTTGTTGAATCTCCTAACTAAGCAATTCTGAGAGATGTGAAAAGTGGTGTTGCTTGAAACAAGTGGTATAGAAAATGATGAAAATACTCAAATGTGAGATAATCTTAAAATAAAAATAGAAAGCAAACTCAAAACCTGTGTAGAATGACAATATATTTTATGAACAATGAAAAGTATGAGAAGTATGAGTTACTCAATTCTGGGTTGTCTTTTTGTTTGTTTGGGGTTTTTAGTGTTTTTTTTTGTGTTTGTTTGTTTGGTTGGTTTGTTTTTTTTTTGTTTTTTTGTTTTTTGTGGGTTTTTTTGTTTTGTTTTTGGGGTTTTTTNTGAAAAGTATGAGAGGTATGAGTTACTCAATTCTGAGTTGTCTTTTTTGTTGTTTGTTTGGGGTTTTTTGTTTTGTTTTGTTTTTGTGGGTTTTTTGTTGTTATTGTTGTTGTTGTTTGGGTTTTTTAACTTTCTGCATACCAATACATCACTTTTCACTTCCAAATTCAGAGTTCTGAGATAACATCTCCACATATGCAATTGAAGTTTTACTTCATGAAGGTTTTCCTTTTTCTATTTTCTATTTATGTTTTACCAATATTGTAAAGTATAAAATAAGTCTTTTAGGATAGATTAAACTGCCACCAGAAAAACATATTCAAAGCAAAAAATAAAATTGGCAAAATTAGTCATTTTCAGTGAAACAGCTTTCCAGGTCAAAGATTACTTGCTGAAGAAACACTAGCTGAAGATGCAGCATTATAAATGGTCTTCTCTCAGCCACTTGTACCAGTGGTCAAATAATTCATTTCTTAGTAAGAAATATGATGGTCTATTAACAGAAAGAAAGATTAGGTGCACATTAATCAAACATTTCAGAGAGGTATAAACATGCATATAGCATCTAGGAATATCCCATTACCCTATTTCAGAAGATATATGTAATCAATACTTCAAATACATCTAGTTAGTTTCATATCATTGACTTTTAAGTATTCTTCCCTGCTCCCTTTGTAAAATAGGCAGAGCTTTCAAAGGCAGCATCAATAATTTTGTGAAGTGCTGCTTGACCAAAATAAGTATTTAAGCTGGGCTTTCTGTGCTGTTCAAGCAAACCAGGCTGAAGACAAACCCAACGTGATCTCCCACAAAAAGGCAGAAAAATAAAAGATTAACTAACTACTGTTATCAGAGCTCTTTTGCAAGAGCATTGACTTGAAATAGCATTAATTCCTCACCTTTATCTGGCTGAGGGGAGCTTCTAAAACGTTGGCTTTTCCCTCTGCACATATTCTAAGCATTAAAAAAACATTAAAATATATTGGTGGAAAACAGTCTATTAGAGGCAAAATTTGTTGTTTGTACTGTGGCATTTGCAAATATCAGTCGTTTCACTACTGGTTGCATCAAGTAAATATGTTTTGATTTGATAGCTGCTTGTTTCCAAAAAGAGCTCTAGGGAAAGGGAAAGTCCTTTGGCCCATGGCAACATTTACCTGGGACTTTGCTGACAGCCCCTCTTATTATTCCATGCTTCTTGCAGGAGGAGGACTGATTTAAAATGGACGACTTCCTCATCTCTGGACATCAATTAATACAACCCCACGAGTCTCTGAGCTCCAGGATGCATTACATTCTCTTCATAAAAACATAGCCTGAAACTCTTTTTTGTTGTTGTTGTTGTTGGTTTGTTGGTTTTTTTTTCTTTTGAAAACTCACAAGAAATGGTGCATCTTTTAAGAAGGCAGTGGAAGGAGCATGTAGGAAAAATACCTGCCTTCAAAACCAATACCCTCAAACCATATCTGATAGCAGTTGCAAATTTAAAGTAATTCTCCCAGTATGGAATTGTCTCACCAGAGTAAGAGGCTGTTACTTAGTTATTTATTAGTAAATATGGAATCAGAGTTTGCACAGACATGAAAAAAAAGTCTGTGAAGAAATCCAGATGCTATTTCATGTTGTACTCTAAGAAGCCTGGAGTTTGCAGCATTCCTTTCATTAGTTCTGTGCATTCCCTCAGGCTTACACAACTTGCACTTCAACACCTTTAATATGGTGGCTCTGTGTCGAGGAGCTCATTTCTGAGTTCACTCTGGGAAATGTTTCTAGGCATTTGTTTTGGGCTTATTCATAGCAGGATGGCCTGGAGCTGGCTTCACCCAACCATGGGAGATTTGACTTCACTCCATGCAGCCAAGAAAGGACACAGCGATGAGTCACCTAATTGCCTTGAAGCAAATGTAGATTCCTCCTGACAGCACTTAGATGTTTAAGCTCAGAGTTTACCAATGGGCAGCTTGTGTTTACACAAAAATAGAAAAAGAGAGAAGCAGCTACTTTAGAGGTGGTGCAAATGTTGTAGGTCTCATTGAGAAAGCGACACGAGCTCTGGGACCTTCCTGTATTTTCTGGGATTGACGGGACCTTTGGCTGGTGTGGGCTCCCCAAAACAGGCAGGAGAATCTGCCACAGGGCTGGCAGGTTTTGAAAGATGCCGCAGCAAAGGCGGGAATGCTTTTTTCCTATGTATTTTCAGGGTCTCAAAGCACTATGCAGTGTGTGAGGAGAGCTGCACAGGGAGCACACAACTATGGATTGTCAGAGGAAAGGAGACTGTCTGGAAAGTCTTCCTGAAGAAAGAGACGGGGTTTCTATTGTTATTGATGTATGTGTAGATGCTTGTGTGACAGTCTCTGGATCTAGATGAAAGACAGCTTGGAGAATCAGGCAACCCAATTACTTCTCTTAGATGCCCTCAGCAACAAAAAGACCTCAATGAGGGACAGGCCACTCTAGAGTGAAAACCATGCAGAATGTCTAAAAGACTATGAAAAGTAGTCTAGAGCTGCCATGATCATTACAGCAGAGCTGAAGAGATTTTCATTCTTGGACTTTGAGTCAAGGAACACACACATCAGGCAGCAAGGGTTCAGCCAAGAATGTTGTTTTAATAAGCACTATAAAAGCTAAATCAGAAGAATGAAACATAATGTTTGCACTTGAACAGAGACATCTCCATTTATCGAAGCAGCTCCTTTGCAGTGTTTACTCAATACCCAGTGGGCCCATCTGCCCTTCCCTCATTAGGCTCCTCCAGGGGAACAGGGAGCTGTCAGCACAGCTTCTCTGGCAGCACAGCAGCCCAGGCTGCATGGCCACCACGGCCAGCCAGCCACGGGCCCACCTGCACAGGGCTGTGCCACCGAGCTCCAGCTGCCACCTCACACACTGTGGGGGACTTGTGAGCCTGATGCCAGCGCTCAGTACACCCAGATAGGCACCCACGTGCCCTGCTTACAGTAACACCCTGGGCATCTCCTCCTCTGCAGATCCACGGGTTTTCTGAGAAGAAACAAAGGTGAATTGCACAATCAAGGGCTCCATCTGCACGCTGCTTTCCAAAAGCCAGATTCCCTCCTCCCATGCACATTGAGCAGTCATGCGTGTGCCCACAAAGCAAAGGGAAACTGTTGTACATGGACACTTGTGCCACCATGTAAAATTTAGCTGGGTGATACGTGCAGTCAGTATATATATTGTAGCTGTTGGGCTGGTGTTCCAAAGAATGTCTGTCTGACTTGTGTGAATTAAAGGAATTTTTTGGCCCTTGCAGGTGCAGTCAGTTAATGTATGCTGTGTTTTGCCCGTGCATGATCACTACTGCTCACATTAGCTCTGAAAGGGCCAATAAACAAGGAAGAATAATCTGAGACTTTCCAGTTGCTAAGGCAATGAATTAATCAGCATGTATGTGTTCAGCAGATTCACATGATCCTGCCAAGGCCTACAGCTTTAGGTCTCCTGCTATATTTTTGCCAGCATGAGAGAAGGAAGCAGAGGAATTGGCAGGGAATGAAGTGTCAATGGTTAGGGCTGTAATAAAAATTTTGGAAGGAGAAAGCAGCACCTACCACTACACATTCATGTATTATGTGATGTTATAGCATGCCAGCAAAATGAGGCTCATTGCCACCATTCTGTGCAACAGCTTCATTTAGCCTAATTATTGGGTATAAAATCCCCTTGTCCAGTAAGAGCTGATTTCTCCTCCCAGAGTTGTGAATCCAAGCTGAACCATATTCAGTACATTTGATCATATTTACAGACCCTGAACCAACTCTTCAGCTGACAAGACATTGCTTCACTTAGATCATTAAATTTCTGTCTGTCTCAGGAGCTGAGTTCTTTAAAAGCTTCTTGGAGTAAGATGCAAACCAGCCAAGCAGCACTGACACCATTTCCAAACCCTAGAGCATTAATGCATGCTCTGGAGGGCTGAGGACAGCACAGCATAGTTGCAATGCTTAGGTGAACCTACAGCTTGTAAATGGTTTTGATGCTGATCAGACAGTCCAGCGTAGTGGCTATAAATTAAGTACTGTGATCCCTTCTGACACATGCAATTAACCAGGAAACAAAACAAAACAAAAACAAACAAACAAACAAACAAAAAAAAGAAAAAAAAAAGAAAAAAAAAGAAAATAAGAAGAAAGGAAAAACAAGTTGGCTTTTTTGAGTTAGGAAGATCAAATGAAGTGGTTTGGGTTTGGGGTTTAGGATGAATTCCCCTTTACCCACTTAAATACCAGGGACGAGGTCTTTCTTACAGTTTTTTACCACAAGTCAGGAGTTAGCCAATAAGTCCTATCCCTCACTTCCCTCTAGGCCATAGTCATGGGAATATTTAATGGACAGCACTTGCACTGTTCCTTCCCTGAGCTGCTGTGGTGTTTTCTCTTTTACAGACAGAAGTGTCACTGTGCATATGTACCTTGAAGATAATTTCTGAGTAATTTTACACATGCAGTTGTTGCAGCTGGTGATCCATGCCTCCTTTTCAGTTTAGAGCCCCTTTGGTTTCCTAAGGAAACTTACCTGCTCTGTTATCTGAAATGAAGGGTAGCCTTTAGCTAGGGCAAATACAACCCCCCCATATTCAGTGAGGCTTAGCCAAAGCTGAAACAAAAAGGTGCCTGTAATAAGGGAATCCAAGCCTGACCTTCAGGGTCACTCTGGGGTGAGACAGATCCATTCAAGCTACCACAGTAAGCAGGCAGGTGGTTACCACCACATCTGGAGCTCTGAGCCAGTCCTCACCCAGATCTTCCAGCCTGGCTTTGTGTGGATGTAAATCTTCTTATCAGTGAAGTGAAGATAATGCCACGTCAGCACACTGCACACTGTAAGAGAATTAAATGGATAAAGTTTATAAAATGTTTTATATGTCAGACAAAGTATATATAAGACCTAAACATTCTTACTGAAAGCTCCATAGCTGAATATCAGAAAACTAATAGGGAGAAAGGCATTAGAGACCTGGTAGAAAGACTAGGCCTGATCTTTGGCACTAGTGCTTCATGAAAATCAATTTAATCTCAGAGGAAAGCAGCCTTGGGAGGAAGGTGTAGGTAGAGAAGGCATTACCCCAACACTCCTTATGGCACTCTTGAGACTGACCCTGCTCATCCCTGAATCATCCATGGGAAAACACCAAGTATTGGGAGAATCTCATCAAAACTGAGTTGCAGTTAATTATGCAGTCATGGGTAGCATGCAGGCTTGGGCTGTGCTCACAGGCACGGTTGGGCCACAAAAGGACATTGAAGACACCAGAGTTGTGCAGCAAGCCCCATGTGCCTCCATCCACAGGGGTGAGGAAAGGCTGCTGCTGCCCTTGGTCTCACCCCAGCTCCGGGAACATGTGGGTGGCCACGAGGGTGTTTGTTTCCATGAAGCATTCAGTGTTAATGAGTTCAGTGCCAGCAGTTGTTGTGAGCTGGCAGCAGAGCAGCAGTGGGGCTGTGCTGGCACACAGCTGAGACTGCAGCTCTCTCTGCAGGCTCTGTGGGCACTGGCTGTGCACAGGCACCAGGGCTGGGTGTGCATGGGCACCACAGATGGGTGTTCATGGGCACCAGGGCTGGCTATGCATGGACACCACAGCTGGGTGTTCAGGGGCACCCCACGCAGGGCACACAGCCACTCCAGGGGGTGAGCAGGACAGAGCTGGCCTTGTCCTTGCTGTGGCCAGGGCTGCAGCAGCCCCTGCAGCAGGGCATGAGGCCTCAGGGAGCCCAGCCATGGCCAAAGGCACAGCCCCTGAAGCACTGGGAGCTCCAGGCAGAAGGGCTTGAGCCTGTCTGGACTTCCCAAGCACAACCACAGACAGAGCTGCTCCACGAGCCCTGGGCCACCACTCCCAGGGCACGGAGCTGCACAGGAGCCCTGCCTGTCCTGCTGGCAACCCACAGGAGTTTCAGAGCCTCCTTCGAGCCCTGGGGTGATGCAGCCATGGAGTGGAGACATAACTGCTCCAAACGTTCCTTTGATTTGGGGGTTGTTTTGCTTTTCCTAATAATTTCTTGACAACAATATAATTGGATGAGTCCTTAAGGCCATTTCATGTACTAGATTTATTGGGAATATTACCTGCATATTTAGAGTTAGGAGGGACAAATATTTTCTTTCCTTTTTTTATTGTCCCATTATTTATAGAGTTCTCTTTGAATCTTGTAAATACATTTTTTCATTTCCCTTCAGAGTTTGTCTTTCTCTTTGGCAAACATTGATTTTTTTTTTCATGTTTTTTCCAGTGAACCTTGAAATTAAAATGTCTTTTTTTGTTTAATTTCTTTTTTTGTACACTGGACTCATTGTCAGCACAGCAAGAGCAAGGTGTTTTGTTAGATTACTGCTGCTTCAAAGCTGCTGAAAGGAAGAGTTGACCAGATTTTATTATTTGTGTGTAGTTCCTTCATTGGTTACAATTATCCTCTTTCACACACAAAGCCAATCCCAAGTTCTCAGCATTTGAAGGAAGCATTTTAATTTTTTTAGTATTTCATAATCAACTTTTACTGAATTATACCAGTTTCAAGAATTGTAGAATTATTTGTCCTCTTAGTGGACAAATCACATGCACAGAAACAGCTATATACAAAAACAGTAAGGTTTACAGGCAGAGAGAGTATCTTTTATTAGACCAGCTGATATAGTTGGGGGGGAAAAAAAAGGAAAATCTCTCAGTCACACAAGCTCTCTGAAAGCATTTCTGCTTTTTTTCATCTATATCAACTGTTCTAATAAAAAATACAACCTTTCTGCAAACCTTTCCTCTCTCCTACCCTTTTACCATTGCACACTACTTCTAGCAAAAAAAAAAAAAAGTATTTATATAGCAAAGAAACCATATCACCATTTTTTCAAGTGTTTTTCATCAAAACTACTGTCTGTTCCCTTTCCTACAATAGAGATTTTATTTTTAAAGTAGAGTATTTTTAGAAAATAATAATTTTTATGATAATTACTTGGTCATTGTCATTTTATCTGCTGTAGCAGAAGAATTCTCTATTACAGAGACTTGACTAAGAATGCTTTTTTCTTTTGCTAAGTTACCAGGGCACCATAGGTTATGAAATTAAAAGCTTAAATTATAGTAGGGTAAAGTGGTTGGACCTAGGAACACAGATACATTTGTATCCTTGGTCAGCCTGAATGCCATCAGAAAGTTAGGAAATTCTTCAAAATATTCAGCTACAATGAAATCCTCCATAAATTAAAAAGGTTTTCTTTAGCTTTGTGACCTAGGGTTATACATTATGCTAAGCAAGTATAGCAGTCTGTGTTCAAAGGCTAAAGAGCAGGTAGTAAGTGTTTAAAGCAGCAAGAGTCGTGGTTTTTTTTTTAAAAAAAAGTATTTAAAAGTGGATTGTTCTAGGCTATAATAAACTATGAATTGTAAAAGGTTAATTGACAAAATGATACTCATCTAATGCCATCTCTGTAATAGCAATCATTGCTGAATTCGTAATTCAGGGGTTTTGCTGTATTGACAATCACATTTCCTCAAAAAGACTCCAGTTATTTCCTCAGTCTGTTTAACCTGTGGTAGTTAATTATAGATTTACAAGCGGCAGACAGGCAGACACAGGTACCTGTGACCACTGTGCTGCTGGCAAGGAAGGCAAACTGCAGTCTGCAGCCCGGGGCAGCCCAGGTATCCGCATGAAGATTCCTGCCAGGAGCTGACCTTTGCCTCGCTCGCCATGCGAGCCCGAGCGCCGGCGTGGGCGATGGTAATTACCCTCACTGCACATCTGGCATTCAAGGAAGGGCAGCCTTGCCTCAAGGTTGCTGTGCTTAGGTTCAAATCCCATTTTTGCAGAGCCGCTGACCCGCAAATCTGATCTGTTTTCCTCCAAACTGTATTTCTTATTCAATGAGATACACTATGTTAGCAGTGAACAAAACAGTAAGGTTTTAAGAATAGCAACAAACATTCCGTCAAATTCTTTCCATGGGCATGTTGTCAGAGTGGCAGAGATACCCTCCTCGTGACAGAAAAGATTCCTTTTAAACTTTTTTTTTTTCCTAAAATATTATGCCAAATGAGAACGATTTTGTTTGTTTACTTTGTAGATTTTGTAAAAAGCAGCAGTTCCTCAACAGAAGGACAAATGGAGTCACTGCAGTTCCTGTTTTGCAGAAAGGACTTCCTAGGCACCGGCTGCATCAGTGGCTTTTGTGAGCAGAGTGAAGTGCCACACAATCACTTCTATCCACGTCTGCCATAAGCTGTAACCAAAAAAATGGCACAGGCTTGCTAAGAAGGGGCTATTATAATGTCTCCTTAATTACGATTCATTACTTATTTTTTTAACAGTACAAACTTGTCAGCTATAACAAAAGATGTTTAAGAAACAAACCTTGTCAAAATAAATGAATTAAGAGCATTCATCCTTTTCTAGAGTGTGAAGAAGTTTGTAAGGTGATAATGAATTCCGTAATGCATTAGCCACACTTCTTAAAATGTGTGTACCACTCACTCTGTAACTTGTAAAAGTTTTGTCATTCTCACTGAATCTCCAGTTATGGGCACAAATTAGCAAGATTTGATTGTAATTGGACTTTGAGCAACTCAGCTATTATTCTGCCAAGTGCAAGGTGTTTTGTCTGTGCAGAAGCCTGTTAAAGTTGCATGAAATCCACATGAAATCCAAAGGCATGCTACCACTGCCTTTGCTGTTACTTGGCAGAGCCTTGTGCCAAGATCCTGCTATGGCATGGGCTGTCCCCCTGCACAGGCAGGTGAATCCTGTCTCAGGAGCTGGGGTTAAACCTGATCCCAGGGCAGCGTAAGGCTTCCCTGGGAGATCACCAAAAGCAGGGCCAGGCCATGATTTGGACTATGCTTTCAATGACAATTTTGGGCCTGCTTTCCCAAGCCATTGCTTTCCTTACATGTATGGGCCCCCTTCCACAGTGCCAAAAACTTCTGTCCAGGCATGATCAAATGTGAGCCCAGCAGTATTACTGAGTCCACCCACACTGATCTGTGGATGCAGCTCCCTCCTGGCTTTAGTTTCTCTATGAACTGGGCACCAGTACAATCTTGCCATCCCTCCATGAGTCTAACCTTCCAGCTCATTGACTGTTTTCAGAACCATGTCAACATCTGCCTAAGACCCATGACATATTCATGATTTTGCCCATCACTGTCATATCCATGACTGTTCACAAGTTTATGGTTCTCTCTATCACTGTACCAATCTTGGTGCTCTTTTCAAATAACAGAGCTGCTGGAGAGAGTCACTGTTCTCAGAATTTTTTGTGTGCAATAAATGAGCACCCAGAACTTCCTCAATGTAATGAAATCTTTCCAGCAGTGAGACAGCATAGCTCATTTAGCATTTCATCAGATGAGAACTCATAATACTTACCACAAAAAATAGATGATGCTGATGACTTCTACTTATCTGAACCAAATGCTCTGAAGAACTGCTCAGATTCCTGAAGCCTCCTAAGTGTGTGGGTTTTGTTTTCCAAAAACCAAAGGCAGCATCTGCCAACTCACCATTTTTACCCCCTGGAGCACAGTGAGGGTACTGTCACATTTGCCTGCCTGGGGTGGCAGGGCTCACTCTCACCATCCTGCTGGGTGCTGGGAAGACAGGCTGTCTCCCACCTCATCACTACACCACCTCCCTCCTGCTGCACCTTGAACGGAGGCACTAATATCACACTGGATCCAGGCTTCTCCAGCTCCTGGGGACCTCAGCTCATGGTCCCAGCCTGAAAGCTCATGTTGAGGTCTGCCTTGGTGGCTGAGCACACAGTGGTTGGGAGGGCTGCTTTGGAAAACAAGACAAATTTGCTGTATTCACCATGATAAACCCAACTGAATTTTTAAGCAGCTGAGCTGTTTTCAATCCAGCTCACACAAAGCTACAGACATCTTCAACCCATGTACTATCTGATTCTGATAGAAATTCTCCCCCCTGCTATTTAGAAACAGACACAGGCACAAGGAGGTCAATACTACTGGGGGCTGGCTTCAGATTTTTGGTATCAGAAACATGAATGAACAGGGAAACAAAGACTATGGGAGATGTATGGTAGAGTTGTATCAGAGGTATGGAAGACAAAAGGTTGGACAGATATCCAGAGGAACAGTCTGGGTTGGCCCTTGCCCTGGTCTCTCGGTGATCCCTGGCAAGATGAAGGAGTACAGCTCACACAAGAAGAGTTTTTCCTAGAGCAATACAACTCAGTTATCACTGAAGTGTGTGTGTCCAGAAAAATGTACAGAGATTCAGGCTACCCAAAAAGAAGGGAAATCTGTAGATCTGATGGCTCTTTCACAGCCCCACTGGGCTATTCCTGATACCCTACTGCAATGTGCCATGCAGATGTGTCTCCCTCATCTGCAGTGGGACCAAAACTCGCAGCAGCAAGGAGGAGTCTGCAGTCTTCAGTTATGGGGGATGATAGGAAGCACAGAGCTGTGGAATATTGAAATAGCAAAATGCATTTGGGAGCCGCTAACTTATATGGCAACCATTCCTATCCCCACAGCAGCCAAATGCAAGCAAGTGCAAAGGCAGAATCTCACCAGTCTTACTCATTCACAGGGAACAGAAACAAAATCTAAGCTTCAAACTCATGATTAAAACAGGGTTTTAGAGTGGCAAGTAGACATGAACACTTGTGCCCAGAAAACAGTAGGCCGTTTGAATACCAGTCTCTGTGGGAGATCCAATATGCCACTGAAAGAGCTGTTCATCAATGTCAAAAATAATGCCAGCACTGAAACAGTCCAATCTGCAATAATATTTTCTATTAGATATTTCACTGCAACAGCCAGAATTTTAATAAAGCATATGGCAATTTTTAGTTAATAACAGAAAAGGCATTTCCTAAAGTTGGGATACGCCATACCTGTTGACTGGCAAACAGTTCACAGGAGGCAGTTTACTTCATGGGCAGAAGAAATTGCATCTCTCCAGAATGGGAGCTCCCCCTTCTGCAGCCTGGCAGGTGCCACCAGCAAGGACAGGTGAGACATCAGCCAGGGACATACCCTCCGTAGTGCTCAGACCAAGCCCCAGTAGCAGTGACTGCAAACCACCCCGTGGGCTCCATCCATCCTTGGGGATTGTTTGTGCCCCAAGACCAGGACTTGCCTTTGTGTGTGCAGGAGCACAGATTTTTCCTTCCTGGGCACAGGGAGCATCTCAGCCACAATCTCATTCACTTTTCCAATAAAATATGGGGATCTTCACTAACAACAGTTGTTTCAGCTTACCACAACATTTGATGGTAATTGTAGGAGTAAATTTTCGGAGGTTAAGGTGCATTTTCTAAATATCCGATATTTATAGCTATGGAAGATTCATGAATTGTCATATTCACCTTAAATGATTCACAGTTATAATTGGAGAACAGCTTCCACATGAAAAATTAGGCCATACTGACCCATACAAACAAATTCAGTACGCCACAATGAGCTGCTTGAATCTATTTAAAATACTACTTTGAAAAAAATACTGACTGTTTAGTTAACTTAGGGTCCATTTTTTATCTACCTATACCTATATATATGTAAAAATATTCTGGTGAAACAAGCACATGTTTTTATTTGCTGGTGTAGAGATGGCATGTGTTGCTATTGTGGTTCATCCATGAAAAAATCCACTGCTTTTAGTATGAATTAAGTGAATACTGAAGGGTCTCTGCTACTCTCAGAGGAAAATTCTCTTCTACCTTAAAAATAAATGTGAGGTCTGGTATTCAACTTAGCAGAAAAATACAGCGCAGAAAAAAAAAGCAGTTCTCTAACATGTTATTTATACACTTTATATACTGACTATAGGAAGAACTGAAATTATTTTCACTACCAACATATGTCTAATGCAATATCACCAGTGAATCTAGGAGCTGAACTGGCCAGGATAAACTTCGAGCACTTGTAATTTTTCCCGTTTTGAACACAAAAATGAGAGCTAAGCAGAACTCTCTCTTCATCTCTGCAGTGATTACAGCAGTATTTTCTGGAGGAAAGGACAGAAAACCAAAACTCTGTGTGGGGGAAAAAAATGAACAGAGAGAAAACAAACACTCCCCCACTATCCTACCATCAAACTTCTCTTGAATGGATCCATTGCTCAAGCCAGTCATGAAGCAAACAGCCGTGTGCATAACACATCTGTCAAGGGTTACAGGATACAGTTCATATTTCTTCACCTACTCTTACTCTGCATAATGCTGTTCCTGGGATCTCTCTCCTCATCAGCTCCTTCTCTGCTCTGAACAAGGTCATAATGCACTGACCTTGTATCCTGCAAAACCAAAAACATCCCCTAGCTTGCTGCTGTACTTTTTTCCTTGAAATCTCCTGAGTAGGTGAAAGTATTGAGAGTGTGTGACTCCTGATGACCTTTATAGAAACTTCCCCCACATAACTGCCTCTTGCACTGAAACCAGAGTCGTTCCTCCCACCTGATTGATGTTTCCCACTGCAAGCACAGCAGATGCACCCCAGACTGCTGAAGAAAGGACAAGCCTGAAGAGCACAATAAACTTTCTAGACATGGCATACATGGGCTCACAAGGGCTCTTCTCTCTGAGCCTGGCAGGCAGGGTACACAGCATGCCAGCATCCTCACGTCCTTTTGGAAAGTAAAGGAAACAGTAATCAAGCTTTGCTTTCTCTGCATCTCCTATTCTGAATTTAAATCTCAGTGAGAAGGAAACTAATGGATTTGTGACAGGGTCCTCTGTTACCTTTTCTCCTACAGGTCATGCAGCAGCACAGTTTGGATTGAGGGTCATCAGTGCTGCATGGAATCAGACACAAATGCAGAATGCAAGAGGAGAGACAGGAGAGACCTGCAACATAGGCCAAGAGATGCTAGAGAGCAGCAAGAAAGGAAGGAGGTGATGGTAAATCAGTGACTAACTCAGAACACAGTTCACCTGCTTCCTGTGCCAGCACAGCCACTCCCCCTTTTCCCAGGCACAAGGACAGGCAATGCTGTCTGCTTCAGCTGTTCCTCATGGGGCCCTTAATGGCTGAGTTAATTCTCACTAGTTCATCATACAGCCCTCTACTTTCCTAAAGAGCCATGGGATCCAGTTTGCCAGCAATACATCTGCATAAAACAAAGTTCAGCACTGCTTGTGGTAATAACTACCCTTGCAATCACACCATAGCACCCAATGCTGGGTAAATGAAAGGATAATTCCATAAAAGCCTGCAAGCTAAATACATATTTTCTCATTAGCATTTAGCCTTTAGTCTTAGATCTTAACAACTCAAGAAGCCAATGCAGATGGACCAGAGTGGCATTAGTGCAGTGACCCAGTGCTCGTTGCTCAGGGGTATCAGTACATCATGGAGAACTCCCTGAGACAGCTAATTTGGAAAGGTGAGCTGTGCACCCCTGATCCTGGAACAGGCCACTTCTTAGACACCACCTTTGCTGTGTTAACTGAGAAATGTGGCTATTCAACCTGATGCTCTGTGTGACCTAAGCACACTGGGTCAAGTGATAAGCCAGATCTTTCAGTCCCAGCCCATCTCCATTAAAAAAAAAATCCTGTTCATGACTTTACATTCATAAATACTCTCACAATGTCAAGGGATGGGGGGTTTTCATCAATTCATTAGATCTGCTCCCATGAATTATTTATATTCAGTGCTAAAAATGGTTCCAAAACATTACAAGAATTCAATATCAGTTTTCACAGTGGGATTTCATCATTTTAGCACTGTAGCATAATAGCCTAATGCAATACTAATACTAATACGATATGGTGCTAATAGGGTACAATGAGAGTTCTCTCTAATATGCAAACATTTCCATGTTGCATTATTATTTCTTTTAAGTTAATATGATATGGTGATAATATGATGAAATGAATTAGTTTCATATCATTGTTTGCATGAGTTGCGCATATTAAAAGAATATTTCCCCCCCTCCCTTTGAATTCACTTGGAATGAGCTTGAAAATTTACCCTGTAGTTATTCTTATGCTAATGAGGCTGTTTAGTAGGAAACACTCCCGCTGCTGCTTAGCCAGCTGAAGAAAGAATAGGAGCATGTCACCTCTTGCTGGAATAAGAATTTTCTTGGCCTCTTTTGAAAGCCTCTGTCTTGAATATGTTTGCTTTAACATTTCCCACTAGCTCGTAGATTTATTGCATATTTATGCTAAATTCTCTGGTCAATATTTATCAGGAGCACTTCTAAATAAGCTGACAAGGCTCCCAGCTCACCTGCTGTGAGGGGCAAGGCACGAGGGGTCACAGGCCAGCACCTGGGGAGGTGACCACAGAGACAGAGCCACCATGGTTTGTGTGGCCCAGGTCTGGTGAGAGATGGCAAGGCCACACCCAGGCTCCAGGGTCCATCACAGTATTCTTCTCCATGTCTTGTGACATTTTGCCAAAGCCTGTGCTGTGTATTCATTGATGCAAAAAATCAAGCTGGTGTAAGGGTTTTTCTCTGTGCCCCACAAAGCAGAGTATCTACCAGCCTTGGAGAGAAATCCTGTCTGCCCTTCCCGGAAATGAGCTCTGTTCCCTGACGTCATACTGATGTAAGGACCCATTCGTTTCCCAGCTCTGGTAGAAGACTCAAGGAAAGCATCCTACAGATGTTTTGGCATTCTGTGTTGGACACAACCTGCAGGGCTTGGAGCAGCCAAGAAGCCCTGTCCTGACCATTTGCCTTTTGTGCTACAACACTTAAATATGCAAATTGGAATGGCTGTAATAGGACCTTATTTGGCCCTTTTCAGAGGGACTCACTGGAGTAACTGCTCATTAATAAATGGACACTGAAATTTTGAGGACTTCTATTTGGGGATGTTGTAGGGCTCCAATGCAGGATGATATGGGAGGACATTACTAAGTAAATCAGCTAACATTAGCCTCTGGTTATTTTCTTCCTGACTTCCCTATCGAGACAGAGGACATCCCACAAGGTGGCTGAGAACAACATCCTGATCTGCCTATACCCCAGCTTTAACTTTATGTAGATCCATGTAGATCCTTCAAATCCCAGAACATCCAGCTTGACTGAATCTGAATTCAGACTCTATGACCATTAATTCACACGAAGTTATGCAAGAAAATTTTACACGTGAGGTTAACAGCACTTGTACAACACAGAAGATTTCCCCAAATGTTACAGAGGTTTAAAATTTCATAAATAAGAGTCCAAATTTTTTTTAATTATCAGATTTCCAAAGCTATTTTACATAATTCCCTGTATAATCCAATCTTAAACTCAGAAGACACTCATGCAGATGACATTTCCTCTCTGTTTTGAATAGGGATTATTTTTTAAGAGGATACAGAACCTGGAAGTATTTCAATAGGTCTGATATTTAAAGCATATTTAATGGCATTTATGTTTTAATCTTCTTACCTACTAAACTTTAAAGAGAGCTGCAAGGAATTCAACAGTGAAAAAAATAATTAGCCATTAGTTAGTAACATAAAATGCATAGGCAATGGGTCAGTTAATTCGTGAACAGGATATAAACAGGAATGGCTGTCAGGGCAACACTGCACACCATGCTTTCCACCCTCCAGGAGTCACACTGCTCACATCCTCTCAGCATCCTGAAAGTGTTCAACTGCTTATGGACTTCAGCAACACTGTTGGCAACAGGGTGATCTGAAAGCAATGACCCAAATTCACCAGGTCCCTTATAGATTAGCAGATCAGAGGAATCTTTGCCAGGAAGAGAGGACAGGGGCTGAGGAATAATTCTCATAACTTTCTGCGTTTTCTAACCTGAACACAACATAGCACAATCCCAGACCTCTCGCAGGAAGACCACTCATGTTAAGCAAATCTCACAGAAAATTATACACAGAAAACCCTTGTCAGTGTTCTGAACTTCGTAGTTTTAGAAACAATTCTTATTTTGATCATACCCCGGTGAAATAAGGTGTGTCAGTACACATTCAGCCCTGCTGCCTCAGGGCTGTTGCAAGTTGGGTGGCGATGAGTTGCACCTTGTGCTGGTGCTTGTCTCCCTAAATTTTACACATACTCACTTGCTGTTTCAGACCTGAAAGAGCCTGCAGACAACTGTCTGCTTGTTTTTCTTCTCACACTCTGCCTAACCCCAGGAGCAAGGAGCTACTTCGTTAGGAGTAAAGGTATTAATTAGCAGTGAACCTGTTTAACCCACATGCTCTTTCATGCAGCTTCATAATGAATTCCAAACAACCCTGAGTTGTAACACCACTACTATTTTCTCACATTAGCACAGATACTCATTCTCTTGAAATCAGAAGCAGTGGTCTAGCAAACACCTCTTTCCAAGGGGCTCATAGATTGGAGTCTGCTGAAGCTTCCCCGCAGTGGGATGGTTGTATTCCCACATGACAGTGACTATGTATGGCACTCCTGCAGCATTCTTGCAGCTTTCTAACACTGTGCCCTAAGCCAGCTCCAAAAAAGAGGACTAAAGGAGAAGTGATAGACTGTCAATAAAACCTGTTTACCTTGTTTCCAGCTGCTCACAAAGAATCACTTACATTAGGGAGGTCTTGTTAAATTCAGAAGTTTCTAGAGCCACCAACCAACAGGTGCTCCATGCTGTGGCTCCATGCAGAGCACTTTGCCTGCTGGTGGCTGCGTGCACGGTGCTGGTGGCAGTGCATGGCATGGCCACCAGTGTGGGCACACATCCTGCACAGCCTCATCCCTGCACCCCAGACACAGGGTCACCCAGTGGCCCTGCTGGTTAGGAGGCCCAGGAAGATCTTTGTTGAGTTGCAGCTTTTTAATTCTGGAGTATCAGCGACAGCTGATTTCAGTTATTTATTTCACTCCGCAGGACCCAGCATGGTCATAGTGGGCACCAGCTTTAATCTCTCTCTCTCTCTGGTTGAGGACCAGGATTCACATGTGGTTGTCTGAGGAGGCACCTCAGGCTGGCCATCGTAAAACACACAGTAGAAAAAACACATTTCAAAGATTTGGATGCATGCTTATTTCTACATTAAAAGAACTGATTTTGCAAAACCTCCCTGTGTGGCCCAGACAAATTGATGTGATTACTTTTAGCTATCCATGGGAACAAATAGGTCTTACGCAACTTAAGCAGAATAAGCCTGGCCATTATTCTATTCTGAAAAATCAAAGATTTTTTGGTGTTACCCTTACTATTGCTCTGTTACTTGTGGAAAACAATTCCAGCTATCAGGAAATAATTATGAACAAAGTCCAGTTAATTATACAAGACATCTAAGCTGCCCTAATTAAGGATTGGTTCAATACTATTCACTTGGTAATTTTTTTTTTAATTGTGAATAGATTTAGTAGAAGCCGGGCTGATAAACAAATAATGAGATTGGTGGTCCAGAAGGAATTTGATTAATAAAATTATTCACCAATTATTTATTTCCTCTGGCTTATATCGTTCTTTCTTCTACCTTAGAACAGGAATAGAAGGAGAGGGATTGCACTCATTGGTTTCAATGCCTATATTCCTTCCTGTCAAAAACACCCTACAATCCTGAGCCTGAGGATTAAAGCTTTATTCATGCAACCGTGATAAAATGGGGCAACAATTCAATGCCACACTAAGTCCCTGATGCAGTCACATTCAGGTAGATTCCTGGATCCACAGAAGCCTTGCGGACTTTGCTGCAAGTACTCACCTTGCAAAAATACAATGTTTATAGTATTTGTGCCATGAGAAAATGGTCAGGGCTGGTAAAAAACAAAAAAGACAATCTACAGATCTGGTTCTGCAGTTGATATCTCCCCACCATTTCCTCAGGAGAATTTACATAACTCCTGTTGACCTCCAAGTGTAGTGTCCCACATCCAGAACTAGGCCACAAAGAGGTGAAATCCAGCCCATCTGCTGTGGCTGCAGAGAACAGGCCCTGAGAGAAGGTGCCCAGAGCAAGGAGTGGGCTCATGGGTCAGGCAGGCAGGGCTGGAGGGGCATGAGCAAGGCACTGGGGGAAGGAGAAAGAGCCTCTGGGTTGAATGTCTGTGGCTGACTCCCAGCAAATCCTTGTGTGTCACCACCACACAGATGGATGACTGCAGTTTAAACAGGAAAACAACTTTTAAAACAACACATGCTTTAAACTACAGTCTGCTAGCCTCGTATTTTAATAGGAAACTGAAGCAATTTACTTCCTTTTTAATGGATTACAGAAGGAGCTCAAGCATAATGCTTCTACCCTTGTATGATCAATACCTTTAACACACTCATAAATTATTAATATCCTGTTCACAAAATTAACCACCTCTAGGATGCATAATTGCTCAATAGTCAAAAGAAAAAACATTTAAGGAAGTAAAATGTTTCTATGCATTTTTAGAAGTTTATAGTAGCTTACTATATAGCAGAAAAGCTACACTGTTTATTATTCAATGTAGTATATTAATTCTAATTTTTTACTAGTTTTTCTTCCTTCTGTGGCTCCATAAAGGGACTTGGCATATGACTGTTTAATCAGTCAAAAGCCCATACCATGAGGACTGTCTCATTACATCCTTCCTAGAAATGAATCTGTTTTCCAGATGGGAAGGTTTTGGGTAAGAGGAAGGGGCTGAGCTGATTTAGGAGTTGGCATAAGTCAGTATTATTCAGGATTGGTCCATGTAACATTACATAATATCCCAATGCTATCACCACAGTGCTCCTGCTGACATCTCCTCACCAATGCTGTTGATAAGCATCCTAAAGAGGACATGCATCTTCCTGTTAATTAATATCATGTGCTGTATTCACTTAGCTGCATTTCATTATCTGAATTATAAAATTAGAAAATAATCTTCCAAAATGTGTCTAATTTTTAGAATTCACATCTCATTTTCTGAATGAAGAGGAAATATAGAGATCTCCAATCTCTGCCTGGGGATCACAAAATTTCACTGCAACTCGGAATCCAATTTTCATTTTGGAAGTGCTACTCTTTGTGTTCTAATAAGTCTGAATTAGAATATCTTAGCTAAAATGGACAGTTAGTATCAAACTCTAAAGCCTAAAAATGTCTTTAAAAGTTTCAACTAAGGGAGAGCAAATGTGTTCCCACAGAGGGACCAGTGGCTGAGAGCATTGCTTTGTGTCTCGGAGGCTCAAGGAATACTGCAGGCAGTGGAAGGATTACAGGGCTCTCCATCTTGTAGCTCTCTGGGAGCTATACTCATACCCCATTATCCTTGATTTAATGAAAGTGAATTAGTTTAATAAATATATTTTAATCTAATGAACGTGTGAACTATTTGATCAAATATATTCAAGGCAAAATTTTTATATCTATGCTTAACAAACATGAGATAGCATAGCTCATTGTTGGTAAAAACAAAACAAAGAAAACTTCACTTGGTGTTTTACACAGCTGCTGCATCCAGGACTGAGCAGACCCCTGGGCAATCCCAGTGTCTGAGATGTGCTTGTAAGCTGTTTGCACTGCATGAGCAGCAACCTTATTTCCACCTTCATCAAGATGTTAACACCTTTGCTGCAGCTACCCTCATTGTAAAGTTTGATGGAAATTTCTTAGGTTTTCAAACTTTCAGTTCTGGAAATAATCCCTCCCATCAAGTCCAAGCCTGTGGCCATGGGAGAGATACCATTGCTGTGAGGTGAGCTTTCAGTCCATAGCTGTTCCAACCCAATATACTGACTTTGAGGCGGGGATGGTTCCATGGGTTTTGTTTGGGTCTTGCTTGTTTTGTTTTGGTGGTGGTTTTTTCAATCAGAATTACCAAAAAGCTTTGAAACTATGAGACCACAAAAGCACTTAAGAGACCACAAAAGCACTTCCAGATTTTTCCATTATCAACTATAAGCCAGCTTTAAGGAGATTCTTTGTTTATCTTTCATGGATCCTTTGAGCTTACCCTTATTTGCTTAGTTTGTGCCAATGCTGGGAAATTTTTGAGCAACATCATTTCAAAGGTTTTCTGACTCTTTATAATCATCTCCTTAAGAAGCATGAATTTATATCTGAAAACAAACGCTGGATTTCAGCAACCTCTTGTGTAGCCGAGTAAAATAGCAGGAAGAATAACATACAATTAACCAGACTGACTTCTCTGACTCAAATATGTTACAACCTTCATCATTGCAAATTTCAATAGATATTGTGATGTTACAGTGTTTAAATGTATGCATTTCTTTTTTCAAAGTCTAGAGGCAGAATAAATAGCTGCCAACACAGCCAGAAAGTCCCAGAAGACTTACAAGCAAGAAACGCTTATCAGTAGTGTGAATGCTAAGGAAGTAGCCGTCTTTATACAATTAAAGTTCAAGGTTGCATCTATAATAGGCTTTTCAGCTGTATTTGAAAGTAATTTAAACTGTTACTCACCCATAACCTTGTTAGAGATTCATGGTGTTGAGTATGTAAAGCAGAACAGACTGAAAGGGTTATAATACATTTACTAAAGGAAGAGAGGTTTGTAGCTAGAGAGAATATTGTGCAGGGAAACTACAGGGGTTTGGAAAATCTTTTTGTGAGAGTACATTTCTCTTACAGCATCTGAATTATTCTTAGGAGATAATTTTTTGGAGAGGTAGTCATGGTCATATACCAGTTTTGTAAAGATACTTCTCTGCCATCCAGCCAAGAAATTGAGTAATTTAGATGTGGTTAGTGATGAAATGGGTCCTTCTGTTTTGATCCAACTCTGGTAAAGATATGGGAAAAGATTTTCCTTCAGTAATTCCCATAGGTTAAGGAAAAAAAAACAGCACACCACCCCCCACCCCC
>VXBB01001406.1:166455-301421 GCA_013399915.1 Illadopsis cleaveri
TTTTTTTTTTTTTTTTTTTTTTTTTTTTTTTTTTGTGAAATATTTCCACCTACATCATCTGCTCTCAGAGAAGTCCCAGCTCACTTAAGCATTGCTGACAGAGCTTGGAAATAGCCCTGACTAAAATTTTGAGGTTTGATTTGAGGATTGGGGTTTTTTTTCCTCTGTTTGCTTTGAAGGCTTGATTATCTCAGCTATTCTTGCAGAAAACACTCAGAAAGAGGAGCTTTTGCATTGTGAGAGTGTGCTGCAAGCTGGCTCCTTAGCAAACCACATCCACACACAAACCCTACCCCTCTAAGTCAGTAGGTCCAAATACATGCAGATCAAGAGCAAAAAAGGGAATGACCACCTGAAAGCTGTGGGTGAGCAACAGAGAATCTGTGCTTGAGTTCATTTGGCGCACAAAAACTGCTACTCATACCCCCAGCTTTCAGGGATGGCCTTGATGCACAGATTCAGAGACATTTACGGGACACAGAGTGCTCCAGCTCTAAGAGACAACCCTTCTGCTTCTGTGACCATATATGCAACCCTTCTGTGAATTCTCCTGTTGACTATCTAGCCTTCCCTGATGAATATTAACAATATGGGGGTGGCTGTGAAAGATTTATTGCTTAATAATATAATGAGAAACATTCTTTGCAGTAGAGTCATTTGGGGGGATACAGATGTGCATGCAACAGATCATGCTCCTGTAATTACAAAAATATCTGATAACACAACCAGCCTTATTAGAGATCTTTTTATATTTCTGGGATGAATCCAGGAAAGGGAAACAATGTGCCAAGTCAGAAACCACAGTAACAGTGACCCCAGCACAGGAAAGGCTGTGCTTACACCTTATGTTCCCTTCTCAACACTCAGGCTGAAAAAGAGGGTCCAGAGTAAAAATCTGCCTTTCTTGGTAGGTTTGTAGGCAGCTCGGGGAAACACCTAGACTAGAAGAGCAAAGGGGTTTACTGAGGCTGGGAAGAGCTCAGAGCTGAGGGGTGGCAGCAGACATCAGTGCCACTGTGCCAGGGCTGTGCCCTGCAGCACATGCAGAGAGGACCCTGGCACGTGGCCTGTCCCAGCAGGGTAGCAGCAGCACTACCCACCAACCAGGAACCCGCTAGCAGCCATCAGGTCCTTTTGTGCCCATTAAACAACATTTCTCTCTATAATCACCAGCTGTGTTGAGGTCTTTCCAAACAACAGAACAGCTGGAGCCAATGCTTTCACATATTTCAAAAAAAGAAGCAGGGGAGACTGGCATAAGGGACAAGGATATCTCCAGGGGAAAATGACTGTTTAAGAAAAAAAAATACAAAAAGTGTATCATCCTAGTCATGAAGTTTTGTATGCATTTATGTTGCCAAGGTCGTGAACTTGAAAAGAGATGCAAACTTTGTTACAAAAATAATAGCAGAGATTTTTTTTTTAAAAAACCTCGAAAACCACAGTGAGGATTTTCTCATAGTCCTGCAAAGCCACCCTTTATGAACTCAACATCAGGGGTTTCCTGTTATGCAGTTACAAAAGCAGTGAGGATTTTCAAGGGTTTTGCTTGTCACACCACCAGGATTCAGTGTATTATCTGAGGCATGTTTTGCAGCTGTCAGATATCTGTATCTGTATGACACAGCACAAAACAGAGAAGAGCTGTCCATAAGAGAGAGATACAACTGTATTCACCTGAGAACAGAGAAGGCATGTGAACAAAAAGAGAAATATTCCAAAAGATGTCACTGGAAAAGACAGCAAAGGATATTGACCCTTTCTGTAGTTTCACTAAAGATGTCAACATGTTATCAAAGCTTGAGGAACAGAAACAGTCCCTTTGTACTCCCAAGGTATTTCTATGCTTTTGTTACCCATCGTGAACACACTTATCTAAAACCACAATGAATGGGAACATGCACATGTGTCACACATCAAACTTTACCTGGACAGGTTTTCTGGGGGGTTGTAAAGACTTTCTTCAAAATTCTTTGGTATAGGTGAAAAATGGCTCTATCGGGTAGAGTCAAGAAACCTCATTTTCAAGATATTGCGTAGGCAAAAAAAAAAAAAAATTTGTCACAGAAACATCAAGATAGGTAAGATGGCACTGACAGAGACACACTGCATTGGCAAAAATACCTTGGGCTGATTCCAGAAGATACACAAGAAGAGGTATTTTACCCACTTCATTCAACACACAGCACAGCATACTCAAGAGGAAAGAGCAGAGAACATTGACTGTAACAGTCACCCACAGAATGCAATCAGACCTCTTATAATCAGACATTTGTTCTGTTCATTAGCTCCAGGAGACAAAGTAAACAAATATGTGAAACCCAAATAACACAAAAGGTAAAACCAATATGAGAAATCCCAGGAACAGAGAAGACAAAAATGTGAAGTTCTGACCTTGACCAGTGTGTCTTGCGCCATGGGCTGCATTTACCAATGACAAATCTCTGCAGTCACAAATCCCAGACCTTCATCAGATTCTCCCAGATTCTCTGCTTTCGAGGACATTTTAATCAGTTTGCACTGCAAAGCTGCATGGCCAGTTGTGAGCCCTTGCTAGCACTCACAACGAGGTGCCAGAATGATCAGCCATGTGAAGGGACTCTACAACTGCACAAAGCCACTGAGTAGGAACGACAAAGAGAACACTCAGCTTTCAGGAGTTCCTCATCTAAGACGCAAGAGGGACATGGGTCAAAAAGAGGACTGCAAAGTACAGAATGTGTCAAACTTTGGACTGCGGGCTTCATGGAAGTAAGATGAAGAAGATTTTCTATACCCCAACCAAAACAAGCACACAAGGCCAAAGACTGCAGAATGAATGCTGATCTCAGAAGCACAAAGACTTTCTTCCTTGCTGGTTTGAAGAAATGTGGGGTATAACATAAAACTGATTCTGCAAAGACTTTTCTGTGAGCAACTTTGATCTCCTGCATAGGTCTACCACCTACATTAACAGATGCAATCACAAATACTAGCACTTACCAAACACAAAAAAACCCCCAAATATCTAAATGTAGCAAGAAAAAAAAAATTAAAAATCACTATTTGAATCTGAATCTTTCAGTTGGTCTGTAGTGTCTTGGTTTTGGGGGGCAAGATCAGAAAGCCTACTACACACCACTAAGACAGAAGTCAGTGCATCAAATACATTGGGGTTTGTGGGGGTCACAAAGTGAAGTGTTTAGCCACATTTTTTCCAGATCAGGGGAACAGCAGAGTGCTGAAACCATAAGAAAAGGACACTGAAGCCAACAAGCTGATATCCTGAAGCCAGGGGTAATTTACCTGTGTTCTTGTGCTCCTGTGGCAGCAGGGTCCCTGGCTGCTACTCCCCACCACACAGGCAGGAGGTGCCTCTTGGCCTCTTTGTTCAGCTGTCCTTCGGGTGACAGTGGCAGGTATTGTGGTCTGCTGTTCTCCAGCAAAGCTTTAGTAAATTATTAATTTCCTCTGCCTTCAGTTTTCTACCTTCGGACACCCTGATAGCTTAAATAAGTACCTCCCAAGGGTCTCTTGAGAGAGGAGAGAGGCTGGAAGGAAGCAGGTTCATGCCTGTCTGACAGCTTTGCAAATGCTCCCCTGGTTTTCCTGCCTGTAGTAAGAGAGGGGGATGAAGAAAGAGAAAGAGATGAAGTTGTCCTTTGACATTTCACATCCACGCCTTACTGAGATAACGTTTACGGATCATTTTTCCCAGCAGGTGTTAGATATTTCTTGTGAGCATTTAACAGTGAAACATCGTTAAGTAATGAATGGCAATAGAAATTTGTTACAAAATTTTTTGGAGGGGTGGAACCAAGACAAATTAACCTTAGGATTTTAAATACAAAGACAACAAGTTCTCTTTGTACTAATCCTATTACTGTGGATATCCTTTCTAGCACACTTGAAAGCAGATTCACTTGGGCTGAACTCACTGTAATGCATTCAAGATGCCCTTTCTCCAACTTTTAGAGAGAAGCAACTGCAAGCAATTACTATTAAAAATATTTTAAGGGTATTAAAACCATTCCTTCCTCTTTCAAAAGATTTTTTTCCAGCAAGATTAAATGATTTTTTTCTCATTTTAAAAAAATTCAATTCAAACAATAGAGCTAATTCTATAATTTCAAAAATTCTACCATCATGAAGAACAAATACAACTTCTATATTTTAAAGCTTTACTTGTTGATCTCAGAACACTACCAACTCAAAAAGTGTATGTGTGGGAGGGTGTTTTGGAGTTTTTTCAAAAAAAAAGTTGTCACTGAAGAGGCAAATTTGCAAAGACATGGAGCTGCTGAATCCCTCTCAGAGCAGAGTGGTGGCCCACGCCTGCCCTCAGCGTGGCACCTTGTGAGCAGAGCAGCTCTCACAGCCATTACCAGTGATTTGGATGGGAAACTCATGCTCTAATCTGCAGAGTTTTGCCTTTTCTGGAGGGAAAGGCCCAGCCTTGCTCCATATCTGCCCTTCATGCCCACCCCTCGCTGCCCAGCTTTTTTTCCTTTCCCTCCTCTTTTGGTTGCCCTAGTGCTTTCTCATGGCCCCTTTCCCATGGATCCTCTCCCTGCCTGGCCAGGCCATGTGCAGCTGTGACATGCTCCCCTCTCCTGCTGCCCCTTTGAGCAGGAGCTATGCTGACCAGGAGCCCTGCCATGGCCAGTGACACTGACACACTACCAGCTCTCACCAGTGCATTCCTACTCTGCTGCCAGGGAAGTCTGTCAGCACCCTGTAAGGCTGTGGAGCTCCTGAGCTGCTGCCGTACAGTGTTTTTGTTTTATAATGGCTCCATTTCACACTCCAGTGCAGCTGACTTACCCTACTGTATTTCACTCTTCTTAATTAGATTTTGCTCGTTATTCCTGAGCCCCTCCAAAGCCGAAGCAGCACAGAGCCATGGCAGCTCTCTGTGTTAAAGCAGCCCTAGGGGCTGAATCCTGGGCTGCACCCACACAAGCTGGAAGAAAGAAATGTGTATTTTACACCAAGAAGAAGGTGTGCAGCCAAAGAGCCCAGTAAAGCAACAGCCAGGGGCACCGGGAGAGGCAAGTGCTTGCTCAACTGCCACACCCGTGTGTCCCTTGGTCTCCGTGCTCGTCCCACACCTCCTTGGCCAGGTACCCACTCCTGCCCCTGCTCTGAGCAAACCTCCTCCCTTCTTCTCTTCCCCCTTCTGCTCTCCACTCACTCTGAATAGAGGGGAGTATTTTTTAGAGAAGTGAATTATCTGATAGTTATCTCTGACTCCAAGGGCTCTCAGTGCAATATACAGCTCCTGAAGCCCCTGGACTTGTAGGAATTTATAGCAGTAGATTGACAGGAAGTTTTTTCTGCAGGTTGTTTATATTATTGTAAGCTGCTTAGGAGGAAAGCTTTAACAGAACACTAGATAAAAAGAAAATGGGTTTTAAAACCTCCAGTCACTCTTCTTTCTTAACTTGTTCTTGAACAAATAAATGTGAGCCCTGGGAAAATACCTGAAGGCATTTTCACAAGAAACTAGCACAGAACACAGCAGAATGCAATGGGCAGAACATCCTCTGCTCAGAGTTTGGCAACAAAAAAACCCACTGAAAACCTGGGGGAAGAGCAGGACCTGGGCAGTGAGGTCAGACTATAAATGCAGGCACTCGGGTATGTGAATAAATAAATGGTCCTTGCTTTTTCTACCAGTAGGATCCCATATCCTGCAGTATCACATATCTTAACAGCTATTGATTTTTTTTTCTATATTCTGCCCACAGCTAGAGCAAAATTTCATTCAAATGAAAAACTCATGAACATGCTGGCAGTTGTCCTGGGTGAAGGAAAGAAAAAGGGTTGGGAAACAGAACATTAAACAGAATATTTCTTTTACCATTACACAGAGGTCCCATTCAGCAAAGAAAGACCTTCAGCAATCCCAATGAAAATTATTTCAGACCAAGGACACAAATAGAACAGTTGCCTCCCATCTGCAGCAATACTGAACTGACACCTTTTGGGAGAAAATTGCATGTCTTTCAGACACTTAATACATCCTTATCTGCCCCAAGGGCTTGCCCTGTTGAGAGAAGGGCAGCACAAAAGGTAACATAAAATCTCCCAGGTGGTGCCATATGGCAGCCTGTGCTGATGCCTTTCCCCATCATCCCAAGCAGAGAAGGAGGTCAGAGCCCAGGGGAATAGTCTCTCTGACCAGCAGTCCAGGAAGTCCAATGGAAACGTGGGGGCTGCTGTCAGGACAAAACCAGGATCATTGCTTGGGATTCATGGCAGTCCAAGGGAGCTGAAACCTTCACGTGATGAGAAATGAGAATCAAGTAGTGACTCAGCCTGTCCCACTGGATGATAGCAAAGAATAAAGCAGTCTGAATAAACAGTCTCAATCCTGTGGTTCTCTAGTGCTGAACACAGGGGAAAAGTGATTTTCTCTGTCAGCATTGCTGGTTAATAGGGGCCGACCAAACAGGTTTACTTTTAAAGTGCCTGTCTTCAGTCTGGAGGACAAAGGTTTTCTCCAGGCAGGGAGAAGATATCAGTCGGCCTAACTGAAGTCTCAGCAGGAAGTTTCCATGCAAAATACAGAATTTAAATCATTTATTTGCATTTCTTGTATTTAAGCAGGATACTAAGAAAGAGAAAGAAAGAGAAACCTGGGAACAGCAGGCAGCTTCCTTGGAACAGGAACTACAAACAAAACAGTGAAAGGGCAGCTGAGTTCCTGTGCAAAACACGGCATAAAGCCTGGCAATTCTCAGTGGTAAAAATAACTCAGAGCAGATTCACGACTCATAGCAAACTGAGCAGCAGCAATTCAGAGTTTACCCAATAAAAGAGTACATTTCTCTAGTATATTCTCTAATATTTTAGCATATTAGTTACTGTGTAATAGGAGCACAAGATGTACAATGGAGATGGAAATGCAAGGAGCCAAAGAGGGACTTGGGCTGGAAGGAAAAGCTATTGCACACTCAAGAGAAAACAAAGCTTTTTGCCCTGCTATGCTGCCTTGCTGGAGAACTGGAGGTTTACTATCTGTGGTGTTAAAGCATGTTTTTTAGGTAGAGGCAGAAGTGGGCTAAGGAGCCACAAGAAAAGGGAAGGGATCCTGTGTTGCTTCAGCTCAAGTCTATAGATGTACCCCACAAATATTGGAGGTTGGGATTATAGTTCCATGATGATGTAGTTAGCAGGGATAACTGAAGAGAGGGGTAAACTGCAAAGGTTTTGGTCTCTGCAGAAGAGGTAAGTAACCCTCAGAGAGTCATTGATCCCTATCATAGTGTCATCCATCCACTTCAGCTCCATCTATGAACCTTGCTGTCAGTGCATGGGGAAGAGTTCCCTTCCTTCAAAGCAACAGCACAAAAAGTGAATCACTGCTTCTGGGCAGGTGGGAGGTGAATTGGTTGTGTCCTGGGATGAGTATCTTCTCAGGCACCCTGCAGCCTCCAGGATCAAACAGGAGCCATCAGTGGCTGTTTTCCCTGGCTTTGCCCTTTGTGCTGTGTGCAAGAACAAACTTTTGACACTTGTATGGGTACAGATGGCTCCATGCTTTCTTCAGCAGTAGCCCTAAAGAAGTACCTGAAAATAGACTGACCTTTTGATTATACACAGCCAACTTGCCTGCTCTTTTAGCTGCTCATGTTGAGTTTTCCCAAGCAATCTCTAAACATAAAATAGGAGTGATTTTAAAAGAAAATGGGTTCATCAGGTCAGTGGTAGTGTAATTCTGGAAAGGGTATGAAAGTGAGGAAGTAATGATAATGCACAAATTGCAGGGCTGATATAATTTGCCACAGCTGCGCTGAGGTAAGGAATTGTAAATAAAACTTCCTGTCTGGCTGGAACGTAATGAGTTCCCTACCTTTTAATGGTGCCTGCAAAATAAATTAAAAGAAAACACATACTGCCTTCCTTCACTTGCAGATAGTATCAATATATTAAGGTAAAAGGAACAGTGACAGAGAATACTGCTTCTGCACAACAATACTTGCATTAACTCCAAAGTCCTGGCCACTGTCCAGAGATGAAGAAAGTAGGGGGAATGATACTGGCATGGGAATAAAGTGATCTGAAATTTCCACTGGCAGTAAAATAGGGAGAGTAATGGGCAGTGGAGGCTTGTCCCTAACCTTCATGTAGCCTTTCTTGTGCTGGAAGGAACAGTGATTCCTCCCTGTGATTTTAGGGAGGAGAGGATATTTGAAGGCAACCACTCTTTCTGTGAGAGTGGTATTATTAGTGGTGGTTAACTGCAGCCACTGCTTTTATAGCTTCTTCAGTACAGACACTGTCCTTGCTGCTCTGAAATTTCAGACTGGACTTGCAAGTGTAGGAAGCACAAGAACAGAAAGGGAACAGTAGTGCAAAAAAGTGATGTGAGTAGGACTCCCAATAAAATGTCCACAGCCAAAAGGGGTGGAGCTGGACAAGTTCACTAAAGGGCACACAACATCTGAGTTTCTGAAATGCACAGTCATTAGACAATACTTATAAAACTGTGTGAAGATATCCTTTTACCTAGCTGGTGATTCAGATGTCCCACCAAGTTCCTGTGAACAGAGATATGGCTAAAAGCAAACAAGGAAAGAAAAAAAGAAGGAGGAAAGAAAAGACTGATTTTTACCTACACACAACAGGACTCTGCATAGCTACTTCTCATTCCCTTAAACCTCACCACAGGCAGGGACCCTATGTCAACCGACTGATCAAGGCCTCTATGAACTATATATTTTCACTTCTTATCTAGAGAACAAAATGGAAACTATGGTAACAGAGACAGATGATAAAGTCCCTCAAAGCCTGAGAAGGAAACTTAGTCTACCTCTGCCTAGAGCCCGTGACCTCTCTGCTAAGGCTCCCAACCAGAGAGGCACTCCTTGTGACAGTCTGCTGGGGATATAAATAACTCTTACATAGACATAACCCACTGCACAACTGCCATTGATTTTCACCCGTGCTGTGCTTGGTCTCCTGGTTGGAAGGCACATGCATCCCTCATTTCAGGGTATACCTCTTAAAAGGATACATCACTTAAGCTGTTATCCAGAAACTGAATAATGAAAAGCACTGGAATTTGGATTGGTAATTTTAGCTCAACCTGCTACGTTTATTTTAATCCATATTTATATAAAACACATCTGGAAATTGTGCCACTGTTGTATTTTATAACTGCACATAAAACACATTTAAAATACAAAGAACATTTCTGAATATACGCTTTTACAGACAAACATAATTTCAAATTTTGCAGATTTTCTATCTTCTGAAGAAACAAAAATCTAAAATATAGAATAGGAAACTTTTCTTCTAGGAAGTATAACAGTTTTTATAATGCACTCAAAGGTAATTTACTGTGGCATGACTTAAAAAGTGAAGCTCATTTTTACAGTGTATGGGGGGTTTTTGCAGCATGGTAGAATTCCTCTCTGCCTGACAGCACAAAAAATAGTGTGTGAAAATACCATGTGGATTTAAAGTGACCAAAAGCAGAGGTTAGTTTATAATTGTAATTGCTGTAGAACACAAATTCTTTTTGGGGAGGCCTGGAGCAGGGTGTCTTGAGCCCCAGAAGAGAAAATAGTTCATTTATATCAATGAGAAAAGGATGCATCTCAGCTCGCTTTGTTTTCGTAGTAACAAACTGCATCCTGAGCTTAAAAGCAGAAAACCTGGTGAGGTCAGCTATAATTCTGCAATTTGTCTTTCCAGGCTGATTTTTCACTCAGCCTTCAAGAGTTACAAGGAGATTCTTGTTGTTTAAATAAATAAATAAATAAATAAATAAATATATATATATATATCCAGAACAACAAATCAAAACAAACAAACAAACAAAAAAATAGCACACAGCATGGCAGAGCACTGGAGAAAGAAGATTGTGCCCTTCTTCCTAGAGGCAAGGACTGGGCTGTTGCCTACACTGCTTCTGGATTCATCTGGATCCTGGCTCCTGTGGGAATCATGAGGGAGCAAGCCTGGGACAAAGCCTGTGCCCCCAAGGTTGCCAAAGGCTGCTTAATGTACAGTCTGCCCAGTAACAGAGGCTGTAGGACAAAGCCAATCTGTAAGCACTCATGTTAGCACTTTTTGGGGTTTTTTTGAAACAAAAGGAGGATTGGTCATTTTGGAAAGACTGAACAGCAGGGATTGGGACATCCTGTTGTTATTAATCCATTAAATGGATGTAAAAGCACTAAAAGGAATGGAAACCCAGGTGAAGTAAGACACAGAAAGTTGTCTATATTATACCATTGCCACAAGATTTGGGAACATCTAGTGCCCTTACACTCCATTCACACTATCAAGGTACCTGGCCTTGCAGCCACTCAGTCTGTGTTCAGCACTTTGTTTAAGGTGCATCCCATAATACCTTCTGCCTCATGGTGATTTAGGAGCATTCACACTGGAAAAATAGGAAAGAAAGTAGTGCTTGAATTGTCTACATAAAAATGCTTAAAAACATACTCCCTTTTGGTATCAGTTTGGCATATGTGATGAATGCAACAAAGACAGAGAGATACAACTTTCAGCACAAAACTAGCATCATCTCTGGGAAGATATACATAAGTGACAGACTCTGAAATGAAAGAAAAAAAGGAACATCAAAATTATTTAAGAGTAGCAAACAAAATCATAAATAGTGGTTTCGTCATGCATTTGCTGTATAGCCACAGCTCTGGAATTTTAAGTGCTAGTGTTACAGAAAGGAAATAATTGGCCAGGTACAATCTGAATTCTAGTTTCAAATTATTTCAGAACCTGTCCTCTAGTATGTCAGACAACTAATACACTAATAGATGGGTTTATTGCAGCAGCAGCACAATCAGCCTTTGGCCAGATTTTTTCTTAGAAACTGTCACAGAATTAGCTTTATTCTAGAGTTACCAGCATCCTGCTAATTCTGGACCTCAGAGGATTTCTAAAACCACCATGCAAAATGAAATATGGATTAATTGCAGAAAGAATAGATAATATCACTTACCTCTGGAAAATAATCAATACTGCAGAAAAGGCTTGTAAGCAGAATTAAAAGGAGAGGTAATTTTCTTTAATCGGTTTCGAGCTATTATGCATTACCAGTTTTCATTAGTACTTTTTGTCTGCCTGGAACATACATATAAGGGGAGAAAGAGATGTATATAAAACAAGCTCAGAAAGTTCCATCACTTCTTATATGCTGTTCCTTGCCTGCCATTTTAAATTTTTGCGTGTGTGTGTACTTTTCAGCTTTCACACATTTTAAAATAATACAGTAGTATATCAATTATAATTGAGTGGTAATAAAAAATATTATTTCTCTCTTTGCTGGATGTATGGTGTGCGTGAGTCAAAGCAAAGATTTGTAGGCTGTGGAGAGATAATTTAAAAGCATAATGGCTGCTAGGGCTTGCTTATGTTACTAACTTTGTTTTCTTTTCCCTTTTTTATATTTGTCATATAATTTTTACTGTGTGTTTTTATCCTCTGAAAGCATTTCAAAAGACATTATAATCTACCACCTTGTCTTTTAGAAGGTCATTAGTCACACAAATTGTCGTTTAAGCTGAACTTTACATTTGATGAATTTTCTGTTTCAGCCTGTGAGAAATGAGACTGATAGGGGAAACAGTCTTTATCCAAGACCAAGGCAAATTATGAGGGACACTGCAATGCCTGCCCATCTGAAAGAATGTTCAAACACATGGGTTCAGGGAGAAGTATGCATCACAGCCAGGCCATTGCTGCACCCTCCATGTGTAACCTTTGAAAGGCTCCAGTGCCTCATCAAAGCCTATTTAAAAAAGTAACAGACGCATGAACATTTTGAAAAATTAAGAATAAGATCTAGAGTGTAAAAAGGACAATCTAAGCCTGCAAGAGTAGTGCAGGGACCTTCCACTGTGCACTGTTGCCTTGATATGCCACTTGACATAGTTAATGATACTTGGATTTTAGAAAACTGAAAGGTACACCTGCAGTTTTCAGGTATTATGATATCTTGTGAGAAGAACCTTTCCTACTTTTCTAAAGTGACTGCTACAGGCACAGACCTGAAATGCAGAGGAGTCAGGCTGCACTATTTCCAGATGTATTATTAACACCTTCAGTGCAGTCCTCCCAACCTTACCAACAGATGTTTCAACTGACAGATTTAGGGGTTGAACAGCCCTTTCACTTTTCCCTTTCTCCTCATCTGACAATCACATTGGCCAGCCTATACAGAGCAGCAGAGAGGGAAGGGGCAGCATTAGGCAAGTGCTGCTGGTGGTTGCCACTTGCCGCCCACGCTCCCCAGGGCACTCCCATAATCATGGACACATTCTGCACACAGGTTTGGTGCTGCAACATTATTCCCCATCTACAGAGCTCTGCTTCGTGTAGTCTGATCTTCATTCATACTTTGTTACTGCATTTTCCACGTTTGAAGACTCATTGTAGGACGGAGCCATTTTTTGTGGCTGGAATCCTGTTTCACTCAGATTTGTTTCACATCAAGTCTCTTGTGTACAAGTCATTATAAAAAATGTTTGGTGGAAAAGTAATTTATAAACCATAAATAGAACTATTTAGTCCCTGTTTTTATCAGTGCAGACCAACACAGCTCTTAATTGCAAAACTGACCTGGTCCCAAAGCAAAGGCCAGCTGTGTCTAATCATCCAGGGGATGGACCAGAGCACACCGAATAAAGGAAATGGAAAGTAACGCCAAAATGTTTTAAGATGTAAAATGACACAACGTTCAATGAACACTTGCCAACATCATCTCTAATTACTGCAGTGATTAAGTAGTAAAGAATTTGGTCCCAAGGGAATTGCAGTTCTGAAGGAAATACGGTGCCATGTGTTACAGAATTTTTTCTTGCAAATCATTATGGAAATCCTGCTTCCTCTGGTTCTCCTAACAAACTCCTTCTTTGCAAAAACCATGCTTCATTTGTGAAGTGCAGAGGGAGTGTAGCTTGCCTGCTTCTGAAGATTTATGTCTTTATTGCCATGTATTCAACTTGCCTTTTTTAAAAAATCCTTTTATGTCTCTAAAGAAAGAAACATAGAAAGCATTATGTATTTGCATACTGTAAGGATTCATCTCATCCTTGCTGAAGAACAAACAGGGAATAGGGGAGGGCTAGATAAAAGCATCGAGACCTTAACGCAGCATGGCAATGGCCCAACAAACAGCCAGAGAAACTGCAATTAATGCAAGACCAGTTTAAAATCATAGGGCCAGGGGACACCCTAGAAGATCTTGTTTAGAAGTACTTTCTTCTTTTTCCTAATTCCATTAACCATGAGATCAAAATTTTTCCAGCTTAAAAAAACCACAAAGCACAACAAAAAAACCTTAGGTTGAATAACAAAAGCATTTGAATTGATTTTAATTTACAGGTTTAAACTTTCTGTAACTCTGGATCAAAATGTCTATTGTACAAGCAAAATATGTCTCTCACCATAGCATGCTCATGTTTATTGTATTTTATTCTCTCAGCAGGTGTCCCTAAATGTATGCTGTGTTGTCATCTTTTCATTCAGCAAAGGAAGTGGAAAAAAATCCTTACCCTCTTGCAGATCTAGAATAGGAGACAAAGGACAGCAAGAGAATAACCACGGACCTCCTTCTCTGTTTTGTCCTGATTTTTTTGTATCAGATCCATGTCTCTGCTGTCTTCCTACCCTTTGCTATACAGAGCTTCCAAACATGCCATGGCATGTTCCACAAAGAAATATTTAGCTCTCACAAGGCACTTTTATCAGCACATCAAAGCAACACAATTATCCCCATTTCACTGGTGCAAAAACCAAGACTCAAACATGCTCTGTATGGAATGTGCATGGCAGGGAAACAGTGCTGTGTGTTCCCAGTCTGAGTGCCACACACATCCATCGGAAATGGGGCGCTTCTGTCTGCCGTGCACAGAGAGGTCAAGGGAGAGGAGAGGGAAAGAGAGGCACTAGAATATAACACCCTGGGATTTAAGCTTTCTGTTGTCCTAAGGAACATACAGAATCAGTCAGAAACAAATAAAAACAAGATCAACTGATTTCAGACATAGCTTTTAGAGAAAAATCTAACAGGTGGTTAAATATGAGCGAGAAATGGTGTCGTGGGCAGTTCCTGGCTGTCAGCTGTGCCCCAATAGCCTGCTGTGCATGCTGCTGGGATGTGGTCAAATGTATGAGCAGAATGAAAAACAAAACCAGCTACAGTAGTAAATTAAAATGCTTCCTCTTGCTTCTTAGTAGAGATGAGGTTTAGCTGGAAAGGCAACAGATGCTCTGAATTTCAGTGTTTAAAATGAGACATTGAGACTCTTCCTTTTTAGCCAAGTTGTTACGAGCATGGGAGAAGATGCTCTTTTTTTTCCTCAGCATTGAATAAGATGTTAAGCTTAGTTTTCTAAGCTCGTTTCATGAATCATTCATGATCAAGTACAAATCCTCGCAAACTCACAAGCTTCCTGGTCGAGAGCACTGAACCAGCAAGAAGACTGTTTAGGGAGATTTAATGGGGAATGCCAAAACAGTTAAAAATATGACTGGAAGGATCATAAGCAGTAGGTGAATTCATTGGACCAGAACACTTATCTGTTGCTTCAGTCCCATTTGTACTATCAGCAGTGCTGATAATAAAAGTGTTGCAGATTTTGCAAAGAACTTCAGATTCTCAAATTCTTTTTTTTTAATGCACCTGTAGTTGTTATTTCTGTGAAGGGCATCGTGCCATCCTGCAGCACCTTGTGACTCACTGAAATTCTGGTTTTGAGACTTAGCACTATGAAGTTCTAAGTAAGTCATGCAGAGAAAAAAGCTCATTTTCGATAAAATAGATCAAATTGTGTTTACAGTGACCAACAAACTTCTAATAAATATTGCCCCCACAAAATCTGACAAGACAACCAGATTTAGAGGGAAATAGATTAGCTGACTGGCAAGTGTATTGAATGGAGACCACATGTTTGGGAAGCACTGAAAGCAAAAGTCTCCATGCAGTTTTTCCTGTCCCCTTTTACCCACTCACTCACTCAGAAGGTGCACATATCTCTGACGTCTGCTCCCATTACTCATAACCTTGCCGAGGGAGGGCACAAACGGAAGAAGGATGAGTCTGGGGCAAACATGCTAAGGGAAAAGGAAGGTTAAAAGGACTTAATGGCTGTAAAGGGAACAAAGAAAGTGTACTCTGCTTGTGAATTGGCCAGGTGAGGGTTAGGTTACAACAGAGCTGCACCAAGAGCACAGCCAACACGAAGAGGATGGTCAGCCTTCAACGCCTCATGATAAGGAGAGCTGCCTCTCCAGGAAGGGATGCTCTTGCTCTCCTTGCACCTGATTTTCCAGCACCGCCTCACTATCTTCCAAACTACAGGTCTAGCTCCTTTTCCTTTTAATAACTACTGCCATTGGTGGAGGTGTGGGCATCACTCATCAGCAAACATAGTGGTGACCCTCAGCTGATGACTTGGGAAATGAACACGCACGTTCACAGGTTCTTAATACCTCAGGGCCAGAAACATCTGGTACCCAAATTCTTCTACATCTGTCTAACATTTGGTTGAACTATCTCCAAACCAGACCAGTGCTTTCTGGCAGCATCATAGCAAGCTCCCAGAGGCACCAGTCTGCAATTACCTGTCAGAAATATAACACAAGAGACCAGGAATGGCAGGCTGCGACCTCTGACACTCACCAAAAAAGGAGATTGGATAGAGCCCATTCAGTTATGATTTTTCAAGTCCTGTAACACCTGCATGATGCTATCAAAACACAGGAACTATTGTAATCAGAGACCTCACCAACAGCATTTTCATACAAACTGAGTACACACAAAATTCAATGAGAAACTAATTAGACTCTTCTACAGCTTGCTAGTTCATATTTTTGTTTGAAGCTTAGGTAGTGGAAAGACGTGTTAAAAATTCTGATAGGTTACGCTTGAATTTTTGTAAAGAAAATAACTGTGCTCTAAAAAAGGCGTAACATTATTAATTTATGTTAAGTATCAGTTGTTTTTGTTTTTGATTAAAACAGCTCTGGCTTTCTTTTTTACTGCATTGAGAAAATCAAGAGGTTTTATATTTTAGGCTTGTACTGTTGTAAAAACAAAAAATTGCATGGTTCCTAAACTGTTCTAAATTGCATTTGAACAGAAATGTACATAAACTTTCACCTTTTTGAAAGAGTAAAATCTATGTATTGCCTTGAAAAGGGCACTAAATGGCTCCTGCATTTAGAACTGGATGGCAAACTGTTTTACTGCAGTGTCTGAGATGCCGCTGCTGGCCTTTGCTATGGTGTCAAGCATCAGCCTTAGTGGCATTGCAATTTCCCTTCTGGAAACAAGTTGGTATTTGTGGACCATATTACACTGAATGAAATTTGCAGTCTCTGATGCCTGCTAGTGGGACATTTGTTATATGCTCTGTTTTGAATGTAGTAATACATATTTCAGTGTGGCACTGCTTCTTCAAAAGATTAAAAACCTCTTAGTCCTTTGAGACTTGTGTCAGCATCCGATTGCCTGTGCACGGTAATCTTTAAATATTAATATGGGGCAAGGTCATGCTCTCTTTAACCCCCAAAACGGAGTTAGTAAATCATGATCTGGCAGTAAAAATATACAGGGCACATCAGTGTTTGTTTAGGGCAAAATCTAAATTTAAATTAAATTAAATTGGCTACCGGTATTTTAATAATCACATATACGTAACATCTTATTTGTAGGCAGGGAGGGAAGTATGGATATTCTATGAAGCTGTATTTGAAATATATTTATTAAGATAATATTAATAAATCTCTGCCATTAACAAAGGAGAAAAAATGTCTGAAATACCAGTTAGATAAATCTAAAGTGGGAATTCTGAAGCTCTTGCTGTCAGATCTTCTGTTGACTGCAGCAGAATGAGTCAGTTTACACCAGATGAGCAGAAGTCTTTTGGGCTCTCCTCTAAGCTGAACCACTGATTTACAGCATGACACTGGTAGTCTCTTTGACCTCTTTATATGCCATCCGTCCTGCTACGGAGCAGTGGAGGGGGGAGCGCTGGACCTTCCTGGAAACCAGATGATAGCCCCAAATAGACTTTCCCTAGGCAAAATAAAACATTTCAGAGTTAAATTTCTTGAGAGAGGCTGATGGGTTAGCCTTGTAATTCTCGATACATTACCATTACATGTTTTCCGGAGCTCAGCTCCCAATGCAACTGAGGTTCATGCCACACATAACTAACCACATTTGTTTTGCTGCCAAGGGACCTCCCTTGCTACAGAGATGGGGAATGGCTTTAGCCTACAAAAGAGAGCCAGTTGAACTTTGCAAGGAGTCAGTATTGTGAGCCTATGACCTTTCCTATGAAGTACTTAGAAGGCAACAGAGAGGTAGCAGAGCCTGGGGAGAGAGTCTTCACCTAAGCATTGGGAAATAAAGGGAGACAAATAATTTAAATTTAAAAATCAGCAAATGCACTTGTTAAATAGACAGTGAATGTGTGATTCTCATTTAGAGCAGAGAACAGTGTAGTTCAGGTCCAGCATTACTGATTTGAACTACCAAACAGGCAAGATTTTACTTACAGAACCATGAGACAGAAGGTGATCATAAATAATCAGCTAAAGTAGCTCCATTTTGCTCTTTGCTTTGCTTTCTAAAGTTGCCAATTATTTTAAATTATGTGTATAAATTCTGTGATGTGGACTGTTACGTCCATTGGGAGATGTGCTCAGGCTTTTAAACTCATTTCCTCTGGCCCTTTCACTTTGGTCTGAGCCCAAAAGTGTTTTATGGGACTCACTGGTAGAGGTAATGGGAGTCTGTGGATCAGGTCATGCAGGCTGCATTACACCAGACACAAGGCAGACACGTAGAAGTGTGCAGAACAGACTTGGAGTCTCCAGGATGCAGCAGAAGCCCAAGAGTCTCTAACACTACACAGTGATTTAAGCACTGTTTAAATCAGCCTGTGTCACCATTTGTGGCAGGTTCCTCAGCTCAGCAAAGCTGAGCTTCAGCAGGGAAAATCCTCCCAGAACATTAACCTGATTTTTAGCTGTGGCTTGCAGTCTGGGGTCCATGAATGCTCAGGAATCTGTGGATCCATTCTGAAGCCTCTGCAGAGGTAGTGAGGTATTTTCAGTAGGCTTATGTTTGCTATGCAGATATTCACACCTCCACCAAAATCCACAGATTACAAAGTTTGATTTAAGACTTTGTTCCATATATAACAATTTGATACTAATACTTTGCAGTCCCTTTTTCACAGATGGATTTTATCAACAGGTTCAGAACACTTTCCCAACACTCACTAAGCAGCCCTCTCCCGCTAAAAGCTCACTGGAGTTATTCTGGAATATTTTAAATTGTGTGAAAATTCAATCCTGCCTGATTATCCTGAGGCATTATTCATGTAAATCAGGCTCTAAACAGAAAAAAATCTTACTCTGAGGAGGATGCAGGAGCAAAAATGCAAGACAATGGACAATGAGAACACTGAAAAAGAAGCAGATTATTCAACAAAATAAAAGACTAGGGAAGGAGAAGGAGAAAAGGCAGAATAGAAAACAAGCAAATCTAGAAATCAGCCTGTAAGAGTAGAAGGTCACATTAATTCTCTCTACACCATCTCTTTTAGCTTGGAAGACAGCAAGAACAAGGGCTCCAAACGTTGCCCAGGTGTGGTGGCAGTGGTTGTGAGGTGTCATCCGGCAGCCAACACCCCTTGGTCCCCAGCCAGCCCTGCGGGAACTCTGCACCCTTGTGGTGCCTGAGGCAGGGAGCAGACCTACTGCTAAATGCAAGTCACGTGACTAGTAAAAAATGTGACTTAATTTAAAGCAGGTAAATGCCCTGCTCAGAAAAGGCTCACAACTGCCCCAGGAATCCCAAACATATCCTTCAGCACAAACTGTGCAGCCCCTAGGAAGCACAGAGCAGTCAGAGATGGAGGAAACCTGGAAAAGCCTGGTTTTCCAAGTCAGACAGCAGAATTGCAGTTTCAGAGTGCTCATTTTAGCCAAACGAGGGAGCTGCATCTGCTCTGGCAAATGATTTGATTGCACAGCCCCTTCTAGACAGTGAACAGAATGTCAGCAGCACAAGGAGTCACCATTCCCAAGGGCATCTTTCTGATGGCTGCTTCAGTACCCTGGTGTTTTTAGACACACACACAAAAAATGACCCCCAAGACATCAGTGAGGGAAATGGCCAGGGCAGAAGAGAAAATGCAGACAGCCAGTCTGGGGCTGGGATCATCTGAAGAAGTGCTCAGAAGCAAAACCTGTTTCAGAAGAAGGATTCTGGCTTGTCAAGAGCAGAATTAATGACAAAGAAACAGCAATTAGCATGATTTTAAATATTCCTCTAAAATATGCTATAAATCGTTTTGCCCTTGGGAGAGCCAGAACAAAAGATGAGCATAAAACTGTAGGCAAAATGCAGAAGTCTCCATCTCACTGTGTAGGCAGATGGAGATACTTAGTAAATCCTCTACAGTCTTCTCTGTAAGAAGGGAAAAAAAGCTGCCCAAAGTTTCAGTCAATATTTACCTCTTGGGTTAATAAATTGTGATCCTGACCTCAACAAAAGTCAATATCTTCTGATTATTATACTCAGGCACCTTTTTATTTGTACTCACTCATTGTATAATAAGTCACCCTTTTCCACTGGCAACTTCACTTTCATTTTGAATGTCTGAATTGAACCATCATTTACACTCCAAAGGCATAAGACAAAATTACTATAAACTAGAGCAGTAAAATGTGGACACCGGTTGCTATTTCCAGTGAATGAGCAAGCTTGGGCAGGGGGCGGGCAGAAAGGATCAAGGATTAAGTACAAAAAATAGCTGGTTTAAATCCCCTTTTAAATACCTCTGAGTGACAAGGAGCAGAGAGAGGAAAGCCCTGAACTGTGATATTAAATACAATTAGGCTGCAAGCATGGCAGGAAAGAAAAGGCAACAATCTGGCCTGAATAGTAAACTTATTTTGAGGGAACATTAGTAGGTTTCCTCCCAGAAATAAGCAAAAGCAAGAGCAGAAAATAAATGCCAAGGGCAACATGTATAAACTCACACACTTTGCAAGCTAAGCCACAAAGACAGATCTGAACATAAGTCACTACACACTTGCTGCTTCATTAGAGGTGGACTAGGCCAGAGCTGGAGGGAGAAAACTCAGGGTGTTATTCTCATAATTATGTAATGTTTTATATAATACCACAGGTGTGCACTGTGCTTTCCTGAAAGAAATCAAAGCACAGCCTCCCCCAGCAAGATCAAGAATCAGCTAGAATCACATTTTTGCTCTTCAACTTCTCATTGTTTGAACATCCCCCACTGACTATAATAAAAACGTTCTTTGGGCTTACAAGGCTTGTGATACTGGAAAGATTTTCACCCACATAACCCACTAATTCCATCTCTTTTTGAAAAAGTAAGTAACTTTACCAGTTTAAGTTTGTCTGGCTCGACATTATTCTACTATTAATCCCACTCTGGCAAACAGTGGTGAGAGCAGCACATTTCTAGCTTAAACACGGTAATTTTTGAATAGTGGAAAATCAGAAAGAGCAAATTATGATCAAATCAATCATGACCTGGCTGTCTTTGTGAACACTAATAAGTCTCATATAAATCACCCTAGCATACTTCTTCTAAAAACCACATTACAGATAGGCATGACACTATTCTGACACCCTATTACCTTGTATTGTCAATAAAAAGTAGTTCAGTATGACCAAAAAAGGCAACTTATGGAAAAAAAACCCCAAACTTACTAGTGGAGAAGCGTTATTTTCAAACTGGAAAAGAAGCTGTCATTTTCAGAGGGGACATTCGGCCCAATGTTTATTGGTTGAATATGTATTTTGGTATTATCTGACAATACTTTACTTAAATTGTATATATTCAAGAAGGTGTATCTCATTCAGAAGCAGCAGAGTTGGCCAGCATAAGCTTCAGGAAAAGGATGTCATCATAAGTAAATTTTCCCTTCTACTTCACAAATCCAGCTTCCAATTCACTTGCTATAAGCACATTTTAAATAGAGACCAGCAGACAAAGTTGTTTAGACAGCTCATCACCAAAAAGCAGGTGATTTTCTAAAATAAAATTACATAAAAACAGAATATAAAAAAATCTTCCCACAAGAAGCCACAAGCCAGAGTCTGACATGCTGAAGCTCAATTTATTACATTCATTTTATGTTCACAGTTCTGCTCCTACTAAATTCAGATGTTTTTCAGCATTAACTTACTTGAGATCCTTTATTTCCATCTAATGAGCTTTATCAGCAACTGCCACCATTACCACACTGGTGCCAACAAGCAGACATGCTAATTCATGTGCCATTAAACAGCATGCATATCCATAGGGGAAGGCTGGAAACTGTCTTGGGAATGGAAATGAATGAAGTTTCAGTAGGTTTGAATAAATCTGTGGGCATTTTGTAGCTATGGAAGACTTTCATCTATAGCCTTTATAATAGCTTGGAAATGGCAACTAATTTAAATGCATCAGCATCTACAGACAGAAACAGCAATAGGCTGGCAAAGTACAGCCAGATGCTGTGGCTTCTCAAAGCATGCTTCCAGGGACATGAATGCTGTTGAAAAGAAACTATGCCTTCATATAGTAGAGCAGACAAAGTTGAAGTACATTATCTTGTAGTGAATGAAAAGCCTCAGAGCATAAAAATCCATAGATTTGGTTGATGGTGATTGGGGCCTATGGTACTCTAAGCCAAACTTCTTCATAGCAACCTTCTCTGGCTAAACTCAAACAGAGTCATTTATCTAATTGTGATGAAATAAGCAAATACGTCCCAGTCGTCTTCTCCATATTGGGTAAGAGTGCAAGCTGAGCGTCTCTTTCCTGTTTGTGAGGAAGGCCACTGCACCGTCTGCCAATAGCAGCATCCCCAGCCAGATGCACTACTGATGTGCCATAGGTACAATGATCACTCCGTGTTCTAAAGAAAAATGTAGCTATGACATATTTAGCATTACAGAATATTTTTTCTGTGTTTTCACTCTTTGCTACTTAAAGGACAAAAGTCAAAGGACCAAAAGCAATGGTCAGCCTTGTGGAAAGCTAAGCCCTCAGACCACATGGTTTTAGTTAGAGAAAGAGTGTTTATCTGCACACGTTTTAAATAGGGCAAAACTGAGGATGAGACAATTATCCTTCCCTCCTACACATTTCCAGAAGAAGAAACTGCATAAACAGAGAGAGGAAATAGCATTGAATTCAAAATAAGTCTGGGGTTTTTTGCAGGTCATTTGGAAATATTGCTCTTGTAGGAGGTATACTTCTTAAGGTATCTTTCACCATAGTGAGGTCTGACAGAAGAGCAGATAATTCCCATGATGGTATTTCCATGAGGTTATACAGAGACAGCAGGAGAACTTCTCCAAGGAGGGAAAAGGTCCTGGCCATCAGCCACAGTGCAGTAATTCCCAGCTCAGAATGGCACTGCAAGTGATGCCGCCAGGCTGGGAGCACAGAAGGGAACTGAATCAAGAGTCAGCAGCAGAGAGCACCACATCAGGCAGCAGAGCAGAGCTGGGAGCCGCGGTTCGGATGGGATGGTTATTCGTCTCTGCTCTCCTGCCCCAAAGAGCTGGGACCCAGGTTTGGATGGGGCGGTTATTCCTCTCTGCCCCCCTGCCTCAAAGAGCTGGGACCCAGGATTTGGATGGGGTGGTTTTTCCTTTCTGCCCTCCTGCCCCAAAGAGCTGCCGGCGCAGCCGTGCCAGGCACAGCGCGGGCACTGGGCACAGCCAGTGCTCCACTCTGAGCCTGGGGCAGCCCCTCTCCACTGACACCAGGACACCAAATGGCTCCAAGACAAGAGTGCCAACCTGGGGTTTGTTTTTAAATTCACAGCAAGCCAGTGCAAAGAGCAGAGATGTTTGATGCATTTATTGTAGCCTGTGCTGCTAAAGAGATTCAGTGAGTCTCCTAAATTAGTACAAGTTCCTGAATCCTAGAGAAACATAAGAGGGTCTTGTGAACTGAGGAAGGAGGCAGATGGTTTCTGCAATGGAAAGCAACAAATTATTTTTGCTAGAGGATTTTTGAGTTACTGAAGGGTCATTTCTACTGGCAGTCAAGATACTAACAGATATAAATGTTATAAAATTGCAATTCAACAGCTATTTCTTCAGTCACTCACTATAGGATGTATGTGATTTTAATGAATATGTTTAATATCTTCAGATGGGTGGATTTCTGTTTTCTTCTATGCTCTGTCTCCTTTTTATTTTTTTAAGCAATAACCTAAAATACAATGTACTAGCCAGAGCATAATAGAATGGACTAAAATATAAAAATAATACTTGTTTACAATACAAGGCATGGATTAATATTAGCAAGTATTTGGAAGCACTGAAAGAACATTTTCAGCCCCCACCTTTATGATCAAGTAAATCCTAGCTTTATGCAGAAAATAATATTCAATAAGGAATACAATCTAAATCTTGAATTATATAAAAATCACAACACGTATTTTCTGTACTCCTCTAAAATTCAATAAATAGTTCAATAGATCATCTTTATTCCTTTCACCCTTCTGGGGAAAAAATTATTATTAGGCAAAGAGCTTGCAGGCCAAATTTCAATCTGAAAATAACCTTTATAGCTGAGTTATAAAACAATGAGAATAAGGGTTTATGATGTGAAAGTTCATGCAGGCTTTACTGCTTTGGCATGATTGGTGAAGCTGTATTAAAACTAAATAAATTAAACAAAACAAAGAACAAAAAAGAAAAAAAAACAACGACAGCAACAAAAAACCCAAAACCAACAAAAAATCCAAAAACCACCACCTCCCCCCAGGCATTCTTCTCCTTTGACTAAATAAAAGAAGTGTATGCTATCATGGCCATATAAATCTAAAGTCTTAAACCACTCCACCCTTATTATCTCTTCCAAAAGAAAAATGTTTATAATAATACATATATTGACTTTAGCTTTTTGTTCAATAACAAGATTTACTGCCCCACTCCTCAGTCAATTGTAACCTCTTTGGGTCAACAAATCCTGATACTGATCTCAATAGAAGTCAATACCTGCTCATTACTTACCTCCGCATTTAGACGCCTATCACAAATTCATATGGGCATCCCATTGGCAAGCAGAAATTAATACTTTCTGTTTAATTTTTGTACAAAATAGACTTATGTGATTTTCCCACAGTCATTTTTAAAGCCATCAGATGATGCTGTGTTTTTGGAAAACAATATTATACATTAATTTCTGGAATGAAAGAGCTAAAGCTGTTTAGCTTCTCTGATGTTTCTATAAAAATTCACAGACCAAATTTCTTGCAGTTCCTATTTTTTCCCACATAAAATATAAATCATTAATCTGATATTTTTTCCGTATCAAGTGAGAAAGGCAAATAATAGTAGAAGTAAAAAGCTAGTTGCAAGTAATAATACACAAGGTAATGTCTCAGAAGTTCAACAGAAAAAGGTACTAATCACTTCCTTGTCTGCATTTGTGTAATGCTAAAATAAAAAATGAGCCTGAAAATCATTATCATGCCTGCATTTGTATATGAATTCAGCCTGTACTTTCAGAGTCAACCTTTGTATCATCTATTTGGTACCTAAAGTGTCAAACATTTGCTATGAAAGGATAATTGAATCAGATTTTGTGTCTTATATATGAACAGATCAAATGAGTATCTATTTACCATGCAATCCAAAGGTTTGTATAAGAATCTTATCACAGAGTTGGACAATGAGAAATGCATTTTAATATACTGTCTCATTTGGCTTGGTCTTGAAAATTTGATTTATTTACATCAAACATCAAGGATGTAAATAGGAATTGACTTGGTTTCAGAATAAAAACTGAGAAAATACTGGTACAGTAGTCTTGAACACATGGGAAGGAAATGTCAAAAGTTATGTTCAAAAATGCTTTTAAAAGTGTCTGAAGCACCTGCAAGAAACATCACTGGACTGGTCCTTTCTAGCTGTACATGCAGTACAATACTGGTTGTGTCAAACACAGCAGACAACAGATGGAGCAATGACCCTAACCTTGAATACCAGTATTTTGTTCTCTTGTCTTGAAATCTTCATTTCAGAACATAGCAAATGGCAATGAGTATTTGTATTTCAATCAATGGAAGGATGGCCAGGATGGAAAGATGGAAGTAAAATAATGACAAGGAAAAGTGTGCGTTGAAGATGTAAATATAAAATTTTTAAGTTTTCCTTTTTAGCTGAGCCAGTGCAATTCACATAACACTATGAAAGGCTGGCTTGATGTTGCACATTCCCATCACTGTTCTATTTGCATTTGCATTACTTGAGGTAACATGAGGCTGTGCAATCTGCTATAACTGCTTTCTTGTGTTTGCCCATTAAATCCCAGAGTCTGAAAATCTTCCATAAATTGAAAACTTTGATGTGGTTTATGCACAGGAGATCCCATTCTCAATTTTTTGACATCAGGTTTGCAAACACCATAGGGATAAAAGTAATGGGGTGCATGAGAATCATGCTCAGACTTACCCAAGAACTGTATTTGACTAACAAGGTGAGCCAATTCAAAATTAAATAGTTTTTCAGGCTAAACAAAACCAATATTATTTATAGGATATGATAATAGACCTAAAAAAACATTTCTAGCTTTTAGAAAATAGATAAAGCTATATTGATTTACAAAACATAAGGCATTAGGCTGCTCAGATACATGGAACTATCCTGTAAAAGATCTAGGTCAAGAAACACCAATAAAACTCTTATTCATCTCGTTAGCTGAGGAGCATGGTGAAAGGTTAAGCAAGGTTAAAGTGGTCTGTCTAGAATGTGATATTCCTGCAGGATGACAAGTGTTCTCCACAACCAGGTTCAGTGACCCTCTCTGACTGCCCAGCAAAGGCTGTGCCCTCTCTGGACTGAGGGGCTGTGGCAGGGAGGCACCAGGAGCTGCCTGCCCCTATCACACCCCATCCCCAGCCATGGCTGACCCTCTGCTGAGCCCAGGCTATCGACACTGCCATCATTTACAGCCCCACAGCTGGAGAATTAGAGCTATAGGGTGCTTTGATCCAAACCACATGTGGATATGCACCAGGAGAGAAGGTAAGCCCACCTTCCTCACCCCATTCTCTCTGCTGTAGATCTCCATGAGGAGGAGGAGCAGTGCAAGTGTGCTGCTGAAGATCAGCCATAGTGGGATGCAGCCAAGAGTTATAAACAAAAATGTATATGACCCAGAGCTGCTGCATGGAACCTCTTCACATTACCAAGAAACAGAGCAAAGATCCATCCAATAGGGGGAAAATGCTAAAAGTAAACTGCAGTAGCTTTCACAGAACAGAAGAATCCAGGATTTGGGTTCTCTTCTAGAAAACAGTAAGGATTATATTTATTGCTGTAATACATTTAATTCACAAGAACTTACATTAGCAAAACCGTATTGAAATTAAAACATTAGTGCATTTTTATGTGATACTGTTCAAAGTGGATAGACTTTGGGTAGACAGTAATATGAAGAACAAAGGATGTAATACTGTAATATGAAGGATGAATAATTAGCACAGATTAAGTGCTTGTGGAAACACAGCAGAAATTCAACAAAGATCAAGTTCCAGCGTAAGAGAATATGAAGGAAAGAGAAAGAAAAATGAGGACTGTGTAAATGAATATATAATAAATATAAATACACTAGTAATAACTGTACAGCCCCAGCTAGATGGGAAGAGGCAAAGGGCAACAGGAAGATTGGCCTAAAACCAGAAATATTCTGCCCTGACTGTGGCAAAGACCTTGGAATATGCTCAGAGGGAAGAAATCTCCATGGAGATTCATTAAAGCTGCTCATTATTATTATTTTGCAGATATATTTCTACCCCTGCACAAGCCCTGAGGCCCATTCACATTTCCTGAACGTTCTACAAGATGAAATCTAACTTTGAAATGGGAAGAGCTAAATATAAATGGTGGTTTACAATTTTCTGAAGGAGGTGGGCTGTATGCAGAGGGGACTCACAACACTGCAACCACACCATGTTGTTCCCCACTCTGAGAATTCATGGTTTCCAAGAATCTCCTGACAATTTCAAAGTATCATTTTATGTCCCAACCAATCATGTTTCAGGTTTTGATTTCAAAGTATCTTCCCACTGGATTATTGTCCTAGTAAAGGATTCTGAATGAGTGTCTTTATAGACCAAAAAGGAAAACACAGATGAGGGGAAGGCAAATACTGAATACTTGGGTTTACTCCATGCTAACATATGCACCTAGTTTTCTGAAACAGAATTCAGTTGGTCAGGATGTCAACCGTTGGCACTATTGGCAAAACTTGAGTTCCCTCATTCACTGACTTCTATACCTGCAGAATTTATAGGACTGATTACAGCCAACATATATTTTAATTGAAAATATTCAGTTGTATTGAAAATTTTTTACTATTAGCTTTTCAGAAGACAAGAGATGATAAGGTTGATAGAGCTACCAGTGCAGCCAATTTTTAAGTGGGGTTTTGACTGTGAGAGTCATCATTATGGGAACCTCTAAAGTTCCTACACATATTCCACTTGCAGAAAGTAAAAAGTGCTATTGTGTTATGTATTCTGTTCAAGTTTCTCACTTGGAAATAGTTATGATTGTCATCCTTGGCCAGGTTTAAATTGACATTTTTATCACAACATTCCTGGCATAGTACTGCAAGTTACTTGCGTGTGTGTAGTTATCAGCTGGCAAAAATTTAAAAGGCGGCTGGCTGATTAAAATTATATGCCAAGAGCTATACAAGACAACAAATAACAGAAAGCAGCCAAAGACAGCAAGGATTCTTTAAAAAAAAATTTAGAAAACCTTTACAGAGAAAGGAAAATGATACATGCAAAAGTCATAAATTGCACCTCTTCATTTAATATCTGATAATCAAAAAGCTAGTAATTAAAACTGGGAGGGTTAGGTCAGTCAAGTTTTACAGCTGAGCGCACTCCCTGAGCATGCCCAAATCAACACTTACGAGATTAACTTATAAGCTCTTCAAATTCTGAATCTCCAAGGTTTATGCTGTCTGTGCATTGTTTGCATAATGCAGTTTTGTACTACTAAAGCACTATAAAGGGATTATTTTCATATTCAGCATACTAAAGATGCAGCACAATTCACAGGCATCGTACTGTGCTTATGCCTGAGATAGGTAGAGTGTCTCACCTTCTGATTATCTACGAAGCAAATGTAGAAACATAGATGTTTTTGGAGAGAGTGTATCCTTAGTGAAATTAATTCCCCAATGGTTTTATTAAAGTCTGCAAATTGCATTATTTTCCCATCATATTTGAAATATTGCACTTCCTTAATGCTTGCTCTAACCCATGGCATGCCATCTTCCCTGGGGTGTCTAGACATGGTGTCTTAGATTTATGTGTATGATCTCAGTGTGTTACAACATCACTCCTGACTAATGCATTATTACAATACTTATATATATTCCCAAGTGTCACTGTTTTGATTAAAAAATCACCAATCTGCATATGCACACCATCTGTGCTTCAGAGAAGCAAAACATGCAGGATAACATTTGCCTTACTCAAACGGAAATTCAGATACTACTAAAAAAAATGAGAATCTTTCTTTACGTTTTGTTTTGTAACATAACAAAGAAAATGAATACTGTTTGTAAAACAATAGTCCATGCCTCTAACACTTTAAAACATAAGCCTTTTCTTGTCTACACAGCAAGGAGATTTACCTTTAGTAACAACATGCAAACAATTTGCCCTTTTAGAGACAGCAAAGAACATAGGAAGGAAATGTACTGCTGCAATGAATTTTAAAAATCTCAGCTCAGAACAGGGGAGATTTCAGCAGAAGGGAATGTAGTCAGCAGCGAGTCCTTTCTCAGCTGAAAGCTGCAAGAGTGGTTGTAAAAGATGAATGAGGCCCTTGCTTACTGGGGTGAAATGCTTTTAAAGGACAAGAATCTGCTTATCTTTGATTGATTGCTCAGTCTGATACTTTCCTTTATAAAGTTTATTGACTACAAGCCCATAAATCAAAGAAAAACAAATCACAGGTTCAATTTGGGGGGCATTGACATCCTGCCATCTTGCAGCAATAGCTTAGAAGTCACAGGGCAGGAAGAAGGGATGTGGGGGACTTATGGAGACAAAAGTATCTACTGCAGATAAACCCTTTAAAAATCTGTAAACAATTATTCATTTGTGCCTTATCACATTTTTAAGTCAAAGGAAAAATGCAGACAACCAAGCTACCTAGGTTATTATTCTGAAGTCCTTAAAGGCAGAATTTACAATTAACAGACATAATTCTCACTGTGCTGCTGCGTGTCTCTCTGGTTCTGTGAGATTACAGTCACATACCCACACAGCTCTCACCCACTGTAAGAATGTCACATTTACAATTTAAACTATCAAAGCAAGAATCAGATTTCTTCCAGGGGGATTTGAAGGCTTGGGAAACTCAAAATCTGTGTACTGCAACACCCCATACCGTTGCACGTAAAGAAGGAACTAGCCATAGATCTTTCTCATATGGGGCATAGAGTGTAATATGACAGCATGATAATACAGATTAATTTGTGCCATTGACCTTGACGCACTATTCTATTGTGTATTCTTTTAGAGTCAGCACTCGGGTCACTAGAACATCTGGTGTTTAACAAAAAAATCCCATTCTGAAGTGCTAAATGTGTTGAAACAAATGGTACTGTACTATCATTACACAGTGCAACCTCTCTGCTAGGGGTCTAATTTCATGGCTACCCTGACTGAACTACATTATTATTAGGGGTTTTGTAATTCACATCTTGCCATAGTATACAAAATACCTAATTACCAAAAGTAGCCTTTTAAAAGCTGGGTTGTGTTCCATGCAACTGGGACTAACTGTGACTTTCTTTCCATTTTATCTCTGGAGACATCTGGAAGGGCTAAGCCTGCACAGTGCTGAACATCCTGGCCTCAACCCAGCAGAACACTTCAGCATGCACATGCATGTGTATACACAGCCCCTGTATTTCAGCAAGACATGCTTTTAGGTTATGCATGTGCTGGAGTACCTTGCTGAGGCTAGGAACTGGGTTCACCACATCGTTTGGAAATTGCACAATGCTCCATATTGTGTCTGTTACATTCAGCTTGTGCTTGAATCCATCCTAGTCCTCATCTCTGGGAAAACCTGATGCAGCCTTTTAAAAAGAGGCTGAAGATCTGAGATGATTGGTAGCAAAGAGTGGCAGCTTTGTTTTACACAGTATTTACATGGTGTTTAACATGAAAAAAAGAGCAAAGGGTGATGACTCTGCCCAGCCTCATCATCCACTGCTATCCCCATGCCTCTTTACCACCATTCTGTTATCTCTGCTTCCTGCAGAGATTCTCCAAGTCAGCAAACATAAAGGTTATTTTTGCAGGATACTTGGGAATCCCACAAAGCTTCCATAGGACGGATTAAGCATTTGCAGGGGTCTGATGACCCTTACCTGACCTGAAGCAGATTGCAACATCAATTAGCATTTCAGCTTTCCCTGTTAGTAAGGATACACACAACCCAAGCTGGGCTCTTCCGACTGTGCTGTGTTTGTGCTGTGAGTCACGATGGGCTGATTCTCCCCCACTTCACAAATCTGCAAATTTATGTCCCAGAAAAACAAGTATAAAATGCTACTATTCAGCTTTTTCACCTAATTTTCTCTCACTCTGCAAGCACGGGCAGAAAGGAAGCATACAAGTAAGGCAAGTTGTTATGCATTTGACAATACCAACATTCTTTTAATAAGGTGAAAAAAGTCCTCACTATCAAAAGCATGGAGAATTGCTATAGGCATTTATGAACTAAAACATGTGAGTCTCAAAGCCTGACAAAGGACCAATACCTTCAGCTGTGGAGAAAAAGGAAGACAGCAAAGGCAAACATGCAGGCGTATTTATAAAGAGCAAGGGATGCACATGCTGAGCCAAGCAAAGACGGGGCAACAGGAAGAGGCTCAAGGTCGTTCAGCACAGAAAAGCAGCAGCCCAGAAAATGCCTTTGACTCACAGCAGGGCTGGAGAAGGAGAAGAAGGTATCTGTTGTGCTGTGGCTTGAGCCAAGGTGAAGTAATTTCCAGTTGTTTCAGACGAGATTTCTGCCATGAGGTCTCAGCTGATCTCCATGACAAGTTTATATATGGTTACTGAAAAAAAGAAAAAAGTAAAAAAAACCCCAAACATGACCACTCAATGCGAAGACAGCATTAAGCCATCAGTTGCCATAGACCTAATCTCATTAATTTCTTACAAGATTTCAGCCATCAGTCTGTAGCTGGCAGCTACAGGAGAACTGAGTACAATGAAACATCTTTTAAACATTATTTTTTCAGGCCATCTTCCTGATCTTTTATACTTGTTTGTTCTGCAGTTTCTTAGAAGTTACAACTGCTGAAGGAAGTAGAGAAAATCCAGGAAAAAAAAAAAAAACTTGCTCTCCTATGCAGCTTCACGCCGCTGGGTCAGTGATTAACAAAGACAAGGTCCTGCTGCAGGGAAGCTAAATGGAGTTCATTATGGACATGAAAGTTAGCAGGGGCAAAAAGGTGAGACCATAGGAAAGAGGATGAAATAAGAGCCTAACAAGTGTGGATTTTACTTCCTCGGTGCAATAAGGACAGCTTTTAACTACCAACTACTCTTAAAGAAAATCTATCTAGACAATAGTTTCTTTTAGATAGGTATTGTCCTATATACTAAAATCATATTGTTTTCCATATACTCAGGAAAATTAAAATTAAAATGTATTGCTTAAAAATTTTTGTGTTGCTCTGCAGTGAGAAATCTTTGATTTGCAGATTGAAAGTCTGAGTTTATCCTTTTCCCTGGAAAAATTAGGAAAAACAGAAGCATTTACATGGAGCAGAATGATGTCATTAAACCTGGATGGGGACATCTACCTCAAACCCTCACAAATCCACGAGTTTGTCAGCCATGCTCATTGCTTGAATGCTTTGGAAATGTCCATGGTTCCTAGGAGTGCTTCCTGGCAGCAGCAAACTGTCTGGAGAAGGAAACTACAGACAGGTTGCTCCTGTGACACTGACAGAGCCTGGAACTACAGCCAGCAGACACTGGGATATGAGCAGATTTTCTTGGCCCTGAAGACTGCAAGCAATAGCCTCTGTCTCACTCACAGGTAATTTCTCACCACACTGCAGTGCTGGGTACCTGGGCAGCAATGAAGGGATCAGTTCTCACAGGGTGTCATATTTTCTCCCCAGAACTGGCAGTGAGTAATCTCTCTTTCAGTACTTCTGGTTTAGAATATTTCCACTTTGATTTTACACTGGCACTAACTCCATCGTCATTAGAAAACCTGAAGTATTCTGCTACACCTGCCAATGTCCTGTGTGACCAAAGAGTCCACATGGCTTTACCACAACCCTCCCACAGATATGTATGGGTAGGTGGCAGTCAAGTGGTGACATGAGGCACTGGCTACCACAGAAGCTGCTTAGAAGTAGGACTCATCTGCAAAAGGCATATGTGATGGTAAGACTAGAAAATGAAGTGCATCTCAAAATAAGTTATCTGATTGACCTCAAAAAATCAGCCCAAAAGGAATTATGAAAAGTAACAAACTAAAATCTCAATGAACCTTCAGTACATAATAGATCAAAGGCTCTTGAAGAGGAGTGGGTAGACAAATACCTTGAACAGAACAAGTATCCAGTAACTTCAATGTGTAACTAAGAGTTTCAGGGAAACCAGAGGATGAAACGTGATTGGAGGTTCTTGGTTCCAGGATTTTCTGACACCTAGAAAACTGCTAAGAAAAAGAAAAGTGGATAAATAGGTGATGAAGAATAATATATCACTTAGTCCCTCCAAGTAACCATGTCAAGGATCTCTGCAGAGATTAGCTCTGCCAATAATTTCACCTGTATACCAACATCTTCTTTATTTCTTTTGTCGTTAATGTTTTCGTGTGATATAAATTACTCTTTTGAATTATTAATCATAATTCCACTTTTGCAGGGAGTGGAATTTAGACCTTTTATGAGATATTTAGGAGATGATCTGTTGTCTAAGCAACCCTTAGAATAGCCAAGAAAAATCAGATGTAAAAGTAAACTAATGTGGCATTAACTTGCTTCCAACAGCTTGTTAATGGAAACAAACTCAATAAGCATCACATCCAAGAAGGGAGAAAGTGTCCCATTTGTACTGTTGTGCAAAGCAAACCTCAAAATAAAGCAAGAGGATGGACACAAAGAGCTACTTATTATGAGCCTCCCTAAACAACTGCAGTCTCAGCAGAGAAGACAGTGATGAAAAAATGCACATCTGAGTAAACTGGGCAAGAATAAAGAGGAGCCAATGGGGAAAAAATGTAAACTTTTAGTAATCATTAAGAATTTTGATTAAACTTCCTAGGACTGTAGAGCCACATTGGGGCTGGCACACTAGTGCTCTGTGATTTAAAATTCTGAACTATTTGGGTGAAAATATGTCTTGTAATAGCAAAAAAACCCCCAATCCTAAATAAACCCAAATAATACTGAAATAATAGCAAAATAACTACCATATTGGCACATGGTGATAATCATTTTAAGAATACTGCTAAACCATGTAAGATCTTGAAAATATCATACTTTTAACTTTGCTCCCCACTGTTACAGGCTCTCAGACTTGAAGAGAAAATGAAGAACATTATTTTGCTCAGATAATAACAGTTATAAAAATAGATTAACTGTCAGTATCGTGAATTAATATCACACAAGTACAGAGGCTCAAATAATAGGTTTAGGCCATAAGCGAAGGAGCAAGAACACAAAGCTTATGCTTTGGCCTGGGAAAGGATATCCACATCACTACTGCAGAAAAATGCTTACCTAAAATGAAATTTGCATTTAATAATTCTGTGTGCTTTTAAAATCTACATTTTGTTTTGTTCTATGTGGAGACAGTTTTTGATACTAAACCATTACGCACTAGCTACAAAAACTGATGCTCAAGATAAAAATCTACAGCTTTTAGTTCATGCTTTCAAGTTTTTTTTTCCCTTTCTTTTTTTTTTTTTTTCTTTTTTAAGAACCTCTGAAAGTCTAAATGGTAACATGTTTCAAGTAGCTGCTCCTTCCCTGGAGTTGAACAAAATTGAAAAGATCAAAGTTAGTGCAATCTTGTTCAAAGGTGAAGAGGTGAAATCTTATGTGTGCTGGAGGATCAGAGCAAAGAGAAATGTACAATGCTTAGTGTGCGACACCTGAAGCCCACTTTCATCAAGGTACCTCATTTTCATCTGAATTCAGAACGTATCTCATTTTATGGTAAAATAAGGAATAGCATAGGATTATCTTGGTTACAAAGAAGAGAAGCCCTTGCTCAACACTAGAAAGTAAACATCACTAATAGGTGAAAATGGTCAATTTTTTTTTAGAATTACTAAGTTCACCACATTAAATTCTATATTCCTCCCTTAAGTAACATTTATATAATTGAGTAAGATGAAGCCATTACACCCACGATGTTTCGAGAATCATAACACTGTTGATAGTTTCTGTTGAGTTTCTTGAAAAAACACTCTTTTGAAGAGGACTGCAGAGAGGGACATCTAAAAAGGGTATGGTTTTTTTCCATAAATCTTCATGTGACTGATGTGCCCTGACATAATGTATCCCAATGAAATACAGCTGCCAAAAAAGAACTTAGAATTAAGCCCTTTTCTATAGAAAAAAAAAAAAAAGTGATAAGAAAATAGGTACCTTTTCAGCAAAAGCTTTTAAGGCTTTAAAAGCACAGCAAGTAAAAAAGTTCTCTCAATTTTGTCTAAGTAACTAAAAGCTAAATGGGGGGGAAAGGGTATGGAAAATAATGCTCCAGCCTTTGTGAGAATTGGAGACATACTGAACACAAGACACAGTTTCACAGGAAGAAAAGATGATTTTAATGTCCTTGTCCTACCTTGTCATTTTCAAACACATGGAAGATCCACTTTCAAATTATTGGGAAATGTGCTACATTATGCTAACAATGCTAGACTAAGAATATTTTAGAATAAACATGGACTTAGACATGGCAAAGTGGCCAGAAGCTGAACTGAGTCACATTTAAATTCTTTCTTTTTTACTATCTAGAGTTTCTTTTGCATTATTGCTGTAATTCCTAAATTCCCAAAAGCAATTTGCTGCCCAAAAGCAATAAGCATTATGTATATATTTTCTATTACGGGTCAGACCTTGACCTGAAAATCAGGTCTTCTCAGAAGTACTATAAAAGTCTTTCATATGCAGCCATGATAGGAGCCATCCCACAGAGCCAAAAGCCCCTTTGTCAAGGATTCACTCAGCACATTCACACCTGAATTTCCACTTTTATTCTCTTTCAACCTCAACCCTCATTGAAAGTCTGCTAAAAGGTGTTGTCTTCCAGTGGTAGCCAAAGAAAATGAAGTGCTGAAAGCAGAGCATGTTGCAGATGCTGGGGTTTGCAGACTGGGCATGAACTGAGGTTCAGGGACAGAAAAGAGACAAAGGTGACAAGACACACAAAGGGAATTTAAGAAAACTCATGCAGACTAACTCCAGCACTACATATGTGCATGATTAGACTGGATGCAGCTGAACCTGTCACCAAACTACTGCCTTATACTAGGTCAGAACTTATGTTATCCAAACTTCAATACCACCCAGATTAGAACATTTCTAACGGTTCTCCTCTTGGCCACATAAACTCCACCTCCATCTGTCACAAAGTATGATCTTAAATACAGTTAAGTAGGTTCCAAAGAATTGACACAACATACTGGTTCACATGCGTTAGCAAGGGGCTGAGAGTAGAGAAATGAAGCTTTCATCATTTCTTTTCTGTGTTTCAGGCCACCATTTCTTATTTCATGTTTGGGGTGCAGGAAGAATTGATCTATTGCCCTTCACCTGTTGTCAGACTCCTGCAATTAATCTGAGAAGATAACTGAAAATGCTGCAAGTAAACTAAATCTCTTGATGTCAGGGAACCTTTGTATGTTACATTGACATAAAATACATATCACACGCAGCATGCAGTGGCTGACTTGCAAGCAGGTGTGTCTTTATGCTTGAATTTGCTCTTTCATTTTGGTAGCATGTAGACAGCTCTGTTTGCTGCTTTGAAAGGGTTGAGCTGGGATTTCAGACTTCTTCTGCAGTGCTCCACAGAACTGATTTCAGGTATTTCTTTAATCAAGAATTTCTGCAGTGTTCATATACTTCTAGCCAATGCCCAAAGCCCCCTTACACAGCAGTCATGAACATTGTTGCCAGCATAAAGATGGCTTTTAGTCACTGAAGACCATGTTGTCAGTGCTGTGTTCTGAGGCACAGCCTCTGCCTCCTACATGACTGTGCCATTCATCTGCACAACAGAAAACACGTGGCCAGTCACTACTCTGGTACTCGTGACAGTCTCACAAGGTGGGGTAATAGATCAGGTGTATCAGACTGTTATTGTTCCTGTCTGTATTTGTATTTGTTATGGACTATAAACCCTGATGATCCCATGAAGGGTTGTGACCATGAATCCCAATTGGCTGAGCAGTGCTATTTCATGGAGGGACAAGTCCGGCAGTAATGAATTCAGTCAACATAATGATTTTGGTTTCACTGCACTGCTCTGCTTCCTGGGAATCTGCAGAAGATGAGTGACTGTGTCACAATCATAAATTCAGACACACACAATGCTGAAACTTCTTATAGAGCTTTAAGTCCCTGTGAAATGTCAGACTAATAAATATGATGATCGTATTTGCTATTTGGCAAAAGTATTAATTAACCTGGAAAAGTTAATAAAAATATATTCCCCAAAATTATGCAGCAGAAAAAATATTTTTTCTTATACATGGTTATATGAATGCAAAATGCCACGGGTTCTTCATCTTTAATACCTAAGGGATTTTTAAGCATATTGCTTCCATAAAACTTGGTTCATCAGTACAGTACACAGCCCAGATATGCATATTTAATTACTCTGAAAGTAATTTACTTGTACAGATGGTGGTATTAGAAGGTCTTACTTCCATTTAAATTACTTCTATTTGAAAAATAATGTTATTTTGCTATGAATCTTGAGTGAAGAATTCACTCTTATCACAGATGAATAATACTTGACAATTGTAATTAATCTGTGACTAATCTAATACTGCCCAGATAAACATTTTCTCTTCAGTTTTATAAATCCTCTTTCCAGAAGGTTGATCTAGTAATATTTTATATCCACACCTGCAGACGGGAAGGGGATCCCAGTCTACTCTTGGGGAACATGAATAAAAAGCCACAGAAAATTTTGTTGAACATCCCTGAGACTTCCCAAGGCAGAGGTATTACAAAATGGTTTGCATCTTTCGGTAAGATTAAGCAGGGATTAAAGCAAAAGGGTGCACTTCAGGAAAATACCTACCAGGTGTAATATTTCAGGAAAACAGCGACTCAAAGTACATGTGTGGAATTTGGGAGAAGCTTTAATAGACAAGGATCCAAAATATTCTGGGCAGCGAGCCCTCCCAGCAGTGCAGGTAGCAGGGCCATGGGGGTTGCCCACCCCTTCACCATTACTGTTCCCCCGGCACCACCCAAATAACAGCAATTCCCAGGAGCAGTGTAGCAGAGACAGGGAAAGGAAGCAGCACATTGCATTACCTCTTACATGCTTCCTGGGAAAACATGTCTGCTCTTTCAAGAGAGATTGTTTTTTTGTACAGCACTGTAAAAGGTCTACATGTGTTTGTCAGGCTCAGTGAACCCCCATCTTTATTCAAGCAGTGGCTCTCTCAAAGGGGGTTGATGTGGTTTATATGGTGAGCATTCATGTTTTATTGAAGACTAAATGGCCAGAACCCACATAAAGGGCTCCCAGGTGGCCCTAAAATGTGCTCTGCCTTCCCTTTCTGCCACCTCTCTTCAGGACAAAACAAATTTTTGACAGCTGATCTGATTTTGCAGGCTTATCCAGAATAGGCATATTTGTCCCTTCTGTCTGTGTAACTTTAACATTGTGATCTGGATTAAATGCAGCAAATCCTGTGGACCTGCTTCAGAGAACTGGAAAGCACCTGAATTTCCCAGAAAGTTTTGGAGGACCTAGAGATGATGGGTTAGCTGAGCCACAGTTAGCTGAGCCACAGTTAGAACCACACGTTTTTGTCACTTTAAAATTAGGAGGGAGGAAGAGGGGGAGGAAGAAGGTCATAGTCTTGACCAGCAACCCAACTGTACAACCCAAGCTGGACTACACAGCCAGAGTGCAGAGGTTTCACCCAGGCAGGGCAACCAGGGTGCCAGAGGAGAGAATAGGAACAGGACACATCACTCCATGAATAAATCGGCTCCTGCTATAGCAAAGGAGTTGTGGTGCTCTGTGTCTGGCATTCAACTTTCAGACTGCTTCTCTTTTTAATTATCCTAATTAGGAAAAAAAATTACCTCCTTTGGCTTTCGTATATTTACACTAACACAGAATGTTCAATAGCTTCTTTTTCCCAGGAAAGCTAAGCACATTTGCTTTCACTGAGTTTAAAAAGCATCAAGGTCACATCTTTTCAATACTGAATTTTTGTTTTTTCAAACTGTCTGTGGTTGCTGCATCTCCAGTAGCTACCCAGTGTTCATATTATCCTACCTACTGCTTCAGACTCCAGCTGCCAGGGCTGCACCAAGCTGTGGCCACACACTTGCACCCTTGCATTCCTGTGCAAGAAATGCTTGGAGCAGGGAAATGCTCCTGGACTTTTCATCCCCAACCCTTCAGCAGTGTTTTGCTCCAAGGGATTTCCCACCAAGTGTTCTCTCTTCCAGGGAATGGGATCCCAACTTGTCCTTGCCCCTTCCTAGTCAGGGTGACCCCACAGACTCCCCAACATGACTGCCATCCCACTCCTCCAGCCACACTGGCCACAACCCTTCAAAGACCCATGGCAGCCATGTGCAGAAGCCAGAGGCTCAGCAGTGGATCCAGGTGTGCCTGGTTAGCAGGTGGTGCTGAGCAAGTTGGAGACAGATAGGATAACCTTTGTCTGTAGCTGGAGGGGGCAGAGCTTGCAAGTAATAGTCCTGTAGAAGCGTAGGAGTAAGAGAAGGTGAGTCAGGAATTTGGAGTAGATGGGGAGTAAAGAGATGCAAACTGTAGGATGGCTGTGGCTGAGCTGATCTCAATTACATTATTTCTCAGTTTAAGTATGCCATTTTAAAGCATGGAAATTGAAGGCTCCAGTTTGTATTTTATGACACAGAGCCAAAAGCCCAAAACAGAAGAAGCATCTTAACAGTTCTGTTCCTTATTTTCATACAAATTCACACACTTGTAGTCATACGCATATAAAGTCAGCCTTAAACACAAGATCCATGGTAAGTTTTTCAACAAAATAATCCTTTAGACACTGATAAATCAGGCAACAATGACACTGGGATATCATAGCATCACTAAAAATGTCACCACAGTTAACAAGCCTGCTTGCTTCAACAAAAAATATTGGTGAATAATCATCCGTCAGTTAGCAATGCTAAAAAAAAAACATGCTTGGTGTTCCTTGCCTAAAAATGATGGGAGTGGAAACATTGTTTTCTTGCCAGGTTATTTTCATTTCAGGAAGAGAAATAACCAGGGGAAACATGGAGAGAAGAATAAATAACAAGAAGCAGTATGAGGGGAAGAAATCCTTCATAATTATGCCGTTGCCTCTGCCTTTCTCACTATCAGATTCCTCTCCTGTACCATACTGTGCCAAACCACTCACACGCCAGGCATCCTCCAGATGAATCAACAGAGTGGCACACGGCTCTGAGCATACATCAGAGGCACAGAGGAGGTGTTTGATATTGTATTTATGAACAAATAGGAGACAAGAGCTTGGTAGGGGTGTTTTTTGTTTTTTTTTTTTAAGGAGGAGGAGTACAGAAAGTACAACTGTATGCCAGCTTGGGAGGAAAAACATCTCATTATCTTTTTAAAATTCGTATTAACCACAGACTCTGTTCTGCTTCATCCTCTAAGTGGTAAATTAAAACAGCACACACGCAATCTGTAGATTTGCTCCTTTACCCATCACTCGGAAAATATATTATGAAAGACTGTTTGCACTAATCCAGGCTCCTGCATCTTTCCTGATGCTGCACACTGGGGCAGAGAGCCTGAACAGGGGCACTGGGCTGCCTGCAGCACATGGAGAGGGCCCCAGGTGCCACCAGGCAAGCACGGCCAAGCACCATCATTCCAGCCAAGCACAGAACTCCTCCCTACGATGGGAAAAACTCCATTTTGGGCAATCTCACCACAGTAATTTCTTACTTTACTTTGCAAAGCAAAACCAAGTGATTATGTCCACAAGCCAGCAGGTATGACTACAAGCTATAACCTCCCAGTTGCCTGGCAACTTCCCTGAAGCCAACCCACAAAGACTTTACTTTTCTTCAAAAGCATCAGTGATGAAACACAAGACCTTTTTCCAAACTATGTTGACGAAACCTTAACAGCTCTTAAGATAAGTTTTCTCACCAATAAATATCCACTCAATAAGAGGTAACAGAAAAAGGACTTCTAGAGCCCAGTATCACAAGCTGACAAAAAGAGAGAGCTCAAAGGCTCAAGTTCTGGGCCCAAGAACAGAATTCATCTACTGCATGTTCAGCCTCTTCTCACAAAAGTTACCAGCACAATTGTGTTCTACTGGTGAAAAGAGGATGCCAGGCCAAAAACTTGATTGGGTTCCTTACCTTTTAAGAAGCAGAAGTTATCTCCGTTCATGGGCAGAGCCTTGCACCCAGCTTGCTTCTGTCTGCAAAGTCTCCCCTGTAAATACTTTTTTTTTTTCCTTCTTTTATTTTTCCTGCTCTAAAATAGAAAAACCAGATAAGGCAACCATTAATCAAGCAAATAATAAACTTAATATCAGCCAAGGGAGAAGACAGAAGCTGAAGAGAGGCAGACAAGACAAGCCAGCACATCTCCAGTGGAAAAAATGAGACTTTTCTGCAACTGAACCTCATACAAGATCCTCACCAAGAATGAAAATTGTCATGTTTCAAGTATTCCACTGGTAAAACAGTTGGATCAACAGGTCATTGGGCACATAAAATATTATGTGCACATATGTTGTCATGTGTACCAGTGACAGAAGTTTTTATGGTAAGATGGGTGTGTGGGAGAGCTCCAGAGTTGGAATGAACACCTCCAGCTTGCCCTTTGTGGCTCTTGTTTCCCAGTCTACACCCTGGCAGCAACTTAGAGCTTGAAACAAAACCAGAGACTCCCGCTAGGGTAAAGAGTGAAATGTAAACATTTTCCTATGCCAAACTCTGAAGAAAATGACTAATAGACACTTTCCTTACATGGAAACATTTCCCAGTGCCTCAAGTACGTATTTTCCCAAGTAAAGGCTGACATTGGACTTCAGAGTTTGGCTGTGTGTTTTAGGGGATTTAAGGCCTGGGTGGACTCAAACATGGACAATGAAACAAAACTGACTGACTTTCGGCATCAGACCACCAGTTGAATGGGACACATCCTTTAGAAAAACACAAAGTTTTGATAGGTATTCAACCAGTCTCAAAAGGTGTCCTTTCCAGTGCCTAACTACCTTCACTGTCAAAAACATGTGATGTGCTCAAGTTGTAATTTTCCTGATTTTAATCTCAATTATTTGGGGGGTTTATATGCCTTTTTGCTTCATCCCCAGCCGTGTTACAAGTCTTCAGGTAGTGGGCATCTTCACTATATCCAGGTATTTATGCATCCTGTTCCTTTCTGTTAGTTTATCATATTTTTACTGTAGATGCAAGTACGTTCTATGTAGCCGCCTCAGAGGAAAAATACGTCTTTTTTTGGGGGTGGGGGGCAGGCAGTGGGGGGAGTAGGGCTGGTGCACGGGCTTAGCTTAAAAACCCACTCAAACTCCAACACAGTCAGTGATATGAAAACGAATCATTACATAAAAGATTTTTTCACCCTTGTGTTTTTCAAATGAGTAAAAATGCTTACAGCAAGAGAAGGATGCAAATTTCAGGAGGAGTAAATGGCTGTGTGGTTCAGGGACTGGATGTGTGTGGGTATGTGGCAGGGGGGCACCTGGGGATGTATTTGCCTTGTCTGTGTATACATGGACTTTTTGAATGTCATATACTATGGGCAAACTGTACAAGCCCTAAACAAACTTTGAAAGCTTAAAATGCAGTTAATTACGAGATTTGTAAAAACAGAAGATAATCAGTAATAGTAACTAAGATTGATTTTATATTTGAATTGAGTGCTCTACCCCAAAACAAGTTTTCACTGAAACAAATCACCTGATGTTTGCTAGATTATTTATTGCGCCTTTATCTATATTACAGAGGCCCATATAAAAAATGAGCTATTATTTTTAGGTCTTATAAATATATAAATTAAATTATGGATGGCACACAGGTGTGCATGCAGCATGCCTCTCTGACACTCATCATTTTTCTTGTACAAAATGTCTGTAAAATGCCTAGCCTGAGACTGCTTTTGCTGGCTAAAAAATAATCAGCCGCAGAAAGCTCAAACTTCTGTCAACTGTATGAAATGAGAAGGCAGAAGGCTATGCCCTTCAGTATTTTGATTACATGGATCAGGAAAACAAATTTCAAGAATTAACGGTGCAAATTTTTAAATATGCCAGAGGACGGTAATTCTAATCACTGTTACAAGTTACAGCAAGGGAAAGGTGTTGCTTTCAGATTTGGAAATGCCTACTACAGTCTAACCTCTTTGTCAACATGTTTGCAGTTTTGCAACATCCATTTCTAAGTGAATTACCTTATGAAGGAAACCAAAAGGCAGAAAACTAAGAAATAGGGGTCAAACTCCTTCTGTGAGATCTACCTTGTAAAATTATCCAGAATGTAATAATACCATGTTATTGACTTAAGCACAGTTCCCTGTGACATGCTGCAGCTGACCTGTAATTTTTATCCTACATGTTGCCAGCACTATTAAAATGACACTTGTGAATGTAAATTAAGCTCACAAAGGGGACAGATTGTATGATTCTGGTTTCTCTCAGATGCCTGTAGGCTATCACAGGTTCCATATGTGAAGTAATTATGTTCACTGAAGGAAAGAATAAATGCTGTCAAATTGTGTACTGAGAGAGAAAGCAGCTATTATATTGCAGTAGTCACTGGAGCATTGCCTTAGAAAGTGAAAAGATGTATAAGAAAATAATAAAAAAGAAAAACTGGAGCAGAGCTATATTAAATATAACCTTTAAATGAGTATCTGCTTTTGAATACATATCACACAAAGCTAATATTTCACAAATAAAAGCATTTTACCGTTTTTATCATATTTTCTTTCTCACATCTAGAGGGCACAGGGCAGAATATTTATGGGGGAGGGTAAAGGAGAGGTGGAGCATCTTTCAGCTTTCTGTGTTTCCTCAGGAAAAAGAGCCCTCCAATGTCCCAGAGATGCTGTCCCCACCTTCTTCCCCACCACAAACCTCCTCCTGTGGGAGCGGTGCAGTGGCCAGCCTTCCTCCCCAGCAGACAGGTGTGTCCCACCCCCAGCCCTGCCTTCCCACCCTATCCATCTCTTGTGGCCAGCTCCAAACCTCTGCCTGCCCAAGCGAGGGCACTAAGGCAGGGCAGGAGCACTTCTGAAGACACCCTGCTCTGCAGCACCACGCCCTGGCTGCACAGGCTGCAGCAGGCTTGGACAAAGTGAGGCTTTGACCATGGAAGCCAACACACCTGCTAAAAGGAAAGGCAACACTTCCATCACCTCCACAGCTGCAGTGTGGTCCTGCTCTCCTGTGCCTGGGGGAGGTGAGCCTATATTTAGACCAGCGAGGCCATCAGTGAACGAGCACAAGAGGGGAGAGGATACTAGGCTGGGAAAATAGCCTTTCAAAGCCTTTTGCCTAGAGAGAATCAAGGACACCAGAAGCAGAGAAAACTAAGTGCTTGTGTGGGTTTGGATTTTCATACAGAAATGAAACAAGGAAAGAAAGGAAGTTAGGATGCTCTGGAAACAAAACACAAACAGGAAGGCACATGTTCTTACAAGGGTGTAACTGTGGATGTAGAGGTCATGAAAGAGCCCTTCTGAAAAACAAAAAGCTGAATGCTTCCCTATGTTTTTACTGTTTACTAGAGTACCATGACAAAGTTTGGCACTCTGGAGCTTCCCATAGCAATGGAAATGGGATATTTCTGCATTGTCCCACAAGTGCTAGTTCTGGATCTCTGCAGCTTCAAGTGTAATGGGTTGCAAAAAGTAACCAAGGATGAATACCTTCCCAGCACAGCCACCCTCCACCCTGCCTAGCCTGTGCTGTTGTTACCTGCATGCCTGTCACTAACCTGGCTGCCTTAACAGCAGCAGCTGCCCAGGCTAGAACTGACTGCTGAGAGGAGCAGAGCTGGTTGGAGATGGCACAGCACAGGTATGAGCAACTGAAGCACTGGACGTCCTGTGCAGCCCAGATAGGGGCCTGTCTGTGCCTGAGCTTTCTCCGTGCTCATCTGCTACTCAAAAGCTGGTATGTCAAGGAGACCAAACCTTTCAGACTGCTCTCTGATGTGAAGGCAGCTCTTGGGCAAGTGAGGCACCTGCTGGAGCAGAGGAAATGCCTGGAAGCTCTCAAGCCTCCTTCCCTCTCCCAAAGCCACTATCAGCTCCTGGTCAACACGGTATGAAAGCAGTCACACTAGGTCTACAGGGTCCTTTTCCAAGCAGGTGATTTTCCTGATTGTCACCATCAGGTAATTTGGGTAACTAACTTGTATCCAAGGACCTGTCCTGATTCTGGACAAGCATTTTACAGGCAAAGTGGTGATCTGCCTTGACCAACAACTCTCCCTGGACCAACAACTCTCCCTGTAGTCCCTTGGCATGGGTGCACTAGCTATCAAATCCTCATGTTTACGTGAGCAGTAACAAGACATTAGGTAACAGCATGGGTTTGTCTCATCAAAGCCACAGCTTGCAGCAAACTATTCTGTTTGTACAACATCACATTTCTGCTTCTGAGAAATTAGAAAGTGTGGCACTTTTTTTTTGAGGTTTCTTAAGATAAAAAATCTGACACTCTGCATTTTGCAGTCTCTCCATGGAAGCCATTTCACAAACTGCATTTTGCATTTAGTAGAGTTGTTCAGCACAGAGAAATACTCTGAACTGAACATTGTACAATTATCCTTTGTTGTTTCTGGGCACACACATCTCCATTACTGAAGGAAAGGGCTGCCAGCCTGTCCCATGCACTGCCACCATCAGACACAGTACAGTTCACATGTCTTTACCTAAACTCTCTCTATATGTTAAAATATGAGGCTTACCTCTGAATTGCCCATCAGGAACAGGGCCTGGCACATCCTGCCCTCCTCATCCTCTGCGTGCCCAAGAGCAGAGTGACAGCCTGTCCCAGCCTGCTCTATGTCCACTTTGACTGAAAGGGCTCCCAAATCACTTGAGTTTCTCTACACCCAGCCCTGTGAAGAAAGAAAACATGATCCCATCTCCTTATTTTGGTTGCTGCTTTCCACTTCTGTTTCATTTCCTGGCCAGCTACCTCACTCATGCCAACACCCACCTCTGCAGCACCAAACCCTGGCAGCAACTTCCCCTCGGGGATCCTCAGCAAAACCAGCAAACTGCCTCTTTGTTCAAGGCCATCTTGGTAACAAAAGGGCTGAGAGCATAGCCCAGAGAAGCATCCAGATGCAGACATCAACACAGAGCAAACTCTTCTATCCCATGCACCAGACTTACCCCACAGCTCACTACTGTAAGTAGTGGCTAAGAGACAAGAGGAGACCTACCAAAGCAGAGCACAGCTTGAGCACTGGCAGAGGGCTGTGGGAGTGTAATGGTTTCACGTTCACCAAAATCTGCTTGCCAAATTTAGTGCAGTGGTTTGAGGAAGCCCCCAGCCATACCCCCACAGAACAGTCTCCTCATGGCATGTAGGGACACAGAGCCCTGTGCCCAGCCCATGCTGCCAGCCTGCAGCATAGCTCCCCAAGCCGCCAGCCCTGGGAGACACGCACCCTGTGACAGAATCCCCCAGGACAGTTTTCTGGGGAGGGCGTGCTCATGCATAAATGAACCATCTCATTGTGCAGCCTATTAATACCAGTTGGTCATGGCTGGGTGGGCAGTGCGATGGGCAGACAGACAGCCTGCCTGCTTCCAATTAAACGCAGTAGCAGTCACACAACACACTACTGCAACTTCTTCTTGAATAAAAACCCCTTTGAAATCAACTACCATTTCCTAAGCAGCTGAAAACTATTAAACAACTGTTTGCAGGGTAGCTCATGTCATACGTGGGAGGCTGAAATGTAATGTAGAAATGAGAGGGTTTTTTCTGGTTGGCAGCACTGACAGCAACTATAATGTATGACTCTTTCAGATGCAGCGTGGCAGAAGCAGGGTGAGGATCATCCAGTGCTATTCACTAGAGAAATTGTTACATATAAAGAGAAGGCAGAATCAAGGATCTCAGGATCGTGGCAGGAAGGAGGGGCAGGGAGGAAAAAAGGAAAGATGTGGTGTGCTTTTGCAGTTTTAATAAGGATTTGTGGGGTAATGTTGTGTAAAGGTAATACAGCTGGATCTTTAACAATAATAACTAGAACCAACTCTCCATGTTAACTGACCTTTAAATATTATTGTCCCTTTCAGTTTACCAAAAAGACATTTACTTCATGAAAGATGTTATTCAACTCTATATAAAGATCCAATAGGCTAAAATATGCTAAACTGACATTTAGAATTATCTCATAACACTTTTTTACGATAACTCGTATTCTTCCCATGTGACTTGAATGCGAGGGTTTGGTGGGGTTTTTTTTCCCAAGTATTTTGAAACCATTTCAAATAATAGGCAGATATTTCCTGGACATTCAGCCCATCTGTAATGATATTTAGGACCTTTCTCAATGGCTGAGCACTTACTTCCTTATTATGCTCAAGGCAAGTTGAAATCACATGCCCTGCTCAAGATTTAAACCTCCATCACACAGGCAAAGGAAGCATTTAGACTCACACTTTACATACCAAACTGTGTTTTCTATAATAATGAAAGTATCTACGGTATATTGCCCTGATAATCTGTGAAATCAAGGCAACTGAGAGCACCAGAAAAAACCCCACATTTTGTTGGTGGGGAAAGGCAGTGGGACTCGAGTAAAGGTAGATGAAATGATTCCGCCTATGTTGCAACCATTTCCCAGGGCCCATTTCAGACACAGCTGTGCACAAGCAGGCCACTGCTTAGGGCAGCACCGTGTCTTGGTGTGCTGGAGTCCTGGTTGCTGCCCCAGGGGCTGCATGTTCAGCCTTGTGTCCTGACACCCCACTTGCTGCCCCAGACCCCCAGCAGACACAGCAGCTCAGCCCTCCTCCCCTTCCAGCTCCCTGCAGAGCTATGCTCCCAATTTTCCCACACTGGTGAGACAGTTCTGGCCTGTAGGTCCTCCCTTCCCTGCCCTGTACTTCAAACCCACCACCAAACATCTTGGGCATCATAAACCATGCTTGAGAAAACAAGAAACAAACATTTCTCATTCCTTCTTGCTCCTGTCACTCCCAAGAGGAGGAAGTTCAAGTTCTGACACCCTTAAACCCGACAGAAAGCAGGATTCACCCAGCAACAACAAAGACATAAAAACAAAGCCATCCTTGATTTTTTATAATTCTGCATTTTCTTACCCTGCATTTTCCACTCCAGGGAGCTTCCTCCTCTGGCTACTATACATTATAGCTCACCTACCTCAGGATCTGGTGGGAGACGGGTCCTTTTCCCCAGACATCCTTCAGCACCAAGAGGAGGGAAAATCAGCAGATTGCCAATGCGCCAAGAATGTGGATAAAGAAAGACATGGTACAGTAACACATGACAGTAAACACCATCCAGCAATCCACTTTGGCATTCATGGTTATGGTATTTCATAATGCAAAAGGAAGGACTGGTCATTAATGTGACAAAAGACTGCTAAATGATTAAAAGGAACACATACACAATCAGCAAAGAACTGAAATGGAAGCTACAAAGAAAAACAATGTCTTATGAGAATTCTAGTATTCTAGATTTAGCAAAAGAAGCAAAGATAGAAGACACAAATTATACCATAAGAGAAAGAAGGCTAATTTCATAAATAAAATCTGTAATATTTTCAAAACACAAATTCTAATATACATAGATACAATGTTCAGAGTATGCGTTTTGGTGAGCTCTTCCTTCATCCACAATATTTTGTAACATTAGCAATTAAAGGAGAGAAACCTAATTTTTACTTTGATACTGCAGTTTATTTCAATTGAGCTAGCAACAAAGTACATGCAAAATCTAAACAGAAGACTTAAATAAAATGTTTGAAATACTCATAGCATATCTAGCTCATGTAGGGCTCCACTGTGGAAACACAAATTATTTATCAGTTTTGCATCTTCCAATGAATTAAAAAGAGTATTATCTCTTTTCTTATTTCAGTATTTGTTTAGTGAGTCCTGGTAAATTCTAGGTCAGATATTATGCACTAAACAACAACAATTAATTATCCTAGAAATCCACAGTGATAAGAAAACTGCACAGTAAATATGTTATAACCAGGCAACAGCAGAAGGTAAGTTTGTATTTAATTTGCTGTGGATTGCACAAGTTGGTAAATGTTTTCTGGCAGGTGTCCTTCAAATTCCAAAAATAATGCATCCATTTTATGGCATTATCTCAATTTCTATTATATTTGTTTATACCTTTGCAGTGAAACCATATTGTTATTAAGGTTATCATTATAATAGAAAATTGTATTAGCTCTTAAAAGCCTGTTCTATTTTATGTGTATATAAATAGGAACATTATGATCACGCATGATTCCCATTTGTCCTTGCTATACTCTTGACATTGCTGTAAATGGAAGCAGAGCACAAAGCCCTTTACCAGGGCTTAAAATATTGCCCCTTTGATTGGCTGCACGGAAATCAGTTTTGCTTTTGTCATGCAAAATCTGACCCTGATGGTTATATACTCCAAGAGGTACAAACACTACGTTCTCTTTACCTTTGACCACCAAGGTGGGTCTCTGTGCATCTGTATTAGTATAGTGTATACACCCAACACGTGCCAGAGGACTGATTTTTGCGGATTTTGAAGTGTCTAAGACAGTGAGGTGACCACTCCCAGGTGCACAGTGGAGAAAAGCGAGGCATGCTGTCACCTCCAGCGGGTTCCTGGAGGGATGTGTGACACCAAAGGCTGTCCGAGTGTGCAAGCTGTGCTATCATTTCTGGAAGTGCAATGCAGAAACCCACTGTGGGCACTGATGTGCCTCTCCAGCAATAGGAGTAGCCTAGATTTCCACCCTTAAAGACAACCCATACTCAAGAGCAGCAGGCCAGGCTGAAGATGGGTGCATGGACCAAGTTGGGGCTGGGCAAGGGAGGCCAGATGTGGTGGAGCAAGAGGCACTACTGTGGGAGTATCTGCACACCCAAAAGAGACTGGGATGCACTATAACCTGTCAGCAGAGTGCAACATCCTCTAGCCACATTTGTGCAACACTGTGATGCTCTGACTACACCCTGAAACAGAGATAAGGCACTTTGGCAGAATAAAAAAATCTTCAAAAAATCATAAGCAAGATGTTTTGTTAATGAAAGTAATTAACGCCATGACTCCTGAGAAATCAGACAAGTTCAGATGATTTCCTGTCACCTGATGACCGGCTAATGGCTGTGAATATTGAGAGCAATTCTTTTTTTACCCCCAGATAAGATGCAATTTAATTTCAGTGTCTTGAAATGTTTTACAGAGTGCAGTTGTGACTCCTTGCCGACACAACACCCAGTAGTTCAGGGAACACTAGGGCATGTGAATACAGGGCAGATCCCAGTCAGATACACCATATAATTAGGGCGGATATATGGTGTGCTATGCTCTGAGAAAACCCAGAAGAGTCTGGTCTAAAAAGTTCTCCGAATTGGGGTAATTACAATATTAATCACAATCCATTGAACTAAAGTGGAAATAAATACAAATTTTCTGTTTATATAGTAAATTCTGAATAACAATAAGTTAGCAACAGCATTTTGGTCTGGTTTAACTGCCTAACATCTGGAGAACATTATTAGGGAGTCATCAGCTATTTGGCCAGTGCCCAATATGAAAGCAATTTTACCCTTTTTTCTCTAAACGTCAGCACAGACATCACAACATCAGCACCAGAACACACATACTTCTCTTTTCTCAAAACATCTCTTAAATAATTTCAAATATTGTAGAATTTAGATGAGATAAACCACTTGCTTCTGTTTAGAAAGCAAACAAAATTGGATCAAAATAAGAGAGCAATTTTAAATATCTAATTTAAGCAAAGATCGTGCTGCTTATGAGAGCCTGTGGTAAAAGCAGTTGTTCCAGCTATTTAAACAATATGATTACATGGCATTTCACAGGATGGAAGAGACAGATTATCAGAAAGTTGAAAACTGTGTGCCCTTGTTCCTATATAAATATGTACACATAACCTATCACTCATTACTACCAGATTTATATGAAGTATAATTTGGTCTTTATTACAGTTGCTGAGCCTGAAAAGAACCTCTTTACTTATAAAGAATCCTTTTTTTCTTCCTGTAGTAATGAAAAAACACAGTTGTCAGCATAATATCCTGACATTCAGGATGCCAGCCTGTCTATACCAGAGTCAGATGTGAAAATAAATAGATATTAAACTGTCAGTCAATGAAATTACAAAGTCAAGAGCAGCTCTAGCTGCGATTCTGTGCGTTCTGTTTGATGGACACAGGTGTTTAAGTGTTATGAAATCCAGCAGAGCCTCAGAGTGAATAATGCACCTTCCAGCAGTTCTGCCCTAGCCAAAAGAGCTGCAGTGAGCTCCCCTCTCACCCTGAAGCTTCTAAGCAGTCAATGTGCCCTAAGAAAGGGGACAAAAAAGGCCTTCCAGGTTCATCAGAGCTAAAGCCCAAGAAGTCTTACAGTGTGTGTTACAGCATATATTGAGGAATTGAAGCTACACTCCTCTCAAACTGTGAAGGTTAGTCCCACTGGCTTTGCATACAAATCTAAGGCAGATGCCCAAAATCCACATCATTTATTTATTATTCATAAGGCACTTAAAGTCAATCATCTGTCACTAATAAACATTAACACTATTAAAAATTAATGATCATCCTACAGCATGCTGAGACAGATTCTTCTTTCTGTTTGATGAGTATTGGAGCAAAGTACATTGCTTTCATTTACTGACTCTGAAAGTTTGTACTTTGTATAATGCTGCTTCTTCAGCTGCTCCTCTGAACACCAGTGACCCCCTTCTCTTGGAATGCCAAGAAATTATCAGTCTCATGAGAGAAGCTTGAAAGGATGGTTTTAGCTACAAATATGTATTTGCAGAGAAGAAAAATAAATCATGGATTCAAGGTTATCACACCCAGCACAAGCCTTTGTAATGACTGAGCTTTTTGTCTCCCTTTCCACTTTCTGCTAAACAGTAAGGTGTCTGTGATGGGGGGCACGTGTCCCTGTGTTCCCCACTGTACAGGAGGGCCCTGTACTCAGGTAACATACCGCAAGTGGACAATGAGACTGGAAATAACAGCTCTGACAAGACTACCTGAGAGTCTCACAAGCTGGAACAAGAAAAGGCTTCCTGAAGAGCAACTAAAAAAGGTAACTTCACCAAAGGTCCACACAGTGTCACAGGGCACTTTCTTCTCCTAGTGGGTGGGAGGCAAAGCCCACTGCTAGAGATGGAGAAACAGCTTGCACCTTAACCTTCAAAAGGACATTCCCTCTAAAAGTAAAAATGATACTAAACCCTTCATCTTTTGTGTTCACATTTTCAAATATAAATCTTGGGAATCCCTTGATGCATTGCTGTCTTCACAGGCAGAACTCATAACTCACCACTGTTTCCTAACACATGCTCATCATGTTTTGCCCTGCTTCTTATTTTAGCAATTATTTATTTGTGGAAGTGCTGTAACTCTTTTATAGGTAATCCCTTGATACACAGTTGAGTCTGCTAAAAGGCAGATAAAAAAATCTAACCAAACCTGCATTGAAGACCAGTCGAGAAGTAGAAGAGAGAGAATACAATTGTGTGCATAAAATCAAAGTTTCTGTGAGTTATATCGAACCTCTAAAAACAAGCTAAGCTTTAGGTCTCAGTGCTAGTGATATAATGAGAAAACTTGCCAAGATAGAAGATATATTAATCTTCCTCTTGCAATTTACAGTCTAATATTTCAGTGCCAAACCATTTTTCATAGAAAAACAGTGACTGTTAAGAAATAGAAAGATCTTTGTAGAATTAAGTGACTGCAATCATGCTGGTTTTTTCTTTACTGATGTTTCACATTAAATAACTAATGGGGATTTGCAAAGAACAGCTATCAGAGCTAGAAATGTACTGACCAATTGGAAAAACATGATGCCACGGGACTATCCTCCCTCTGCTGAGGATTGAGAAGGTTTGGTGTTCCATATATTTTACATTCCTGCCAGTTATTGCCATTACAAGTGACACTTGGGGCCAATAGAAAAATGCAGCCATTCAAAACTAATTCTGCCTTTCAGGGTGCAGGAAGTCAAGAAAAAATGAGAACTTCCAGCTATCTCCCCAAAAAGACCCAAAGGAAAGTCTGTCCAGGTACTGCAGGGCAACAGGGACTAGTTAATGCCTCACACACCATTTTCACATTTGCACATCTCTCATCTTTTGCAGAGCCACACAATGGTGGACAGGCCCGTGAGTCGCGACCAGGGAACTGAGACCTGGTCCTGCAATCATACACACCAATAAGCCCCATAGAACCTCTAATTAAATAGTTTTGAACAGAACTAGGATACACAGCCTTCTATAACTCAAGCCTAAGACTGTTCTGAACAATACTTTTTAGTCATGCCACCTTGTCCTGCCGCCTGCTCTCCACTTCTTGCCAGGGAAACCCCCTAATTAATGGGAAGTTGGACGAGAGCAAAACGTAGGTCCGATCAGTATGATTAGTGCTACGTTCTCCCTTTGTTTCACCTAAAATGGCAGGTTATATACATTTCTATATAGTTTACAATTACAGTGACATTCTCATTGGCATACAGCACAGGGAAAAATGCAAACACACACTGTTTAACTTATTCTTAAGGTGGTTAAAGTGTGACCACTAATAAGTATACTCATTGACCTCTAGAAAACCCACTATCTCTCGCTAACCCCTTAACATCTAATTTCTGCTGCGCCACAAGTCTCACAGGCCAATTTCTAACTGCGCAACAGGCTTCACAGGCCTCAAGGTCAGGCCTCAGCTGGGGTAGTTCAAAGCCTCACTCTAAATACAAATCGTGTCCTCGTTCTCTCAGAAAATCTGCAACATCCACTGACAGTACACTTCTTCATAATTTGTCTAACTTTTATCTGAGAATTCGCGCACTGACAAGACAAGTTACTCTTATAAAGACAGCTGGAATTACAGTCAAGAAAAAGATATATTAAAGCATCATTATTTAAACATAAAAATGCAATGAAACTGTTAACCTTTCCCTAAGGCGAAGGTGTTTATTGCTAAGTTTTTGCAGCACAATTGCATTCAAACAGACAAATGCTGGCTTAAATTAAAGCTTTTTTTTTTTAATCCAGCAAGGAGAAATGGAAAAACATCTTGAAAGTAAGCTGCCTCATATCGAATATTTGACTAAAAGCCTTATTATTAAAAATGCTAGAATTTTAAAGATAACTTTGAGAAAGCCAGGCAGCTAAAACACAGTGCCTTATCTTCCCTTCTTAAATATAAACCACAGAATCATAGACTGGCTTGGGTTGGAAAGGATCTTAACGGTCATTCAGTTCCAGTGCCCCTGCCATGGTCAGAGAACCTTACACTAAACTGGGTTGCTCAAAGTCCTGTTCAACGTGGCCTTGAACATTTCTATGGACGGGGCATCCACAGCTGGGATCTCTGGGCAATCTGTTCTAGTGTCTCACCAGCCTGACAGTAAAGAATTTCCTCCTGATACCTGATCTAAACCTATCTTCTTTCAGTTTAAAGCAATTACACCTTGTCCTATCACTACATGCCCTTGTAAAATACCTTGCACTAACTTTCTGCAGTGTGTAAGCTTTAATTTATATTCGCTTCTAATACAAAATCTGATGATTTTTTACATTATGCCCTGTGAGTCACATTTCCATATATTTGTTGCAGTTGTCACAACACAGACACACCGCAGCCCCAAATATATACACAGGGAGATTCATGTCCCTGCCTGCTGCCCTGGAGCAGCTCCCCAGCCTACAGGGCACAAGAAGCTGAACTGCCTTTCAGATGGGGCACTCCTGGCACTGGATTTTGGAATACCGTCAGCAAAGGCTGAGGAGAAGCGTCCCTGGGACACCGAGTCTGAGAGGCTGCCCACAGGCACAGCCCCTTCATTTCCAGCCTGCCCTCACTGACACTGAGTGTCAGTCCCCCCAGCTGGGTCTCTCAGCTGTTCTGCCTGTTCTCCTCCCCTCTTTTTGGTCAGGTCCCTCATGTGTCACCTTCCTCACACCTGAAAAGACACAGACCTCTTTGCTTCCCTGGACAAAGTGGGGCTACCCCCAGGGCCCATCTGGAGACCCATCAGAGGCCATGCAGATTATAGATAGCCAGGGATCTGGCGTGGGCCTCTGGCATACGGGACACAGTGAGAAACCTAGATCATTACAGCAGGAGGGGAATGCAGCCCATACTGGGCCACAAGAAACAGCAACGCTTCAGCACCAGTATATATAAACACAACTGAGGGCTGCTGTCTCTCTCATATGATTGCTGGACCACAAACTATGGGCCATCTGCCTGCAGTCTATTATCACAATCTGTGAACAATTAGAGACAGGATATTTCATTTTAGAAAATAGCAAAGTAAACAAAAAGGCACAGAAAAAAGCCAGAAAACAATCAAAAAGCAAGCAACAAAACAGCAGTCAGCCACTGCACAGAGCCCCATTTGCCAGCCCTCAAACCCCCCAGCTCCTGGACCACCACATCAGCTGCCTCAGAGGAGAGATGACTGCTGCTGCTGCTAAGGCCACAGTGGGTGCCAGCAGCAGCACTCCTCCTGCAAACACCTGAGACCTGAGAGCACCATAAGTTTTTCTGTGTGCAGGAAGCATGAGAGCAGCCATGGTCCACATGGCACTACCACCAAGTGGCATGTCCCTTTCCCAGCTGGCAGGTGAGCTTTTACCAGAACTGCCAGCCTTTTTGCACTCTCCTCATCTTTGCTTTCCTTACATGGCCCTTGGATCTGAGCCTCTCTACCTACAGCCCACCCTCTGACTTAGGACAGATGGGATTCAGACCAAGCAGGCTCTGTACCTTGGTGCCCCTGGGATGTCCCCATTGGTCAGGCAACATCTGATTTCAGGAGAAACCTGCCTGGAAATGCCATGTGCTTCCATTCACTGAGGGTCAGGGCCCACCTGATGGGAATCCTAAGTACTTAATGGCCCAAGCAGAATGAAGCAACTGACTGCTGCTCAGTGCTGAGTACTGCAAGGGTGAGATGAGAGGCTGCCATCACTGCAAAGGGATAACCCCAGTTCAGCTGGTGCTGTGCTTCGGGCTGGGGCTGGGGATCTGCACCTCTACAGATCTGACACTACTGAATTCCTGATTTCCCTAGGGATCTATGTCATGCTCCAGGTGTGAGTCTCCCAGGATGCCCCAACAGACACTGCTAGATGGGATGCGGTAACTGCACAGATGCTGAGGAGGCAGCATGAGATGGCACTGCTAGGCTGAGCCAGCACAATCCAGTGGAGAAGGCTTAAAGAGCAACAAAACCCACACACATGCAAAAACTCTGCATCAGTCTTCAGCGTAGTCTGAGTAATTAGTGGTTTCTTACAAGAGGAAAATTATAAAGAAAGTAAAAATCCAACTGCCTTAAAACAACAGATACTCCCAATTCATTTCTAATTTATGCATTCTTGTCATATGAAAGCCACTTGCTTAAGCTGCTTTTCTATCTATTTGCAGTCTATTCAGACACACAATGCTCAGTGGGGGTCTGTCTCCATGATTCATTGGCTCAGATTTCCTATAGAGTTTACATGATGTCTACTAAGACCCATACAGTTTTGTATCCATTATAACCAGGGACAAGCAAGCAGGGCTCAGGAGGCTGAGCATCCATCTAAGAATAGCTTCCTGTCTTCCAGCTCTCTTCACAACAAATGAACAATGGTTACATTTTACAAGCTAGCATTGCATGGTGAGGGGAAATTAGAGGAACTTGTCTGAGTTAAATAAGGGAAGAAGCATTTAGAGTGAAGCTCCTTAAATGAGCAGGTCAATAACTAGTTTACTGAGACCAAAGCACATAGCTAATGAGAGAATAAAGAATTATTCTTGTCAAGAGAGAAAAAGATGCTGCTCTGGTTTTGTGCTAAATAATTACATTCATTAGGTTTAGGACAGCCTTGCAAGTGGTCTTCTGCAGTAGTAAATTCATTAGCAAAGCTAATAGGCAAACTACTATTGGGGCAAATCTAAACGATTGCAATAGGATGGATGGCAAAGATGGGGAAAGGTAGTATGAGAGCTAAGAGCCAAAGTTAGCTTGAGGTATAATTGAATTTATCTTCTCATCAACTTTAAGGCCTCCTTCTGGGCTTGAAACAAGGAGAGAAAAAGACGTTGAAATGAAAGGATATTGACTTGACTCGATTTGTTGCTAGCTTTTTCAGCTTACCAGGCTGTCTAAACTGACCTCTTGACACATGACCACAATTATAAATCCAACAAAAATTAAAACGTTAACTGCATTGGCACAATGTTTCCAAGTGACAAAAGATCTCAAATGTGTCAGGAAGCTATCTTCCCAGCAGACACACTAAAAAAATAACCAGGCTTTGAATTTACCACGAAGCTCATGAAACTTAGCTGGGCAGCAGGAAGGCTGGGTTTTCTTTAATCACGCCCTGCCTAGATTGTAATCACAAGAGCTTCATAGATACAAAAGCAGCACACTGAAGTGAGCCGGGAATATATTAGAAGTCAATTGAGCCAGTCTGTGGAGCAGAACAGCAACACCGGCAGGGCCGGGCAGATTCCCGGCGCTGGTCACGGCAGTGCCTGGCACCACCCATCACCTCCAGGCGGGCTCCGCAGCCCCACCCCTGCCGGGCTGCCTTCACTCACACAAGTGCTGAGGCACAGAGCAATGCGGGCAGTTTCTGCTGCTGTGCTCAGTACAGGACACAGCTTTGGCTGAAAAGGTACAAGGCTTTTTTTTTTTTTCTCCTTTTTAAATGTTGAAACACTTTTTACTACATTAAAACTGAGATTCCAAAGTGAGTTTTTTTCTAAAAATAGCTTTACCACTAAGAAATGAAAACATGTTATGATTGAAAAAAACCACCTACTAAAAAAACTGGGAAATCATCAAATATTTAAGCTTTCTTTTATTTGGATGTAGAATATATAGGGGTTTTTTTAACTTGGTAAAAAGCATACTAAACTGCCTGATCCAAGTTCATCTGGGCTGGATTCAGTTTTGCCACTGAACCAGAAGCTGTTATACATCCTATCTGTGTCCAGCTGTTTTAAATGGACACTCAGGGTATTGGCTAAGGGCATCCAAAAAGTAGCATTTCAGTAATTGGATTTTGGAAAGACAGGAAAAAAGTAATTGCAATAAAGCCCATAGCTGAGAGAAAAGAGAAGAAAAAAAAAATCTTCTTTGCCAAGTGGAAATGGGAATAAATGTTCTTGGCTACTGCTGCATCCTGAAAAGCCAGAATAAGCCTGAGGCTTCCCAGCAAACCTAGTTTAGAAACCACCTCAGCTGATCTCTCGTTTCTTTAAGTAGTTGCCTTATGCAGTCAATTCAAAAATTCAGGATCTAACTCTCTGTGAGGAATTGGGAAGACAGATACACTGTACATGTGAAGAAGGACTTCCAGAGAATTGTCTTTGCCTAAACTTAGCACTGGGGAAGCACCACTTTTGTCATTTCAGGGAGAGGCTGATCTCTTCTCTCAGCCATCACAGAGCATCCACCCCATCAGCAGGTCTGGTCTGCACACAGGCTGTGACACAAAAGGCTGCTGGAGATCACAGAGCCACAATATCTCTGTGCATCACCAGAGGAAAATCTGTGATCTTCATCCTTCTCCCACCACCTTCTTTCATGCATCTACAGCCCTCAAAAGCTGGAGGGNAAAAAAAAAAAAAAAAAAAAAAAAGAAAAAAAAAGAAAAAAAAAGAAAAAAAGAAGCTATCTAGATAGCAGCAAAGCTTCCTTCTTAAAGAATTTTTAATTAATAATTTCCACAGGGAAGATGAAACAAGAAGGTAACTGTTCCAAGTGTGGGAAAGGTGTCAAAGAGGTCAGTGTTTTACAGAGGACAGGCCTAAGCACAGGCTGGGAAGAAGCTGGCACTCTGTTCTCTCACAGGTAAAGACTAGACCTGGTTTCCTCAGTAGGTTTTTGACAGTTGTTAAGTAATAAGAACACATTATGCAATCTTTACATTTATCAAAACATTCGCTTTTGGTCAGAAAACTGACTATGAAAGTGTCATCTTGTTTCTTCACTTATCTGTTCCTTTAAGTCCCTGCTCTCTTCTCATAATATATCCATTTTACTCACTAATGTTAATGGGAGCCCCATATGCCAAGCAGAGAAGATTGGCCTCTTAAGCTTTACCTATTTGCCTGCTAATAAAGTGCACTTTTTATCCCAATAAGCAAGGGAAAGCCAGCACAGGTGCACCACAGTAATATGCATTATACTTTGCCTCACGCTGTGCTACCACTGGTGAAGCTTTATTCTCATTCTAGAACTTGTACATTTGGTGAAGGTTAGTGATGAAGTACAGCACAGGTCATAAACAACTCAGCTTCATTTTCCACGACTTACACGGAGCAGCAGACACTTAGGAAAAAAATTATACTAGCTTGTAAATGGAACAATTTAATATGGAAGTAACTGATGGCAAATAAACACAAAAGGCCAAGGCATCTTCTGTCACTTAGCTGTACTCTAAGCTGTTCCTTATATTTCTTTAGAAATCAAATCTAGTAAACTAGAATTTATTCAATCTTACCAAAGAAATCACTTTAGAATGTGAAATACACTCCTAAGAGAAAACACTGTGCTTTTTCTGACAAAAATCTTTTCTGTAGACAGTGCATCGACAAGGTCTGAATAGTGCAGCCACGGCCAAGATTTTCCAGCCATGTTCTGGAAACACTCTGCATTGTCATCATTTGACAAAGTAATCTGTATGGTAAAACCTTATCAAAACAGCAGAGCTTAAATGATATGAATAGCAAAACATCTCATTGTCTTGTTTCTTCAGTAACCTCCCAAGTGCAGAGGTTCTTTCTCCAAACGTGTGGTGCTTTCAACATGCTCTTGGCCAACCACCTCTTTTTCAAATGACACAAATGTTCTTGTTACCTACTGCAGCTAGTGGTGCTTGAACCCAGTCTCTTCTAGAAGCTAAGGCTTTATTTTCTGACTTCTTGCAGCAAAAAAATATTCATTGCTTATGGACTCCCACTGACAGGTCAATGCAATCTCAGTGCTGCATCAGCAGCAGATTTGAGTCTTTTATGAATAGATGTGAGGCTTAGCCATAGAAATCTATGTGGAGTGGGAAGCACTAAGTCCTAACAAAATCATGTTGAAACAGGAGAAACAATTGAAAGGACACATTTTTACTTTAAGTGTGATTTCTGAGCGGGAGAACAACAGTGAAGCAGCATCCCATGGAGGCTGCCATCATCTCCTCTCTTGAAGGCTCACTAGAGCAGACCAGGCAAAACTCTGAGTAACTTGGTCAGCCTCATGGCTGACCCTGCTTTCAGACCTAGCTCTCCTGTAATGCCTCCCCAACCAAGGAAGGACTGTGTGGAGTGGAAACGGGTTTCTGCTTGGGGCGGGGGGGGTGATTTCCTTCCTGACTTACCTCACCTTTCCAGGTGTCTTTATAAAATATGTATGATGCCTTGAAATCAGGCTGGAGCTGGACTTAGCAGATCTGAGCAAAGGGCCATGTAGCACCAGTGCCCAGACATGCCATGGCATTGCCACTACTCATCATCCCCCATGCACTGTTTCTAGTTTCTGAATGCACCTTGTGAAAGAAGAGCAATCACAGACGCCCTTGCTGGTTTCCCTTCCTGGTTTACAGCACCTCCAGCCTAAGCTTTGCCACACAGCCCATGCAAAATAAACTGAACAGCCCATAAGACATACCTCAGTTGACTCAATTCTTCTGCTTTGGAAATGGAGGAGACAGAGTTATAACATTCACACATTTTCTTATGTGCAGAGCCAGGCTGTGGGCCTGGAGGAGGTACAGGGCCTAGGGAAGGAGCTCTCATTCCTTCTTACTCTGCCATTGAAGGTGAAAAGACAAAACTACAGTCCACCTTTCCACTGCTGCAGGTCTGTTGAAAGAGCAAAACAGCAAATGAGTTTTGACATAACAACCGTAAATTGGTGATGAAAGAGCTGGCTAGCACATCCGCGGCTGAATGTAGTAATTTTGTTTAATGTAACAAATTATACTACAATTGTATATGATCTATATTCTTGGCCTTTAAATCAAGGGTAATCTATGGCTTTTAAGATTTCAGTTTATCCTTAAACAATATAAATGGCTGTCCACAGCAGACACAGTTGTATCAGAGAACATTGAAATCAGAGAACATTGAAAATTTGAAGAAGAACATCTCCATTTAACTGCCTACCTGTAACTGAAAAATTAGCTTTCTTTCCTAGAGAAAAAAAAAGGTTGAGGTTAACTAGGTAATTGTTTAACACTGCATGCAAGGTTTCTATTGTGAAACATGATTTTATAGCAAAATATATGCACATCCCTACCTTGGCAGAATCTGATAAAAGATGAAGGAGAATACAGTACATACCGCCAAATGGATGACAACTTCATATAACTTCTTCTGAGAGAAAGCAGCCTGTTGTTTACTGCATTTATCGACAATCTGTGAAAGTAGACCAGGAATCAGTCTAATTACCAGAGTGCCAGTTGTGCTTGTTAACACCAGCTTTGTGACCAAATGTTATTCCACAGTTGTCACATCACAAGAAGGTTTCATTACTAACATAATAGTGAACAAGATCACATGCCTGGCTATTGATTGATCTGCCACACAAAGGAAGGACGTTTGTTGTCTCTATTATAACCAGTTACATCTTTGTCTGCCTGTATAATATGCACAGGAATGTATCACAAGCAGTTGCTGCAGTGTTTCTTAATTTCTGCCTGTTACCCAACTAACAGCCCACTAGGATTTGCAGACTTTACTGACAGAGAAGAAATGACCTTGCCATAATTTGTCTTTCACAATCTTCAAAAAATTGTTTCCATCAACCTTCCTGCAGTACTACAAGGATTGAGACTTACTTGACATTTGCATTATAAATATATCGTTTCTGCCAAATCAAAAGCTATTTTAATTCTTTCCAGACACAATTGGGTAACACAGCAGGAACAGTAGAAATATTCATCATTACTGCAGTTGAATGGCCCTGAAAGAACTATATCTTAGACCAGAGAAATGCTCTGCTAACAAGCACTCTAGACAAAATGAACTAAGACTGACCCTCAGAGCATCAAGATATTGCTTGACTGACCAGTCATAAATGCAAACAGCAGCTTTCAGGCCTGTTGCTGATATGAAAAGTGAACAGTCTTGTTTATTTTTCTATGAACTCAATAAACATTACAATACAAAAGTGGATTTGTTTATCATTGTGAGCCTACAGAAAAACAAGCATGCCTCATCATCTTATCTGATGATGAATGATTTATCAGGCAGAACATGAATCTGCTTCTGAGTCTATTTTCCTGTTTATGCTTGTTGAACAGATACAATTTAATGAAGAATATAAAGTACTTAAAATCTGTCTACCATTAATAGTTTAATTAAACTGACATGTACTTCAAAAACAGAGAGACAGAAAACATTAATTTTGGTTATAAAGGGCATGGCATTATTAAAGTGCAATTAAAAACAACATTCACTTACAATTAATAGCTAAAAATTTAATTATTTAACATTTAATTGTCAGTTCTGGCTAACCTAGCCATCCCAAGATAGGTGTGTTCTTTGGGCCTCATGTAAAGTATATTACACAGCAGAGACCCAAGCACAAGATAACAAGCTGCTCCTGAGCAATACCTCACTGTAAATCCCCTGACAAAGACTTCACTGTGCCATTGGTGGTGTCCTTGAGGTGCCAGTTGCCAAAGGATCCTTCATGAACCCCTCCACAGGGGTAGGCAACAGCCTCTGCTGAGGCTGGTGCAGAGCCTAGGGGATGGCTGGTGAGCTGGCTCCTGGCTTTGTGACCACTTTTCCTGGTAGAAGTACTCATCCACGACCCTTGGACATACTGAAGAACCTGTTCTCTTTCTTAAATTCATGTCTCACAGCTCTGTCCTTCTGTCCCACTTGATTGAAATTGATCAACTGGTTCAGCAATTATTTGATAGAAGGCACTGAAAAAGAGGAGCAAAGAAAAGCAGCTCAGACACACAGGTCTCATTTTGCTTGGAAACAGGACAAAAAACCCTCTCCTGCCAATTTCAAAGTTAAAACCCAAAGATGCAAAGTGAGAGTCTGCTAAAGAACTCTTTTAATATTACTTTTCAGAAGCATAAATCCTTCTTGAACAAAGTAGCAGTGGAAATGTCCCTGAAACTCTACCTATTTTTTTTAAAGAATACAGCAACAAACAAGTTTAGAAATTTCATCTGGATTTTCGTTTCAGAAGAAAATACAGACTTACAACACAGGACTAGTCTGAAAACATGAATTCTGTTCAACAAGAAATTTCAGTACTTCCAAAGATACATTGAGAAGTCGGATTTTTGAAGCTTTCCACCAAAGTGAGCTGGACCTGTCCCTCACAGCCAGGCTCCCCACTGCAGAGACATCCATTTGTGAATGGAGTGACTGTGCCTGGGTTACACTGCTAACCAAGCACAGGCCACCACGCAGCAGGCATTTCTGGGACACACTTGGGAGAAAGTTTGGTTTCAAGGATTTTCTTTTGAAATACTATTTAATTAAACAATTCCCAAGAAGCATTGTCCTAATTGCAGCTGGAGAAAAGCTGTTAGTTTTCTTCATGTGGGCAGCATGTCATGGCAAGTTCCAGGGCTCTCAGCAGAACTTTGCGGATCTCAGAAGTTTATTCCTACAAATAAATTGTAGGATTAATGTCCTACCAAACCCACCTATTCTTGAACACAACCTGGAGCAGATGTTATTTCAAGACTATTTCACTAGCTTCTACAACTCTGATTCACTCATTTCCTTATAAGTTGAGGCGTGTGGAGGGGCTGCAACTGCTCCTATAAACCCAAAAGAAGACACAGTCCTCTATTATCTCCTCATGTGGAAAGGAGGGAAAAACCCAACAACACAGTTAAAATGTTCACAAAAGGTTTTCTTTGTGCCTTTTTTTCAATCCAGAGACTGCCCTCACCTTTGTCACATCACCTGATGGTTGCTGACTCTCTTCTGAAGTCCAGGAAAAGGAGAAATCCTTCTGCCCAGGCTGCAAGTGGCTGAGCCAGGCTGGAGCCTGTGCGATGAGGAAGAGATGTGCTCAGCCTGTGTCTGCCTTGCAGGGACAGCTTTCCCATCTGGGGCTGACACCAGGGCTCCAAACCTTTACACTGTGCTGCAGGGAGGGCGCCTGGGCTTCCCCTACCAAACAAGTGCACCACAAGCTGGTTGAGGAAAATGTGGTTTTATTCATGATTCCATAGAGAGCATTTAACTGACAAAAATCTTTTTTCACTGCACCTGTAAGCAATGTATAAAAAATTAGAATAAAATTAATCAGTACAAAATAATATATTCCTGCACTTCAGTTTCTCCATGGAAAAAGAATACTTTTCTTAATTTTCATCTCTCTTAAATTTAACACTTAAATTTCTCTGTGGAGAAATTTAAAAGAACAGTGAAATGGCAAAGAGTGGGATTTAGTCAGATCATTAAAAAAGAAACATAAACAATGTCTCTCTTTACCTTTTTTCCTCTAAAGAGCATTATAATAATATATTTATTTTCAGTGCAGTCATTAAGACAGCCACCTTCTCTTAAAAACATCTGCACTGACACATCTTAGGGTTTGAATTCAGGTAAGTTATCCTCAAAAGAGTGCATAGAATCATAAATGGACATAGTTAAAGCACTTCAACAGACCAGAAGAAATTATTATGAGAATGAGTGTTCATTTGAAGGTCTTGTGAGGAATTCAGCAACTGAAGCATTGAGGAGTACTTGCTGGGGAGGCACCAGATACCCTCACTGGAAAGTGGTGAGCTGCCTTTCCACTGAGCAAAACATGGAAAGGTGACTGTTTAAGGCTCTTAAGGGGTTTGGCTCTGCCAAACCACATTAAAACTTTCTTCACACTCTTTTCAATATCTGTAACTAAGATTTAATTGAAGTCTAATATAGACTACTAGAACAGTCAGAATAAAGTAAAGGAAGAGACATGGACAGCCTATATACCATTGCATGTAAGCCAGAAGTGAAATCCCTTGTGCCTGGACCACGCTTGTGTGCCTGCATGGGGATTTCCACCAGATTGCTATAGCCACATCAGTAATCAGATGTTTGCATATATAGAACAAAACACCAGGCAATTAATGAGCTGTATTTTATTCACGGTTTATTCACTGTTATGTGAGTGATGCAGCCTGGAAAGTCAAACTTCTCATGAAATACTGTATTAATTGACCATGAGTTTCAACGGTTTTTTTTGAAGACAGAACATTGCCTAGCATTTCATACTTTTAAAGTCTATATATCAAGCCTTACCCTACTAAGGATTTTTTTTCCCGTTTCCTGCAATTTTTTGTAATTTTTTTTGTGTGCAAAACCACATTCAAATACTGTAATCTTTTATTCAAGCCTTTGCCCCACATAAAATGCAGGTAAAGTATGTCTAAAGCATTTCTGACATATAATTATTAAGAAAAAATCTTCTGAAGTATGTGGTTGTCTAGGTGGCTTTACAAATGAAATCAAGGCATTAGACACAGACTTGGTTATTATTGTGTTTAAATTAAGCTTGAAATGCCATGCAGCTGAAATAAAAATCAGAAGCACGATAGGGTATTGTTTGGTTTCTGAATACTAAATGCAATCAAAAGGTAATAGTACTTATAGATTTTTCACATACAAACAAATTTATGAAACCGATAAAAACCATTTGCTCATTGAACTTCAGGAATCTGGGTGGCTTCTTCTGTGAATAATTAAATAAGTTAACTCAGGCAGCTTCTCTGTTTCAGTGCTACAGACATACAGAATTTATATTTAAAAGGGTACTTTTTAAAAAGCAAGTAACTTTGCTATGAATGTAATTTAAGATAATGAGACAAAATATAGTATTAAAAAGAAACCAAGTTCAGTATTCACAGCTAAAAAACAGAAAAGGGAAGTCAGCAGTTTTGTGTTGCTAATAAACTTTACTTTCATATTTGCATACATAAGAATTTATTCCCAAATCCTGAAGACAGGAGTCATTTACTTTACCAATTGTTTTCTTTATATATTTTTATTTCATGATTTTATAAAAATGTTTCTATTAATTTGAAGTTCCTGAAGAGCTTTATCAGTTCAGAAAAATCTTTCAGTTGTTTTTCAGCATCTCTGATTACTTTAAGTAACCTGCTCTCTCAGTAAGAGCAGAAAGTTTATTGATTCAGAATTTTCTTGGGATAGCTTTTCAACACTTAGTATTTAAATGAGTTTATATATTAAGCAAAGAAGGAAAAATGTACTGAAAATTTTAGGGGTCCTAGGGCCTTCTCAAGATGCATGATGTCTCTTCCCTGCTTTGGAGTCACAAGAATGCTAAATAAGGAGAGAAAAAAAATCCTTATTTCAGAAGGAAAAAAAAAAATAAACCAAAACCAAACACCACCCTTAAAATACCAGATCATGTCTAAACTGTGGGAAGAGGTTTCAGCTACTCTCAGCTGGGTATATATTCATGTTCTGCTTGCCAATATTTTGGGTAGTATTCTGAAGTTGAGCTTTGATCCTTTAAGGACCTCCCATCCCCTGGGCTCAGGTTTGATTCAGTATTGGAAGTGCCAGGATAGCAGCTGCTCTTAGAACAATCTGGATGAAATTTCTCAAGAGCAGCTTTTCCTGCAATATTTTAAACCAATTTGAATTGAGAAAAGCAGGGACAAAATAAAAAAGAAACACAGAAATCAGACAGAGTAAAACCTGAAAGGGGAATGTGGAAAGCAGAATGGGAGCTAGGAAATACATATTTGTAAAAGGACTAAGGAACCAAATGGGGAAACTGAGAGAAACATTTGGAAAAAAAATCTGAGGAGCAGAAGGCTGACAGAGGAGGCAAAATCTGTGAGGGGAAAAAGTGAAGGGGGGTAATAAACAAGCACAGAAAGTAACCAAAAAATACCACTGAAAGAGGCAGAGGAAGAACAAAGAGCAGAGAGACAATAACCAACTGCATTAAACAGAAATAGCAGGGCAGAGAGATGGTGAGGAAGGTAAACTGGAAACAGAGGTCCAAAAGGAAGGCAAAAATTTTACAGAGTGAAAGCTCAACCTATAAAGCTTCATTAAGTTTACAAGAAATTAGTTTTGAGCAAAGTCCAGGCAGTGTAAGGATGGAAGCATATTCATTTCTTCGCCTTCTCAATCTGCCTTCAGATTAACAGACCCTCAGTTTATAGCAAACCCAAAAAATAAACATCCAACCTTTTGGAACTGGTAAGGGGGACATGGTATAGCTACTGCCTTCTCCCTGTGAACAATGCAATCTGCTCCTTTCGTGCCCTGCTTTCAGAACAGGAGGAACAAACAGGCAAAACATAATTTACAGTCTTGGTTTATCTGTATCCACAGCCTGTCTGCTGATTCAAACACAGCAGAATGTGTATGTGTGCATTCAGAGAGATGGCTGTCATTAGACCAACAAAGTTAACCAATGTATAAAAGGCAGGATCAGATCAGTAATAAAGTTTACACTTCATTATGGATGACAAAATCCTTGCTGATTTTTTTTTTCCCCACAAGCACCTAGCTTATTAAATTTCACAAGCAAAGCCATCTCCAAGCAAGCATTCAGAAATCAGCTACTTGGAAGCCTTCAGGATTAAAATCTAAAACCAGATATTTCCTTAATAAATTTACAGAATTAGAAAAACTGGACATATTAACATATATCTCTGTTTTCATGGCTGTAAAATGATTGGATTCTTGTCTCATCAAATTTACATTGTAGAATCTGAATATAGTATGATTAGACATTATTTTAACAACTACATTACAATACAATTTAAAATAAAATGGCCCTTTATATCGCACTAATATCAGTGTTTTAAATAACAAAGGGGACTTTTTTTTAAATAAAGGAAAGGATTAGCATTTAGTTTCAATCAGTATAAGCAATGCTGTACCAGTTGGTGTCTCAAAGATTCAGAATTTTATTAATATTCCAGAGATGCATTTGTGTTGCCTCTGGGTACACTGAAAAGCCACTTAAACTGCACTTAAAGCAGCACTACAGGATCAAATTGATGTGCATCAACCATTTACAATAAAACTTGATTATTATAAAGGCATACATATTTGCATAATTACATGTTTGATTTTTTGATAATGCGGCATACACTACAAAATGTTGCTTCATGTAGAAAGGCATCGTCAAAAAGCACCATCTGCTGTAGTGTTTAATGCACTGCAATGTTTGAAAAAATCTGAAGGTAGATTGGTGCAAATCAAAGGAGAAAGCAAAGGAGTTTTGCTAGAACAAGGGGCTCAGGGTTGGAGGAGGGGATAGAGTATGGTACAGTGTGGACCTTTTGTTAGGCTGTCATCTGTTTCTCTCTGGCTATTTTTAAATAAAATCTTCAGGGGACAAAGGTAAAAGACAACAGAGCAGCACATTCTACAGTCCACAGAACACAAGATTCATAACTTGAGAGCATTTGGCATAAACACATTTTTGATGTTTTCACTCAAAAATAAAAATCAGTAATATATGCAATGAAGGAATTATAAAAGAAAGCAAACTTAACAAGAATGAAACTTTTTAAAGGAATCTCTATTAAGCATCACAATAGCTGAAAAGACATAGAACTTGGAAGTAAGAATATCACCATATTTTCTCAATTCAAAAGAAGAAACCACATGATGTTCAGTAATATCTGACCATGTCTGAGCAACCCCAACAGAAGCCCAATGGGTTCAGGAAGTCTGATGCTAAGATTGCAGAAGTAAATATGTATCTTAGATTACAAGAAAAAGAAAGCACTAGACTGAGGACTGTTAGCCCAGACTTCTTGTATCCTAAAAATATGCATCATTTTGATTAGCACTACATGTCTGTCATTTTTATACCCGAGGCTTTTTTTCAAAGTGGATTTTGAGATAAGACATTAATCAAATGTAATTGTAACTGTTTGTAATATTCTGCCATCCTGAGAAGTTTTATGCATGCATCCAAAATACACACACACAGAGAAAAGGGTCATCTGTGGCTTTTTCCAAGTCTGTTGCTACCTCTGAGCTATGCTGTGAACATTTTTGGACATTGTGCCCAGTAGTAAAGCACAGCACAAAGCCAAGACACGGAGGATCTGGCAGGGAAGTCAATAGGCATGTACTAGCCTGTTGCTTCCCAGTAGGAGCTCATTCCTTCACAAATTGGCCTTTGGTAAGCAGTATGATTCATTGCTCAGGGACTGGATTACAAGCTGGAAACCAGCTGACAGAACTTGGGCAACTCATTTCACTTCTCCATGCTATCCATTTTCCTTCCTCCTGTTTTTCACATCACATTAGTTTATAAATGATAAAACTCTTCAGGGCAAGAAGGACTTTTTCATAATACAAGTTTCCAGCACATTCGTTATTAAACAAGTTTTTATGTCTGGGCACCTCAAGGTATACCAGGATACAAACAACAGTTGGATTATATGCTGTGTGTGGGATAAATACCAAGTCAATTAAGAAGCATCTTTAACAACACAATCTGTTTATAAAGTCCAGCAGTCAAGAACAGCATCTGGCTCCAAGATGTATTCTACTGTCCATGACACCAAAGAGCTTCAGAAACAGATGAAATTTTGTCCAGACACCTGAAGGAAAAATGTGATTGTGTACGTGTGAATGCAAATATCTCAAAACCTTCTGTGCCCAAACCACAACAGCTTGCACAAAGATTCATTGAAACCAAACGGATGGCCACAGAACTGAAAGCCCTAAAGCTGCATTGCTGGCCTGTTAGGCTATGCTACATCTGGACTATTATAAATTTACATTCCAACCAAGAAAATAGCCACTGTTGTGTAGTTATGAGACAGATTTTGTTTCACATTATGAGGCAGAATGTGCTTGAGTCCTCTGTTATGCATCAGATAATTAAACATCCAGGTTTCTTACCCTGACTTATCAGGTACAATTATAGCTTGGCATCAGAGATGCCAAACACCCACACTGTCATTGACTTAGATCAGCACTGCGAAATCCAAAGCTTCTAAAAAAACAAAGCTTTTGCATGTCTTCAAGAAGAGTATGAAATCTTTTTTTTCTTAATAACAAACATATTGTTGTTTGTACGCAGTTCAAGAAAACTCAGAAACATTTATCTATTGATATTTTCCCCATACCAATCATTTACTGGATTGAACTGGACTGCACTATGATGCGGTGCCATTCCCTCCGCCTGCACTTGAAGCAGAAACTGAATGGTTTCTTGCTCATCAGGTACCCATTCTGAAAAGATAATGTTGTATTTATAGCATATATTGAAAATAGCCTCAAATTATAACAAAGCCTCAAAGACATCTGTATTTCTTTCACACTGAAGTCTCTACATGCATTTTTTGGTCATAGCACTCAAAAAGGAAACAAAACCAGCCAGGCAGACACAAATCTTTAGAAACAATGAGTTTCCCTTTTGTGCCTTAATATTCTGCTCTTGGTGAGCTTCTCTAACAAAGTCTGCACTAATCATTGCTGGAATCAGCACAGCAGCGGCTGCTAAACAAAGTCTTTTTCTCCACCCTCTCTGCACTAGGCAGACAGGGTTTTCATTACATATATCATTTTCAACTTGCTGCAGTGATTCCACAAAGACAGGAGGATTTAGAAAGCTAATGAATGGGGGTGGGGAGCAAGCTAGAGTTGGAGCTTTAGTGCTAATGTTTAAGGCTAGATACTATGAGTGGCTTCACACACAAGGCACTGCCACTGATTTTCATTGCATGGCACTGACAGACTGATAGCCAAATCATTCACCTCTAGTTATCTAATCAAAGTTGGGGAGGGGGATTTTTTTGTTTGAACATTTATTGCTACAGGATTTAGGGCAAGGCTTGTTGGTCATTGCCATGCCCTGGTTGTTATTGTGCTGCAATGACAGCAAATTTATTTATATTTTGTTGCTAATTAAGAACAGAAGTGAAGAATAGGTTTGGTCTGAATAGGTTTGGTCCCTGGTATCTAGGGACCATTTACAACATCATAAGGAAATGCAAGAGATGCTGTAGCTCAGTATATCTACAAGTCTCTTGCTGCTTTATTATTAAGAAAAAACTTCATCTTGTAACTTAACTGACACAAAGTTAGCAGTTTATAAATAAGATTAATATGAAAGAGAAAAAAAAACACATTCCCCTTCCTCTCTCCAGGTGAAAAGATACACCCCTTTCCAAGCTCTTTTCCCACACAGAACACTGTTTCACCAATATCAGTACCCTTGCTACTGTTCAGCAGCTTGGTCTGTCTAACGTGCTCTGTCAATTAATGTCATCAATATTGTCTACCACTTGGGAGAACAGAGTACACTGATTACAAAATACTGGTTCTATAAATCTGATAATTTTAATGATAAAACAGGATATTTTAGGCTTTCTTGTCCCTGAAGAACCAAGAACAATTGCAGATTGATTGTAAACCAATTAAGGACCTTAGAGCTATAAGTTGTGAATATAATTTCTTTCTCCTAGGGGAAGAAAACAAAATAAACAAACCAAAAAATAATTTTCTAGTTCTTAGCTCTCTGCATAATAATTTATGATGTGAAGCTGTTAATTCAGATCTGAATGCTGAATTATGACTTCAAATTTCTCAAGCCATAGTTATCACCAAATCCTACTCAGCTGCCTCTTTCAATGACCAACATTCACTGACCTGTCAGCCAGAGAGGGAAGAAAGTGGTGAACATCATAGAATACAAGCATATGGCCAAGCACAAGGAGTTTTGCTCTTCAGGGGATGTTGTTCGCTGCAACACTCCACGGAAATTAAATAAACACCAGTTGTAGTCAGTGGCCCCACTTCAACACCAATTCCCTCCTTAAATGCAGAATGTTGGACACTTGAGAGCCTGAGGGTATGGTACAGCCTTTGAGAAGGTGTTCTCCAGACTGACCACAGCAACATACTCCCATCAGGGCAGGTCACCACCATCCTTAGAGCTGAATGGAAACTACAAGGATTAGTTAATACCTTTTATTTTACATTTAAGGCTCTTCCCTGCAACTATATCCTGCTGCCAATGCTCAGTTAATAGGCTCCTGTAGTGAATAACATGTGCTCTGTCAATTATTAATAATGAGACAAGCGTTTTCACATCAGAATGCCAACTTGTAATGTGATGAGCCTGTACTGTACAAGTGTATCAAAGCTCAGTCTCATAACATCACTAGTTTGCTAAGTGAACTTTGAACAGGATTTATTCCCCAGTCTGTTCAGTCCTAATTTTCATGAATTTTGAAAACAGAAAATGCCTTTTCCTTGGCAACATTTTTAGATTATGGTTTGTATTTTAGGTGCTTGATTTACTGCTACATCGCATTTATTCTAACACATCATTGATCCCCTGTCTCATACATCAGATTTAGTTACTTTTTTATTGTATAATTTCTAGGTGACAGTGGCTATCCAGGACAGAAACAGCTGATGGATCTAATTTGATTTTGCCCTTACACCAGCAGAAGTTCACTTACTCAGAATTCATTGATCACTCAAAGGTCTTCTGGGATTGTGAAATCTCATTCTCAGTGTCTTTTCCAATTGTCAAAGCACAGACTCAATACCACATTTGACATCCTTGCAGCCTGCCTACCTCTGCATAACACAGCAGTCAACCATGGGGTTATAGTCAATGATGGGACTCTCATAAAGGATGACAAGGCTAAATCTTACTGACTTCAGACATGCCAAAAAAGGTAGATCTTTCTGAAAGGTGGGTTTGCTGATGATAAGCAAGGGGCAGCTCAGTGACAGCCATATCTTTAACAAGGAATAGGAAGAACTGGGAAAGGATGATTAGAGACAGAGAAGTCGGATAATAAAGGAAAAAGAAAATGCAAGAGGAGTTTTACACAAAGATCCATAGGTCTAAAAGCAAAGAAATTACACTACTTAGTGTAGGAAGATGATTGAATTCCTCTATCTGTGGCTTACTGCTCCCAGCAAAAACACAAAATAGTGTCCTGTGCACACCCCATTCAGTTCAGTGGCAAGACAACAAGCCTGGTGGAGGGTACTGTCAGAACAATAATCACTTTTAAAGTGGTTGTGAAGATCTTCTAGTCACTAAGTGCACACAAAGAAGCAAGATGAGGTTAATGAAACTTCAACAACTCTCTATGTTCAGTAAGATTACTTCATCCTGAGTTTTTGAGAGCAGATAAGGTGGAAAAGAAAGACATTGTAAAGGCAGATGACATTTAAAAGAAGCAGTATTAAAGTCCTCCATTATGAGAGTAAGGACAACTATTTTGTCAACAGCAAACACATTTATCTTCATCTGGGAGAAACAACTGATAGTTCCTGTTACCTGAGGGAATTCTAAACCTTGAGCTAATCCGTGCACCTACTGCACAATTTTGCAAAGAGTCATCAATATTTAGGTTACTAGTTTTGGAACAAATGCATTACCAAATATGAGTTTCTTTCACAGTAATAAACATTATAATCAGAACAGACACTCTTTAATCACAGATTGTTTTCTGAACACATTTTCCAATCTCATTTCAAACTGTTTGAGCACCTGAGCTTTCATTTCTTCTCTCTGGAAAGTATTCACTTTCCTAAATGCTGCCAGCTATGCTGGGTAACTTTGTTCTCATAGGCGTTGTTCATTTTCTCTTTTTTTCACTCATCCATTGGAGGACATGAAAATAATTTTCTCACTGTGTGCTTAAAACCCTTCCACAATAATCAGCTACTCCATCTTCTTGTCATAATCTTGTTTATATTCAAATAGGCACCAGTGTTGCTGTGCCCCGTCAAGAGACTTGGGCAATAGTTCCAAAAACACAAAAGTCACAGGGGAAAATGATGGGGAATTACATTCCCAGTAAAATGGCATTTAAAATCCCTTGCTTGGTTTGCAGACTATGATACTTTCATTTAGAACTACTGGTTTATTTCACATGGAATTTTATTCAAACAGAATGAAAGCATAGCTTCTGAGGCAAGAGCTGAAGCCTTGGAACAGAGGAGGAGTGATCCCATACTTAACATCACCACTCAGAGCTGTGATCACTCTCTATTTTGCTACAAACACACTGTGCAGCCTTAGTCAAGTTGCTTAGGGGTTTTTGTGGCTTAATCCCCCATCTTTGAGATAACTATGACTTAGACTCCCTATCTCATAGGCACACAGTGAGGATGAATGCATTAAAAAAAGAATTAATATATCACAATATAGTGATAGGAGTTCAATACCCTGCATACAGAGTAATTTATCTTTTTGTCTCCTGGATCAAGTACAGTTTCTAGGTGTGTGCAACAATAAAAGCCTAATCTATTAATATATAAAGAAACTAAACAGTCTTTATCCCTTTTCATACACATTTCTGTATATGAAACCATGAACAGAAGCACAAACTTGTAGGTATAGAGGGAAAATACTGGGGCAGAAAAGAACAGAATTTTTTCCTTAATTACAATGGGCTTAAGACAAGGATAAGAATCACAAGCTAGACATAAATAAAGAAATCTGTTTGCTTCAACAGCATAAAAAAGAAACACAACAAAACCAAACAACTGTACAACAAATTCGTATATAAAGTAGATATACAAGTATTTAGACATGTTTGAAAAAAGACAACTGCTTAATGCTATCTTGTGTAAGGAACACACTGTAATTTACTAGTATATGAATTATATACTGTTTCCAGGGTGAAACCTCTGTATTTCTTGCTCCAAACTACTCTGCCTATAAAATAGCTTTATTAGAGTTTATCAGTGTTAAGGAAAAAAGTAAAAGTAATATCTACACTTCCCATTAAAAACCAGATCATACACCTTACAGTGATTATAGTGCAATATACTATAAAAAATGAGTTTTCACCAAATAGTCAAAATTATAGATTTATTCAAATTCCCAGAGAAAAATAAAACTTGTGAATTGTGCAGATTATATAGCCAATAAAATATTTATTGTTGCACAATGTATATTGTTAACTGTGTTGACTACTTTTCACCAAGGTGCCAGAGAAATGAAAAATTAACTAGTGCAGAATATAAAATAGGGGAGGTTTGAGTCCTAGAGCTAGTTCATGAGAATACAAAACAGATTGTATTCAGAGCTGTAATATAGAAATTCTTCAGTGAAGAAGACACCAGAGCTGAATACCTGACAGCAGAACAAAACAGAGAACAGCATTAAAGCCTTGTAGTTGAGGTGCTGCATGCAAATGCAGAAAGAGCTGAATTAATAATGTTGAAGGTCTAGCTAACGTAGACAGTGGCTGTGTCAATGAATGTTCTAATGACATCTTACTAGTTTTAAGGACTAAGAAGTGCATACATGCAGCCTGATGGAATTCTGGGAGTACAGTGAACATGTGGTTTAAAAATCTCTTCAGGTTTACAAAAACAAGCAAATATTTTAATATCCTCTTTCTCTGCAACTCCATAAACTGATCTATGAAAATCACACATGTGGTTTGAGGTGCATATTCTTGTTTTCAGCATTAACCATAATCACTACCAATGAGCCTCCCACTGTCTACCATTTATTCTTTTAAAAAATTTACATGAATATTCATTTAAATGTCAGCTACAGGGCACTAAATGTTGATCACACTGTGAAAGGAAAACCTGAATAAAACCCAAAAATTTTAAAATATTCTCTAGATATTTTGAACTTTAATGCTGTGACTTCAAATGTGCCTTTTCGTCTTCTTGATTGCGAGATGATTTACAGAACTTCCTAATGGAGGACAAGGCTGGCAGCACCAGACAGAGTAGGACTCAGGCTGATGCTCCAGCTGTGCTGCACAGAAGGGCATTTCTGACCTGACCTGGCCATCCACAAATTACAGCAGGTAAAAAACCAAATACACCAATACTCTGGAATGACAACTTTCATCCCTGTCCTTGGTCTCTCTATTTCAGCTTTTCCTCTTCCAGCCTTTAGCACAGACCACACTAAGTGTGGAAGTGCAACTGCACACTCAGAGTGAGCATGTGCCAGCCTGACAAAGTGCTGAAAAAACAGTATTTGAGCTCAACCCTATTCTGTAGCCGTGGCCCAGCTGGACCCACACTCCTGCCCATCCTCTTCCACGGGAGTAGTTTCCTCAAGCTGGGGGTAGGGACATCCTCTCCTCTGTGGGAGGAAGCCCAGGCTGTTAGAAGAGCAAAAATATGTTCTGCCTCATTCTCCATAGCCTTCTTCATCCTCAAAGCACCACAGTGCTGATAACTGGCCAGGAGAAACAGCTGCCTCTTAGGGTTAAGAATTTAAAGATAACTTTCTCCTCTCACTCTAACTGGTCACACTGCTTGATATTGAATGACATTACAGGCAATATATTTGACAATGAAAAACTTTGCTGAATATTTCAGAATTAGCTATCCTAAAGAAACTGGTCCCTAGGCTACGCTAGTTCATATTAAAAGAAAAATTATACGACGACACTTCAGAAAACCCTTGGAGATGTGCTGGCATTCTCAGGCCAGGCACACAGCAGCCACAGGCCTTGATTTTTCAAGAGGAGGACAAAACAAATGGAATTAATTGAAAAATGCAGGTTAGATATTCTCTTACAGTACAGCTCCTGTATTTTTAATTGCTTGTTCTGTCAGCACTTGACACCTGCACATTTTTAAAATCTTTTTGATTTGTACTGAAGCAGCTGGATTTTGCCATCAGACAGCATGAACTCTGTGTGAAACACTGCTATTGTCTGTGTGTTCCTGGTGTGTTAGGCAGGAGAGGGGAGCATGAGTATGCTTGGAGGAGATAAACCCCATTCCAACATCTTTCTGCTCAGATAGACTAACACATACACAACATCAGGGCCAGATCCAAAAAACTGGGTGTCTAAAACAAGGTTACTAAATTGATGCTTGAGATGCCTAAAAAACAATCTCTTGCAAAATTCAAACTATGAATAAGCTCTTTTGAGACAAGTCAAAGCTTCAGTATTTCTGAATCCACTTCGGTACCTAAAGTCCTGGTTCCCATTTTAAGAAATCCTGGACTAGAACTCGACCCACCTTGATATTTAAATGCACTACAAAGCAGAAAAAGCTGAACAGGTCTGGACACCTGCACCGGCAGGCAGCAGCCAGGCAGAACAGTCATTCCACCCCACTGACTTACAGCTGTGGAAGGAATCTCACTGCTGAGGGAAAAGACAGGCAAGGCACAGAAAATTTGCAGCTTTTTACACACACTAAGGAGAAGAATTAAAAACATCATATAGAACAAAGATTTACAATAGCTCAGCCACACAACTCTGTGGAAGGAACAAAGGTTTCATAAAAGAATAAATCGGGGGGAAAAAAAAAAAAATATTTCCTGAGACTATAGGCAGCCCTAGAGGCTTTTAAGTGTTAGTCAAACCAAAGGCTGCCAGATGCTTCCAGAGTCCTGACTGCTCACTGGGGATCTCAGGCCTTTCCAATGGGGCGAGGTAGGTCAGCTGGAGACTAAAGTGTACAGAGCTCCCCAGAGAAAGAATTTTTTGTTATGTTTGGGATTAAGTGTGTTTCCTTCAAAAGACATGGTCTGAGGCTCCATTATGTTTTTAACTTAGAGATTTTATTATGAAGAAAATAGTGACACTTTTTCTTTCGACTACTTGCCTCGCTTGAAGAGTTTTGCAAAAGCCTGATGTCTAGCTAACAGTGGCCAGCTCATGTTAACAAACAACATTCTGCAAGGTTTGCCTTTAACAAACCAACTCAGGCCATCAAGCCAGAAGAACTTTCACTCCTATCCTCCAAAAATTGTCTTTTGCCCCACTGATTTCCCAAAGTAAAGGACACTAACAGCTAAATTATTCTCTTTTTTTCATCTTTCCTCTAAATTCTTTGTAACTTAGATTTTGAAATCTGAAGATTAAAGCTTATTCCCCATTTCCATACAAAAGTAGAGTAAGGGAGAGGTCTTGTATAATAGATAGACACAATAGACAATGTACAATAAATGCCTTTATTGAGCCTTCCTTACCTCTAGCACAGTCGTTTCCCAGCCCCAAGAAGTTCTAAGCATGCACCACCTGCTCATCCCCACTGCAACACTCCTGCAGCCATGGGAGCTGAGCTGCTCACAGTGAAAAGTGCTTTGGGCACATTATATAATTTTACTTGTCTATGTTTCTCAGTCTCTTATAAAGTGATAACAGACAAAAGTTCTCAATAAATAACCAAAACAACATTTGAAGTGAAATTCTCATACTTATTTTGGGCTGCTTGTTTGAAGCAACAGCAATGGTTGTGAGGGCAGTGCATGGACTCAAGAATTGGATGTGATGTGCAATCAGAAAAACAGATCATTTTTTGAACATCTATTCTCCAGGGAGCACTAGCAAGAGATGACAGAGTTCTGTAGAAAAGAGAAGTTCATTACTTTAAAGTCTAAGCAAAAAAAATTGGGAACATGTAGTGAAATACAAAGCCAGAAGGTAAGGCTGCCTTTCATTAGGAAAAGGCCCACCACTGCAAAAACATCCCTGATCTTCATGGAAATGCAGCCATGAAGCACTCCTATCACTCCCAGGGAGGTTCAGACCTCCATGCTGGAGGCACTGCTACCAGAAACGACAGTTTATTTCCTATGATTTACTCAATTCAGGAAAAAAAATTACTTTCTTCATTGCTCTGTATTTCCTTTAAAGTGATATAAACCTTCACAGATCAGTGAGATATTTAGTTAAAGTGTTCTATAAGGTGCTCATCTTTGGAAAACCAAGCATCTGGCCTCATGGAAGACCTGAGTGAGAAACAATGAAAACACATGCCTGCCAGACGTGCACACAGCTTTCTTTCTACTTTCAATTACTATCAAATATTTCAGAATTCCTTGTTCTAAAACAATTGTTTTTAATTTTATTAAATAATGACAGTACAATAACTTGAATAATTCTTACTCTTTTAAGTTTATCTTATGAGATGGCAACATACAATATACACTGAAGAACCTCAACTGTTGGCTTTACAAGCTCTTGTTTTTTAGTAATCCCAGGACTGCAGTTCAGGGTACTGTAGTCTTCATTCATTTACTTTAATTCCATTTCATATGAAGACAACATAACTCTTAGGACAGATTTTTCATGGTGAATTGCAATGTGATTGTTATATTTAAGGTCTTGTTGACATATAAAAGTTTTTCATAGTGATATGTGTTAACATACGTATTTTGTTCATTTTTTCTAAAAAGGAGTGGTAGGACACACATACATACATATACACATATATACACACACACACATATATATACATGTATAAATTTATATACTTCTATATTAAAAAAAATATTAAAGTAGGAACTCCATTAAGGGCAATGATTCATTTAGTCCAACAAACATTCCACCAGGGTGTCCCATCAATGCCCAGGACAGGGCACAAAATAAAAACAAGGGATGATCAATTAAAAAAACCTGAAGAATTACTTAATGGGAGGTAGATGAGAATAATTTTTTTCTTAAAGATATGTTGTTTCTCTTTTCATACCTCTGACTCAAAAGAGGTGACTTCAGGTATCTAGTTATACATAGAAGAGGAAAAAAAATGCACATTATTGTCAGATGCAGCTAAGGTTTAGATACAAAATACTGAACCTGATACAACTAGATGATAATACCCTAACAGGGGAAATTACTACAACGAGCTATTTTCCTGCAATTTAGAGAAGCTCTGTTGCTTCTTGCTAAATTTTGCATGGAACATATATATGAATATACACAAATGCATATGCCGACACCATCTGAAGTGAGCAGTTCCAACCCTTTCCCTACAGCCTCCTCCACACCAGATGACACAAGTCCGCTCTCACTGTGACGTATCCTCGTGCCTTCCCTTTTCCCAAGGGCACCTGTCACTTCCCAGCCACATTGTGGAAGTGGAGGTTCAGCACATGTGTCCCAGGAGAGCTTTCCCCAGGTAGGGGTGGGTGCTGCCAGCCGTGCTACAATGCCAGGCTACACCACCCAGCAGCACTCATGCAGTTGCTTGATTTTTCTGCCACTCTACAGGAACATGTAGGAAAGTTTCAGACTGGATGACCTGATATTCACAGCTGCTTCTTAACAATCAAATAAAAATTTAGTGCAAAGGAATAAATAAACACATATGTGCTCAGTGCAGATCCTGATCACACACTACACACTCTGATACCAAATGGAAAGGAACCAGTGTTTACCTGAAGTTCTAAGACCAAGTACTGCCATTGCCTAGTAAGTTTAATGTAACTGCTCTGAGACACGAGACAGATGGGATAGAAAGATGTGAAGTGCTACAAATAAAATCTAAAACTGAACTTTTAAATATTCATTCTGAACTATAAAGAGAGCTGTGGCTTTTGTGTGCTACAGATGGCTTGGAAATGCAGTACAAACAAAGGACCAATTTCTGAATACTCATAGCTGCTCTACTATAATAGCTGGAGGCCCAAAACTCCAGGGGTTTGAGATGATTCAACTAGATCCTCTTACCTGCCAAATTTCATCAAAGCAACATTGCTTTTACCATCTTATAAGGGATGAAAGAAATATGAATAGTGTGGGGTTTTTTAATGAAACATGGACTGCTTAAGCTTGAACAAAAAATTACAATATGAATGGAATGTGCAAGGTAAAGGGAAAACCATCTTTTTATTATACATTCTTAAAGCATCTTATAGGATGAAATCTGTACTTTTTATAGATTGAAAGATTAAATAGAAATACTTCCTAGATTTAGATAAATGAAGGAAACAAAACTGAAAACAAGCATAAAAAAAATCCCTGCCAGTCATAATCAATGAGAAACTGCTGACTGATTGCCAAGTATGGCCTTATGTTTAGACCTAGGAAAGACACATGTGTTTCTTTGTAAGGTAGTGGGGCACGACCTCATCAATCAGAGATTATTCTCTGCATAATAGTCTATGGAAAGAAACCACTAACACCAGCTCCTCATCTGCCTTCCAGATAGAGGCCAGCTGATATGAATACAACTGGAAGGGGACTAGGCCCAAGTAGCACTGCTGCTACAACCATACACTGCTACACGTACACAGCAGTAAATTAGCACTTTGATGCTATTAGCTACTAGCAAAGATTATAAAGTCTTTGGCTCTAGAGAGGGGATGCCCTCACTCCTTTTGCATCTATTTCAGCTTTTATAAGAATGGAACCAGACAAAAAAATTCAAAAGAAAGATGGAATGTCTGTGGGGGAGCAGGGAACACCCAAGAGGGAGAGAGGATCCCTGAACTGCCAACAGTCCTCCAAACATAGAAGCCACAGAAACAAATGTGCAGGACTGAATCACAGCTAGAAGCCAGGTTTATGGGTAATTATGAGTCCCACTGCCAGCTGAAGGGAGAGAAAGTGCAGGAGGAAAAGGCCTGAAGGTCTTGATAGAAAATGTAACCATCCTGTAATGACAGTGAGAGCCAAGAGATAGTTGTAGCCTGATACCAAGTGATGGGTGAAAAACGACAGGTGGGTTATGTTATCTGTGAAATCAAGGGAATTAGCCAGGCAGCATGGGCAGAGGGAGGCAGCCTGGGCAGCAAGAGCTGTTGGGGAAGAGATAGTTGAATTACTGCTGCATTTGCCAAGGTTAGAGAAAACAGTTCTGTGAAAAATCAAGCTAAGATGATGGGAGTTGATTTACAAGTTTTAACTGCTTCTAGAAAAGACAGGAAAAGTAGCAACTTACAGTAGGGAACCAGCCTGCTGGTTTGGGGAACAGCCCAAGTAACAGGTATGAACTGAAGAGAAAACTTGAAACCTTGCTGCAGAGACACAGGATCCTTTACTGCTGGCAGGAACAGAGGAAAAAGGACTTAGCAAAGCTGGAGGAAGCAGACCAGAGGACCAGGGCCTCCCTTGCACCCATGTTTGTCTGGTGCTGGATCTGCATCCATCAGAGTGCAGGCAGGGTTTGCAGTCTGACAGTGTGGCTTGGCTTCTGTTCACAGCCAAAACAAAAAAGTGGCAGATGAACTGAGAGAAAAGGGCAGGATCCTCTGGCAGAAAATACAGGTTTTCCAATGACCTTGCTGTCCTTTTGAGAATAACTGCTTTCCAGGACAGAGTGTCCCAACAGGACACTTAAATGCCTTCAGCACAGTACAGTACTCAGAGCTAAAGCTGAACAACTTTTCATGAAATCTGCCTCCAATAAAAACATCTTTATTGCCTTGGGCTAATGTGTAAGTTAGAGAGGGATTATAGTTCAGCTTCTATAGCCATTTTATGTAATAGGAAAAAAAATCCATAGGGATCTCATCTGTTAGTCCTCTAAAATATAAAAAGAAGTGTTAAGCTTCTTCATCATGGTAATAGGCTATCAGCTATTTTCCTAAACATTCACACTCACTGCTATCATTCTAGGCAGAGCCAATCAACCTGACTTAATCAACTTCTTGTGACTTGCTGCACTGTGGCCCTTCCTTTTGAACATATATAAATCCCAATTATTTTTTAATCCTTTACTAAAACACTGGCAAAATGACTGCTCCCCTTCCAGCATACAGATGTGGAAGTTTACAGGCACAGGAGCTGCAGTACTCCAGGGCCTGTTCCCTGGGGGCTGCAGGCGCCTGGCAGGGCTTGGCAGAGGCACTGCCTCTCTAGGAGCAGTCCTCTCCCAGCTACTCCTGCTCTTCTTCTAGAGGGACAGCAAGCATTATAGTGAGACTATATTTGCATGTTTTAAGGCTAGTGACTGGTTTGAAAATAACATAACCCTGAGGTGAGTTTGCTTGTCCACAAACATATGCATTTGAATGCTTACCCAAACTGCCAGCCCCTATCCAGGATACGGTTTCCTCATGGACACCCTGATCTGCACCTTCCATCAAATGCCTTCTCCTGGGCTGTCTCTGTCCTTCTCTTGGAAATGGGGTTCCCATGATGGTTCTCATGATGGAAATGGGGTTCCCCTGTGTCTCACTTCCCTCTAGTGTACTCTCACCTGCAGCCTAAATGTACATATGCAGGCTTGTCTGTGCTGTGCATTACTAAGAGAAAATACTCCAAAACAAGGCGACTAGCTTTAAAATTGTAAGTTCATTTCAGTGATCATAAATACAGTTCACATAGCATTTTTGGCTCTGTTCACCTCTGCTGCAGAAAGGGGAAGTCTAGCTCTTCATAAAACACCAAGTGTTCAGTGAGACCCAGAGTGAAGGAAGAGTTATTTTTGTTGGTCTGTTGCCTTCTCTAAAGTCTATAATGTAGCAATTCATGCATACATATCACAAGAGGCAGCAGGGCTGTCACCACCAGTTTGCTGCCTAATGCCTCATGTTTGTAGTAGCAAAGATGTGTCCCCTGTCAGCTCCTGCAGAGTGGCAGGCTGGGACCAGGGATCCCACAGGGACAGGCGCTGTCCCATGTGTCTGTGTCTTCATCCGGAGACAGAGGTGGAACATGCACCATGTGCTGCTCTGGCTTCAAAACACTGTTCTTGCCATCTGTTGATATAGTGGGAACTGTCACACAGTGCACATGCAGCAGATACACACACAGTGGGTGGGTTCATACCACATTCACAGACCAACCTGAAGCAAGCAGTTCCTAGAGTTGTCCCAATGCCGTTGACTGAGCAGGGCCTGTGCTTAGAAAGAGCTCTTGGGCTCTCTCCAAGTTCTATCATTGTATAAAGCATAAACCCAGGCATGATCATTCCTTTACACTCCCAACCAGAAGATGAGACCACCAGCATCTCACCATTCCTCCAGCTACACTACATATGAAGCTTTCACTCCTGTCACGAAAATAAACAAACCAGAGGAAAGTCGTGCTGCCTACTTTAACGTCCCAATTCCCCAGCCCATGAAAGACTATCTACACTGCAGTACTTTTCTGTCCAAGCCTTAACAGTTAACTCTCCCCCAGGAATCACTTGTTATTGGGGAAAGAAGCACTGAAAAATCAAACCCCTTGCTGCAGTTGTTTATAGAACAGATCACCAATTCTGGGAGATCAATGGGATAAACATGGCCCAAACTGTTTCCCGTATAATCATAGCAAACTTACAAGGATGCTCTTATAAAATGTACTTTAATTGAAGGAGCTTACTTTTTAATTTGCAATTTTAAATGTGAGCATGTTATAACTTGTAGATGAACATTTCTATAAAGATAATTATATATGGCAAGACAGAAAAACTTTTTAAAACATTTTCTCTTGAATGTGTGCCTGAATTCATTTACAACTGTTGCTGCTTTAAACATTTCAGGCAGAATAAGTGGATGGCACTAAACAGCTTAGCTGCAATTATTATGGAATGTCTGAGGTATAATTTCCCCTGCGGTTTTGTTAGGCGTGCAAAATTCATAATTCTGATTTGTGGCAGGTACTTATTACCCATCGCAGGTGGAGATATGCAAATATTATTCTAGTAGGGTTGAACAGTCTTTATTTCCGTATTCAGCTATTAACGAGATTTGTGAGTCTGGTACTCTGGGGCCATTTAATTAATTAGATGGTACAGATAAAATATAAATTGTTTTGTAGGCTACACAATTCCAGTTCTAGAAGATGTAAAATATGGCTAAATGAACTTAGTATGGACTGATTTACTGTTTCATGTATGGCAGAGGGTAAAGGAAAATTCTGCCTGTTACTTTTGCCTATATAATCCTGTACATCCTTGCATTGTCAAGCATTGTGAGAAAGGGATGTATTTATTTGTCATTATTATTAAGAATGTCTATCAGTTATCCTCTTTATAAAACACTGCTGGCAGGCATCAAGCAAGCTTATAAAATAGGCATGTTCTTTTATAGAAGCCAATATGTGCATGTTTCAGAATAAGCACATATTTCCAAGACATTTAGATTTGGTAGGATAATATTGTCTCAAGGTCTGACACTTCTATTTTAAATAAGTCATTTTCATGGGATAGATAAACTAAACTTGCTAGGGGGGAATGCAGAGGGAAGCTACAGCAGCAGTATGTTAGCATCTAGAATTTCAAAGAATTCTATTAACTTGTTAATTCACATATTTCTTTTCCTAAATTATGATCTCTCTACTCCTCCAGAAGATTTCTGGAAAATTCTGAATATAGGCATTGGGGTTAAAAAAACCACCACAACGTGCTTTTATTCCCCAAAGTGATAGTTATAATGGCCACAATAAAAAAACAGCATTTACCAGGAGTTACAGCAAAATACATGGTGAGACATTCACCCTCCCCTCATATGGAGGAAATAAAATGCACAAGGCATGAGACCGGAAATTGTTAGCAAACTGTCAGCATTTAAAGGCAGGCATTGACCATTATATTAGCTTTAAATTGCAGGAAAATACTACACTACACAATTACAGTACTATAAACATTGAATGAAAACCAGTTAGTTTTACTAAAGTAGGAGTATAAACAGTAGTCACTCTTATTGGTTTATTGAACATATTTTGGGGCCCATTCCAGCTGTCTTTATTAGCTCTAATGCAAATGATTTTGCACTGCTATTTTGCCAAGCTCTGGTAGCTGTACTGCTGCAAACAGAGCCTGCTGCTTTGTGTCTGCTGGAGACTTACTGACAAATATGATAAAGGATACATAAAATGAATAACAATACAGAACTGGCACCATACAGGAAAAAGAAAACTAACAGGGGTAAATTATACTACAAGGGTAGGAGCTGGTATGGTTTTGTGCATGTAAATCAAAATCATACAAGCTTAAAATTAGATACATACCAGGAGTTTCTCTGGTCACTTCTCCGCAGGGTGGGCAGAGCTGGTCATGGCTCTGCAGCTGAATCCCCTTGGACCTGTCCACCTGCCTGGACAGCTGAAAGGAGATTCAGGGCTGACAGACCCCACCAAGGGCTGGGGCTAGGCTAGAACAGAGTCTCACGGAGATGGGAGCAGGCTGGATCAGGACAAGTCTGAGAGGGAGGAGAGCTTCTGGCATGGGAGGTCTGCAAAGACATAAAGACTGCATTTTACCCAAAGAAAGAGCTTCTGACTGTGGAGACATTCTGCACAGGGGAGGTGCAAACTCCTTTGAATAGAGCTAGGGAATGACCTGGGAATATGGCTGCAGAAATAAATAAGTGTAAGGTGTAAAGTAAAGCAAATTTAAAGCAGAAGGCATCGATTGGGATCTGAGGAAAAGGGCCAGTCATATTTTGTGGGTGAACAGAATTGATCATGTCAGATATTTACTGTGGCTCAATTTTCAGTAAGAAACATCAATTGAGTATGTGGTGAGAAATTCCCTGAGGCAGATGAGACTGCAAAACCAGGATAACACGTGGAGAAAAGAGGTGTGGGCAATCAAGTCTGGAAATGGGATTTCCAGCACAGGAGATCAGTGGGTGTTTTCATCACAGCACTGGCACAGGTAACTTGGATTGTGCCAGCTGTGATCTGCACACTGAGAAACTTGGGGAATCTCAGTGCTGGTGCAGTGGCAGTGCAAGAGGTATGCCTTCATGGTGAACTTGTGGGAACAGCCAGGAACATCACAATGCTCAACTCCTAAACAAACCCTGCCAGCAAGCACCAGACACTGAATGAATGGCTTGTGTGGACAAACGGAACAGAAGTACTATGACCAGAACTAGAGAAAACGTCAAGGAGGAAAACATATTTTAATTAAATACAGAACAATATAAATGACAGTGATATCTATGGAAATGTTTTTATAGAAAAACAATAAATACTTATGGTGTTCAGGCACAATGAGGCCAAGTTACCTGCAGGCTTTAGATAAAATGCAGCAGAGAATCAAACTCATTTCAATCTCATCTCTCATAGCAGTTGCAGGACATGGACTGCATCTCCTTACATAACAGCAAACTGTTAAGGAAAAAAATGAAGTCTAGAATTCCACAGAGTAAATACACCAGAATAATATTCTGCATTTCAATACTTTAAATTGGATAAACAATACCCCATGGGTAGAATCTTTAAAAGACCATTCCTGCAGAAGATGAAATCTAGAAAATGGTTTTAATTAAATCTTTCCAAGGACTTCATAAAAACCCAGGCACAAGCAGTGCTATATGCAGTACCTCCACAGCAGCTCTGAGCTATAGTCCAAAATGAAGGAGGAGTTCTAGTATTTCCTTTTATTTTCCCCTAAGTATGCACATAGAAACATATCATTAGTTCAAAATCAATGCACAAATGAGAGACGTGATCAGAGAACTACATCTGCTCACAATAGCACAGAGAGCAGTGCCATGGGCCAAGGGCAGTTCCTGAGCTGTTGAGGGGAGCAGTGCTGCATCAGGCATTTGATGCCTCTCAACTCAGAGGGAGCTGCTGCCTGCTGGTGGGTGATTATTACGAGCATTTTTTCAGAATAATCTAAGAAGTAAGCAATGTTTTATGTAGCACTATAATACCTACCAGGCATAGTATTTGCAGTGGGATAATGGAGCAAAAATGCCTGTGTGAAGAACCTCTGCTCCACCCAGAGATGCTGCAGGGCAGGCATCACTCCCCTCCTACAACAAGGGCTCTTCAGCATCAGAAGTCCACCAGATAATCCCAAACCTACATGCAGAGAACCATATAGCCAGCTGAGAGGAGTCACAGGCACTTGAGGCCATGGTCCCAGGCTGGGCAGCAGGGCAGAAGGCTGAGACCCACTGAGTGCCTATGTGGTCAGACACACACAGCACTTCAGCCACTGTGGTGCCATTGCACCAAGGTGCTCAGGACGAGCAGCACCACTTGCTTTGAGTTCAGCTGAAAACTTACCTCCCCACCCAGAACACTAGCACAGAATTTCTGCAGCCCTGTCATACACACAAAACACTGGCAATCACAAAAGGCTGGGTAAGGGCTGACTGGCCATTTTGAGAGCACTGGAAATCAGCCTAAAGCTCTGTGCTGTATGTATAGATGATGAGCAACACCAAGAGCAGAGGATGTACTTGAGAAAAAAAACAACAAACAACGAAACATTACCTTGGAGGAAAAATACGATAAGCAGCCTAAACCAAAACAGTGCCCAGCCCCATCAAACCACCAGTTTGTTGATGATTCCCTGCCTCCTGTTATAACAGCTATGTTTATTCACATCTAGTGCTTTTTAAGCTGTACATTCAGCCAGCACAGCTCAGTGTAGCTCCCCTGCCATCACAGTACAGCAAGGCTGCAAACATGACTTCAGCAAGGTAAGATCAATTTACAGACACTAAGAAAGCATTCAAAAATTAATGCAACTAATCTCCTGGTTTCACTTGACAGGAGGTAAATTATTGATCTTTGCAATATGAAGGCACCAAAAAAGAACAAACTCAGAACTGCACACTTTCATGTGCACCCTTGCCTCCTCTTGTCAAACTTAAAACAGTCTTATCCAAAGGGCTGCAGGGAGAGTTGAGAAGCACATGTTAGCCCTGTACAATTTAATCATGGTGCGAGCAAAAGACACTCCAAGAAGCCTGTGGTTGTGTAAACAAGAAAGAGCATCACCTGAACCCACAGCACAAGCCCATGCTCACAGAAATAAATGCAGGAGACTGGCAGTTTAGGCTTTTGGAGTCTTTTCTTAATCTTCAATATGCAATTGAAGATGAACAGCTTTACAGCCAAATCCTGGTAAAGGCACTGATACATCACCCATGATTCTCACTCAAGGAACAAGCCTGTTTTATCAACCAAACTTCCATTTTCCCCCCTTCTGGCAACTCCCTACACTGCAACATGAAGCAGAGCTCCTACAAAGGCACTGCAGAGGCTGACACACTATGGAGGGAAAACCTCCTGCACAGCAGCCACCCCCCTCACACCTGCCTGCTTTCTTCCACATAACCACCACAAAAATATGGCATGGGAATTTCCATCCCTAACAGGCAATATGTAAGAGAGGAACACAAAATAACCCTACTAACAGTCCCCAGTATTTTCAGTCCCATACTTATTCACTGTCCTCATTGTGGAAAAAGGAACAATTCCTCCAGGACAGGTCATTTTTCCTTGACCCTAAACACACAGCATTACATCAGGCTACAGAAAGTCATGTGATGCAGGTAAACATCCGCTGATACTATCTAAAAGAATTATTTTGTTACTCTTATATATCTCTTCCATTCCATATACCATGTGCACTGATTCATTGTATGGACGAAACAGATTAAATGGTCTGAGAAGAGGAAAAGTTTTCATTGAAGACACTGAATGCATATTTTTCTTTTTTCATGTTTTCTATTTTTTAAGCCTGAAAATTCTAGGCTACACTTAACCTTTCTGTCTAACACAGCACTGTGGCTTTCCAATGTATTTCACTAGGAGTCTCGCAGCTTCCACCAGGTACATCAAACTTCACAAAGCCTGTAACAGCAAGAGGAGTGTTTCCCAAACTTTGTGTCAAACTACAGTCATATTTAGTATGGCATATTCAACTGCATCTCCCAAAAATTATCCTGCTTTTGCTGGAAAGCTTTTGGCCCTACTCTGTAAGGAGAAACATTATCCTGCATATTCTGGCTTTGATCAGAGTTTGAGCACAGGATGATGGAGAACCTCAGTGTATTGCTATGACATGATCTTCTTCCAAAACGCATTCAAGAGTGAATTTTGCATTCTACCAAAACATGGCACATCACCGAACACAGACACAATTTCATGGGCAAACCACACCATCGAGAATTTGGCTCAACATTTATCCTAAACATTTTCTGTATTTTCTCTCACTCTTGTCTCCATCTCAGATGATGAATAATTTCTCTGTCTTTTCCATTGTTTTATCTCAGAGGTGCTATTGATTAGAAATAGGTCCTTCAGGTCTTTCTAGTTCTACAGATCTGGTACAATTTTCATCAAGTTATTTTTTCTGCTGTTTTCTGTAGTATTGCTTTCTCCTCCTGCCTTTTTACCTTCCTTTCAAAGACTGGAAAAGAGTGAGATGAAAGTTAATGGTCTCCTATTTACTCTAATATTTCTACTAGCTTTTAACTTGAATATTGGTGGTAGTTCACATCTAACCACTACACCTGTATTGCCTATTTTGCCTTCAACATGCTCATGTTAACCTGCAAAGATGGTTCTAAAATGAATTCTGCTCTAAACTTCCTTATAATCTCATATTAGTGAAATTCCCCTTAAAAAAAATTCTCTTTGTTTTAGGAGAATTTATAGCAACACTCTTCATTATTATTTTGTCAGCTCATCCCTTAGCAAAAGTTTTGCTGTAACTCCACTGGAAAGACTAATACTTTTTTTCTTTCTTTTTTTTTCTTACACTGTATTTATGTATTTCCAGAAGGAATGCTAGAGACCACCAATTTTTTATTCTTCTCTTGTTTTGCAGCATACCAAATTCTTTCCCTTTAAGTTTATATAAAGATCTCTTTCTTCTTTAATCTTGATTGTGTTATTTGATCATATCCCCTTTTCTTGGTATAATCACAATCCTTCCTACCTCAATCCTCCTTTACCCTCTGCTTCTTGCTCCTGTACCAGCATTCACTCCTGTGAACTAGAGAGATGGAAGCAGATGAAAGATAGACTTCTGTTTTCTTCTCTTTTTCTTATTATTTTTTATCAGAAGCTTATCATTTTCTCCAAAAATTGAGGTGTCACAGAGTACCGTCAAGGGTTATGAGTAGTTTATCACATTTTTCCCTTGATGCATTACAATTCACTTGCATGAGATCTACTTTTAGCGCTTCTTAAATATTATTTTCTATCCTCAACGACATCCTGAAATGACAGCAGCATCTTCAGCAGACAGGTTATCTCAGCAGCCAATGGTTTGCCCTCTCTGTGCAACACTGTATCAGCGATGTCCCGTCCCAGCCTGGATGTGCCGCACTGTCCTGCATGAAATCATGGAGAAGGGTCATTAGTTTTGGGAACCCCTGCCTTGTTTCCCTAAGGGCAGTGTGTGCAGCAGCTCAAGGGTGCAGCATTTCGGCCATTGGGTACTCCACCACAGAGGCAGCAGGAAGAGTCTCTTGCAGCAGATCATTCAAATCACTGCATTCCCACCACCGACGCTGTAAGCGCGGCTTCAGTGCACTGCACTCTGCTGCAAGCACAGGGAAAATACACCTCAACAACGTGCCCAGCGGGGACTTGTTGATTGCTATTTGCAGCAGAAAGCTGTGATTTGCTTCAGCACTCAACCACAAATTAGCATGGTCACATCACAGGCAAACACCTTACCAGAGGTGTCATATCCTTTCTGAAAGGGAAATGGCTCCACATTTGCCATTGTCCTGCTGCCTCCTGAGTACCCTTTAGACTACAGCTCACTTCAGCTAAGTGTCTTTCTGTTTGCAAGAACCACTAAGGACAGAATTAACAAGATCATATGATTATGCCCAACAATTTAGAGTTGGTATTAAATCCTCAGTAGCATTAGAATCACTGTAACTTCTGCAATACACATACACATGCAGGTTACCATAAGACATTTCTGAATACTACCTCTATCTAATAGAAGTTTGATATACTTTTTCTGTTAGCCTTACTACAGTAATTTAACCTGCAAAAGTTTAGAACTTGTATTCTAGGAATTATATGAAAACACAAGTAGCCAAATTACACTTGGAAAATAATTTAGCACTGAAAGACTTCATGACTGTTTTCTTGTGTCCATAAGAGATAGCAAAAGAAAAGATTGCTGAGGGAAGGCTCTCCTCATGCTTCCAATAGTTCCAGAGAACTAATGTTCCAGCTCTGAATTCCAGAGAACTTAGACAAATTAACTGGTGTCAGTGCAAAGGGTTTGGCTGTAGAGACTTTCTATACGGAAACGCAGGTTTTGCTCACTACACCACTAATGAGAAGTAGAAAATTAAATAGTGCATAGGTGCAATCAGGCAAAACAGTTTCCTTCAGTGCCTTCTGTGTGGTAAAACAAAACTCATTGTTTGCTAATCAAATACTAAAAGTAAATCTTTTATGGTGGAATTGGGGCTGCTGTCAACAGGGAAGGAGAACAGACCTGCCATGGCAGCTGCCTGTGGGGAAATGCCGCATCCTGACAGGTGATGGAAGCACCAACCACAGAGCTCCATCTGATGGAAACCCTAATGGGATGTCTTTAAAACCTTCTCACAGAAAGGCAAGTAGGTAATACATGTAGCTGTGCTTATGCACATTTCAAGGGTTTGCACCACCAATTTGTAGCACAGAGGTTTTATTACACACAAAGACTACTTTGTGTTTAATGGTAAGAATATCCATATGAAAGCAGGTCAACCAGCAGTTGGAGCACAGCTTGATGAATTATAGAAGGTTTTATGACATCTTTTTAATTTGATTTTTTATTTTTTGATTTTTTACTTTTTTTTTTGAACTTTCTGGTGTGACAAGTACAAGCCAACTATTAACTATTAAACAAAGGGGAGAATATTTTGGTTAACAGTCTTTTACTCTCTTTTTGAATGTCAGCACATGTCCCCCTGGCAGATTCCATAAATTCAAGAGCTACCAGATGGCTGTGTAACAGCAATGCCCAAAATACACTCTAGAAATTAAAGAATCACAACAGAAGACAATGAGTGGGTCGCTAAGAGAGACAAACAACATCTACTCTCAGTCATCACTTCCATTAGGTGGACAGAGCAATTTAAAACAGCACCAGGAATGGCACATCTTCCACCTAGAAGAGAGTGGAGCACAGTGCAATGCAACCCTACACATAGCAGCATACTGCAGACACGGCTCGAAATGTATATATTTTAGAAAAGTCGATTTTAAAATCAAGGTAGTGGAAGTGAATGGAAAAGGACAAGAATAATTTTCTTGCAGCATTTGCATCTGGGAATGATTTATCTCTACACAAAATGCTCATTTGAGTTTCAAAACTTCAACACAGGCTTTTTTCTTTTTTTTTTTTAACTAGGCATATTACATATGCCCTTTTCCAAATCTATACTGTCCCTTTTATGATTATGGGGTTTGGGGACTTTTTTTTTCTTCCCTTTCTATATTCAGTAAGTTTTCCACTTAAAAGCAGTGTTACAAGAAGTGTACTCAGTTACAGGTGTGCAATTCAGTCATCAGGGATATGTAGATAAAAAATTATTCACAGTTTCAATTTCCCCTCATCTAGTTAGTAGCTGCTGTACAAAATCTTGCCTGACAATGGTAATTTTATGAAAAGTGAACTCTCATCGACAAGACATCATTGATTTAGAAGTGTGGTCTAAGTGAATATTTATTTCTGAATTTCTGAGAAAAGAAAATGTTACCCAGGAAAAACGTATATGCTCGCATGAAGTGTTCTGTGCAAGAGGGCAGCAGAACACGACTTCAGTCAGACACCGCAGCTTTTACATAAAAGAACTTCAGAGGTGTGAACAGCAGGGCACTGAGTGCTGAAAGAGGCAGGGGTTTGGGACTGGTGTCTGTGAATAGGACAGTGCCACAGGCTGAAGCCTTCACGGTGCAGAAGCGCATGTTTACAAGAAGATCTCAGGCTTGTAAACAGCAGGGCTTTAAGCAAGCAGAGAAGAGTTCATGTTCCTGAGAAGGGAATGCAGCACAAAATGTCCTGCTTTTTCACAGAGTCACCCCGCTTGCAGCTGTCTAAAATTAGAGACACAGCCATTGTTCCAATGGATAATCAGGGCTAAGAGCTTTTTCAGGGCATCTCTTGACAGCATGAGGGTTGGTACAATTCAGTATGTCAGTTTAGCTGCACTGAAAATCTGAAAAGGCCAAATTACAGGGGGGTTTTTCTGTATTGCATTACAAAGGTACTAACAATATCAACAGGATTAATTTGATGATGAGATTAAAAACACGTTAATGCCTTTTAATGAGATCAGTCGTGTTCTGAAAAAAGAACGGAACTATATCAGGAGGGAGTCAGGGGAGTATTTAAGAATAGGTTTAATGTAAGTGCAAAATTTGGTGCCCATGAAAGATTTCTTGGTAAGTTTTTTTAATTCCCTTCAATCTCCACACAGTAGTGTCTCGAAATGCATAAAGGAAAAAACTACAGTATTCCAGTTTTAAAATTAGAAGGCACCACAGTAATTAATGTTCCTTCATCAGTGTCTGAGAGGCAACTTACAGTAGTCCCACATTTTTGAGGAAACAATGTTGAGAGAGCAACATCAGAAATGAGTGCTCTGAGGTAGAGCCCCTGATAATGGCAGGTACTCACTGAAGTTCTAGAAATGTGCCCAGCACTGCTACACAGAAAAGTTTCACTTTGCTTGAATTTGCCAGAAATGGCTCTACCTCCACTTTGCCATCCAAGACACTGTCTCCAGAAAGAAAAATGGATGATCACAGAAGACACCGCAGCAAAGTGGTTGCAAACTAAAGAAACGAAACTGTGCAACCGAGGTTCAACAAACAACAAAGAACAAAAATAGTATTTGCTAAGCATGCCTCATAATCCACAAAGTAATCATTAAGTATTGCAAATTATTCAACAGCTTTCTAAACTTAATTAGATAATGTCTTCCTACAAAATCCATGCTTTTGCAGTCTAAACTTGAATATGACATGAGCAAAGCATTCTAATAATATATCAACTAACCCAAAAAAATTACTTAACAAATGATTGCAAACCAGAGCCATTTTTGTGCTCTACAGCAGTAATTTTTCTTCTCTCACCAGGTCTGCTGAGGTCTACTGTCCACGTTATCATAAACACACTGGTTCAAAGTTTCACAAATGTTGATTCAAAGTCCAGGTAAGCACATCCTGTTCTGTATGATTTTAGACGATTACAACATTCAGAGTTTATTTTTTTCAGAATTCACTGAGTGTCCCCTCCACATCAAGAAACCTCAGAGGACTCCATACTGGAGATAATAGGTTTTCTAGTACCCCTATCCCTCTGCAAAAATATCAGTATGATTTTTTACTGCTATGACAAGGTTAATTTTCGGACACTGACTTCTAAACTTGCAATGTGACTGTGAGCTGTCATTTTTATAAGGAACCTACAACATACTTAACTGCATACCCCACTCACCATGTGATCATGTCCTACAGGTAGCAGAGCCTGGTGCACCAACACACTCCAGCTTAACTGTCTAAATATACTGACTCAGCTGCACTGCAGCCACCTTACTCTTACTAGCAATCACCATCTCTAAAAGAAGTCTGACTGCTATTAACAAATGTCTCAGGAGATACTGCAGCACCTTCTCCCTCTACTTCAAACAACAGCAACAAGCCCAAGGAAGCTGCCTAGTCAAAGAGAAATGCAGCTGGCAGCAAATGCAGCTGACCAGCACCACCAGAGCCAGTGCAGCTCCTCAGCCCTGCAGTGCAGCCGGCCGCACCCTCCCACCCGCACAGCGCTGCCACCAGCGCTCACCGGCCCCAGCAGCGCCCCAGGAGCTATCGTGCCAACAGCACGGGCTGTCACGGTCCTTCCTCTCTATGCCATCACAAAATGCCTGTGCACGTGAGGAGGAACAGACAATGACCCCTTCAAGTCCCCGGGTGGTGAGATGATGTTACTCCGTGGCCCCAGCTCTTCATTTTACAGCTTGCCTCAAATTACTGGTTTTTAGGTAATCTCCGTTTCTACCAAACACATCCCATGCCATTTTTTATAGCCTCTGCTCCTTTCCACAGTCCTATACCATTCCCTATCCTGGCTACAGCTGTACCAGTCTGGTATTTTGCATCATTTTAATACCGTATTTCTTTCTAACTATCATGGACACTACCTTCTTATTGCTTAGGGCTGCTCCAGCCTGATGAAGGCAAACAGGATTATTCAAGATAATTAACATTTCTATAGGGCACTGACAATTGCACACAGATTTGAAACCCAGGATACAAAAGAGCAACATCAATTACAATGCTAGGAGGATTCTCATTCATTATCGTGTTTACTCACAAACACAAAATTAGTGATGCCTGGATTAAGATTATAAACAACATACTACTATCAGTCAAAAAAAATCCTTTCAAGCGTATTTGACAGAGAACACATGCAGTACCTCTCAAAATATGAAAAATGATGGTATCAAAGACACTCTAATGGAGGGAATCCTTTTCTCTAAGAGTAGAAATACAGAGAGAGAGAATAAAGAAAATGGCTTTATGATAATTTATTCAGATTTCTTGCTAGTAATATACATTTTAAAAGAAGAGGCAGAACAAGCTGTAAACCAATGTACTATAGTTAAATTAAACTGCAAGTTTCAGCTTTATAATTCTGAATATTAAAAAAAGAAGTCAAAATGGGTCATAAACACAGCTTTTCTTGTTTATTAAAACTGTTTTTGAATTATAAAATTGCACTTAACCATTAGAAGTCGGTTAAAATATAATTTTGCCATGTGCCAGAGGTCCTGAGATGAAGCTAGTATATGAAAGATGTCAAAGTTGTACTTCAGTCCTACAAAGGACAGCACTTTTCCTGGTCAAAAATCTGTAGGTGATTATAAGTAAGAAAAAAACCCTAGCAATAATTGACAGTATTTAGTAAGTCAGAACCAACAAACAGGAGCCAAGTAAATTCTTTAAACAGAATTCAACCATCTCCAGAGCCACAACAACCCAATTCAAAGTTCCAGGGAAGGCCCATGCACTCACTCTGAATCAGCTCTCATGCCCCAGACAAATTCTTGGCTTTTGCAGACTCCTGTCCTGCCTTCACATACAACCAAGGCTGAAAAAAATACATCAATTTTTATCTTTCATACAGAACAATCTGAACCACCAAAGTATTTCTTCATTTACAAGTCGATCCAAGGTACAAGATACAGCTGCTTTGAGGACTGGGACCATGATGTCCTTGGGTTTCCAAGACTGAGGGGAAAAAAAAAAAAAGCCAAATCAAAATCAAAACCAAGAAGCCATTATTTTTTTCTCAGGCTTGTTTTTTTGTTCCTGGAGATGGAAACTTGCCTCCTGCTCTAAGCCTATGCAAAACCAAAAACATCAGGTCTCCAGCCTTTGCTAGGGGTCATTGACTTGCCTGTATTCATGATGCAAGTAATAATTCCTACTTAACTATAGTACATCAAACATCACGAATGTGTGACAGACACAGTGAAGTCAATAAATATAAGGAAAGTTATAAAGGGTCTCTGCACATAAAATAGACTTTGGTTTATCAGGCTAACAAGAACCTTCCCAGAGCCTCCAGAGAGTGGTTGCAAAAGGATGCCCCAAGTGCTAGTGACAAGGCTGCAAAAGACTTTGAGAGGTATTGTTTTTACATTATGATCTTAAGGTGCTTTCTCTCCTCATTTTAGGACAGCTATGGAAGAGTTACATAAGTCATTCACCAGACTCATTTTGAAGACAAAATGAAACAATCTAATATTTTGATTCCAGACTTAAATTTAGACTATAAAAATTTTTAAGTGAATACTAACAGAAATGAACTGAGTTCTTTCTCACCTCTTCTTGTTTACAGTCTCGTAAACTGGGATACCACACTACCAGTGTCACACAGGATGTCATTTTTTTCTCTTGGCAAGTAAACACATGTGAAAGAAAAGGCATTGCATTTATAATGACAGTAACAGAACTTGCTAACATAGTTTTTACCAGTCTCCAAAGGGACAGCTTCAGGTTTCTGATGTACAGTGCAATGTCTTGTAGATCCACGTATATTTTTCCACCCTGCTGAGCAGAGTTTAAAATGCAGAAGCAGAATAATTCAATATTAGACTATTTCACAGTCCACATGAGTTCAAAACAGAAGAAATAACATTAAAAGCAGTGAAATCAATCAAATGAATTAGCTGAAAATAAAATTAGAGCATAAAACAACAGTAGACCCAGGGATAGACAGGCTGTCTCCTCTTTTACTCTTGGGACAGATTTCTTTTAGTATGGCTTCAGTCACTCACCCTGACATTTCCTTGGACTCCCCAGAGCCCCTTGCAAGGCTGGGTCAGGATTGAGCACTGAAGTTAGAAGATGCTTCTTAGCATTTAGTTAGCAGTTAACAAGGGAAAATAGCCACCTTCTTACAGCACAGAGTATCTGCATTTTGTGCAAATTTTCTTAATCTTTCATTTAATATGGATCTAATTTTCAAGTATTTTTGCAATTTTTTTTATCTCAAGACCTCATTCCATCAGGACTTATATATATTAGCTCTCATCCCTAATTCTTCCAGACTTTAGTGCTTCTCTCCAGAACGCTGCCAGTACCAGACTGCTGCTTGGCTCCTGCTCCTAACTCAGTTCCCTTGATTTGAAATAATTTCTCCCTTTCTCCTCAGATATTATCTGCAATGATTGATGGTCAGTAGTTACTCTGCTCCTACAGCAACTGGCAGCAGGCAGGAGGAGATAGGGCTGCTGCAGAGCCCCCAGCCTGAGGTTTCACCTGAAACCCAAGACCAGGAGCAGTGAAAGCCAGACCTTGAAGACAAGCAGCAAGGGACGTCTGCTGGCAGATCTCCATTTAAAAGCAAAAGCAAATTCACAGTGTGAATTTGGAGAGCTCCTTTTGGGGCATAAGGAAAGTTTGGGGGTTTCCTCCCCTTTCACCAGGGTGCACACCCTTGGGTGGGGGGTGAAGTGTGAAATCAGGAATACGTATTATATTTTCAAAATATGATAGCAAAACAGAGTATGTCACAAAAGGAAAGAAAAATGAGAAAAAGAGTTATGCTTAAAGGCAGCCCTATAGACAGCAAACTTCTGGTTTTTCTAGGAGGAATGAAAGGTTATTGCTCCTACATGACAAGAATAGCATTTTTTACATTCCCCTTTTCAATAACAGCAGCTAAATTCTCACAGGATTCAATGTTTACGCTCACAAAAATCAATTTTTCCCTTTTATTAAAAAATTATGTACAGTAAATTGCCACTACAACACAATCTACATTGTTTAACATACCCTGCTTTGATTTACTGTTCCATTCATAATCTGCTGATGATTAAGCTTCTCAAAAACAATCCACTAGCCTTTCTAAGTGATATCAAGTTGTTTGTTTTTAATCTGCTGAAAATCATCCTGTAGACAGATGCATTATTGAAGAATTACATTTTAATTTATTTTCACGCAGTGCCTGTGATGGGCATTTGGATTAACAGAGTACAATAATGCTTCTTTATGCCTGTATCTATTCAAATCAGAAATTACCTGCATACACTGTCTCTGATGGTGGTCAAAAACTGTACAAAGAACTGAGAATAGTGCTTCTTAATATCACACAGCCCTGCTGCTCATCAATGAGTCTTTTTCTGTTCTAATGCTTTTGTCATGTATATGAAAGTCATTATGTAGTTTAGAAAACAGGAGATGAAGTGAAAGAGGAAGATCAGGGACCTGGGATGCATTAATATTCTACCAGCGTCAAAGATATTTCCCTCGAGGGGCTCCTACAGGCCACACTGTTATTACAGTGCCTATCCATTATCTTGTGCTGTACTTGGTATTAAGACAATAATGGAGAGAATAGGATTATGTGCAGATGATAGGAAATGCGAAGGCAATTCAGCAAGATAGGAAATGAATGGAGACATGATTCTTTCCTCGAAGCTGGGAATGGTTTAGCATAGAGTAAGGGAGAAGATAAATGAAGCAAAATGAAATCTTTACAGGTTAGCTAGGGTAAAATGAGTGTTTACATAGAATCCGATGAGTTTAACCTTTTTGATACAGAATATCGCAGCATCTTTCTTTAATGCAGCAGTGTATATCCCTTCAGAGGTCTAGTTTGATCTGAAAACTCACTTAACACACATGGGGAAATGACTGGTATTAATTTAATACAGCAGTCTTATGTAATGGAGAACCATTTAATTGACTCCAATAAAGGAAAAATTCTGAACTCCCCTCCAGACTTCTGTATTTAAACTGAAAGCTTGAAAAATTCTGTCCACTAAACAAACAGACAAAAAATAAATAATTTTTTTAAGCAATAAAGAAGGATCTAGCATTAACCAAGTGAAATGCTGATCCCACATTGAAATGGTCACACTCTGCTTTACTATTGCACACCATTCCATTTCACATGAAAGAGTCCATGGCTATTAGCAAGTCACAAAGGCTAATAATTTTAGGAGGCCAGCAATGCATTATGATAGTGATAAACAAAGACAGGACCAGACTGTGTCATTTACAGACATTTCTGTGGCTTATGTCTGTCATATTTTTTTTAATTAGGATAAATCACACACACACAATTTGCAATAACAGCACAATGCCAAAAGAGATCATTTTTGCTCCCTAAAGTACAACTATAATTTTATTCCTTTTAGCAGCACTTGAAGGCTTTCCTTCTGTTAGGTTAAAACCCCACAAAGTAGATCAGCAGTGTGACCATCTCAATGAAGGCAGCCATCAGAGGGGTGAGGCAGCGTGGCCCTGCAGCCACGTGCGGCCCTTGCTGGGAATAGCGAGTCCCCGGCGCGGCTGTCACAGGGCTGAAACGCCACCCTGCACACACCAGGTCAAAGCCAGGGTCCCCACTGGCACTGCCCAGGACGAAACATGCCCGTACGCTCAGCAGAGCTCCCCACACAGACCGGCCACGCTGGAATTGATTTGCCACAGCAGGCCAGGCCCCGCTCAGGCCCAGGGCCGCCAGCGCGGCTCCATGCTGCTCTCTGCTGCTGCCTCCCACTCACCGCCTCACCACGCTCTCGCTCCTCCCTTTGTCTCAGGCCCTGCTGTTTGCCCAGCACTTGAGCATTGACTTTCTTTGCCTAGTGCTGCCAACCAAATTCTGTGATATATTGATTGCAGTCGCCATTCCAGCCCCCAAAATGGCCCTCCTGGCTCTGTGGCTGTCCCTACCAGTGACTGCCACCACCAGCCACCAGCTCTTCCACCACTTTGATCCCACAGCAAGGCTTCCCTCGTCTCCCCCACCCTCCTGGGGCTTCTGTCATGATAAGATTTTTCCTCACTGGAGAGCCTTCCTGTGTTTCACATTGTCAGGCCAGACCCCAAGCAGTGAAAAAAAAAAGTCTTAATGCCCCAGAAGCACAGACCTGTGTTTGGGCAGTGCCTGCACTACATAGGCCACTACTTAGGCAATGGCAGAACATTTGTGTTTAAAAAACCTTGATTTCTGAGCTGTTAGCCGCATCCTGCACTACTTCCTAACACATTGTGCAAGGAGGCAGAGCCATCAACATAGCAATGAGGGAACCAGGACCTGTTACAGCCCCTGGGCAGGCAGGGGCAGGGTGGCAGGCCTCAGCAAGGAGGGCAAGCTGCCTCAGAGCAGAAATGGAAACTCCAGCAGTGCAGTAAAACCAGAGCACACCTGATGCAAGGCCCTGCATCGCAGTCCAGCCAGGCTGTGCCTCCCCGCCCCTGCCAGCTGCATCCAGATCCAGCACTGCCCAACCCTCATGGCCCCAGCAGTGCAGGGACTGGGGTAGGGAGCTGCTGTGCAGACCCTGGAACAAGAAAGAAGTCTGGAAAACACAAACTTTTAATATTGACCCACAGGTAACTGGTAGCCCAGAGGAACCCCACAAACGCCGAATAGCTCAGAGCTCTATAGCAACGAGTGAGAGTCCAAAACTTCACAGCTCCAAGGAAGGAAGTCATCTTGTACCAATGACATTTATTTTACATTTTTGTCTATTTTGCTGGTAACAACAGGTGTAAAGTTCAGCCCTTCCATATCTGTGTTTCACCCCACAGTTCAGTGGGACTAGCATGAGCTGAAAGCCTAGCATCCATACTACAGCCAGGAGCGAGGACAAGGTTTAAGTGCCTTAAATCATCTTTTCTCATCAGCTTTTAGTGACAAGAACCATTTCTATGAAAAGTGTGAATCAGCAAATTTGGGGAATTAAGAACATACTTGTTAATTTTACACAACAGCCACAAATATGGGGAGATGTGAAACACCATGAGCAGAGCTAGGTGTCAGAATTGCCCCTTGCACAGGCAGGTGGGAACTGTGCTGCATGGCTTGGGGCTCTCTGCTCACCACCTCACATCAGACACCACTACGCACTCCAACCATACTGCTAGAAAACCCACAAAAACTGTCTAAGGAAGAGTAACAGTCAAAACAATGTCATGTGGCTGGCCAGTTACTTAAAGAGTGTTTATAACCATGTTTTAATGCTTCTTAACATAATGAACACTTATTTATATAAATGTTTAATTAAGTTTTGAATTAAATAAGTATCAATCTAGACTATCCCATAGCAACGTATTACAGCAATGAGAAATCAGATTCATTCTCTTGTCACCTTTTAATCTTACGTAATGCTGCTAGCTTTAATAGTAGCAGAAGGAGTTAACACGAACAGCCAATTTAATTAATCTGCTCTACTTACTTTGTACACTGCCATTTCTTTCTCAGTTGAGTGCAGGCTGACTACACGTTTGCACTAGAAATTACAAGTGAGTGAAGCAAATACCTTCATGAGTCATAAACTTTACCAATCTCTCACATCAGTATCTCTTGTCAGATGTTAAAGGCAACCAATTGATAAAGTCACTTTCAAAAAATATGGATGGATTAAGCACATTCCAAACTACCAGTTTCATTTGCTGAAGTCTGACTGCTTTGAATGACCCAGAAGGTTGCCCTAGCATGGTCTCAGACCCACTCTTAGTTCACTGCATCATATATTATTGTCTGGTTTAAGAAACAGCTTAGGGATTTTTCACCTGGCAAGGCTGACTAGCTAGAATAGCCTAGAAATAGTAAGGGTAAACCCACTTTTCCAGGTATTTCCACCCAAAGGCTAAGAGCTGTTCAAATGACACGACAGTCAACTTCCCACAAGCAAATCATGCGCATGAACAGAGATGCAACAGGTAGTCTGTGCCCTGCACTATAACCAGATGCAAAAACTATCTAAAGGCAAAGCCACAATTCTCATAACTGGTGACCTTGGGGACAGCCATGTACATGGCCCTGCTCTGTTCCTCTCTGCACCCATCTCCCTACAGGTGACACATCAGGGTAAGGACTGGGCACCTGCACTGCACAGATTGTCCCCATCCACCCTGTATGCCTTTTGGCCTCTCTGGGACACTGCTGGCACTGCCACAATGGGACTCCTGCCCCAGCTGGAGTTGGGGTCCCCAAATCTGAACAGGACTCTTATGTCCCTCACAGCCTCCCACTAAAATATGGCCAAAGCATTCAAGTACTTCCCTGATGGGACTTGGATCACTCAGACCAGCATCAGGCTGAAAAATCTTGGGAATCCTTCTGCTTCATTCTTAAGACCAATGCATGTTCAAATTCAGTGGAATGGGGTCAACGAAGTAGTTTAATGTTTAAAACTATAATTCAATGGCTACAATTTTTTGCTATAAGGCAACTCCAGGCTTGAAGAGGTTGTTGTCCTGCTTGCTGCCCCCAAGGAACACAAATGCAGGCTAGACAGTCAAGGTTTATGAAGAGAAGTAATATCTTTTATGAGACCAACTATTAGAGTTGGGGGGGGGAAATACACAAGCAAAGCAGCTATTCTTTAGGTCTGAAACACAGGTTTCAAACTGCAGCAAAAGCATGTTGAAAAGCTGTGGTCTGGGTTAAAGTTATTATATGATCAATTAGACATTATGAGACAAAAGGACAATTAGTACCTCAGGAGCAGAAAATGGCCACAGCACAGGGAGCCATGCCAGAGTCACTCACTTCCATGGGACAGCAATGAGAAAAACGGGTAGTTGGACACGAGTGAAAAGCTAACAGGAAGGGAATGAAAATTATAAAATTATGTGGTCTCTGCTTTTTAGTATTTCCTAGAATGGGCAATATTTGTTTGCAGGTTTTCTCTGTAGTTTGTTTTGTAAATATGCTTTGAAAATTAGAATATCATANCCTCCGATAATGATGTTTCTATCATATCTTCTTGAATGCCCAAAGTAATTCATTTTTAGTGTATGGGGCTCATTGAATCTCACACCATTTCCACAGATGCACCTGGTACACTGAATAAAGCCTACCACAGTACTGGTACCTATGTGAGCGTGTCCATGCCATGGAAAAATAAACTGGACTACAGAAAGGCTAAACAGCACCACTACACAGATTAGAATTGTGTGCTTATCAAAAAATATGAAAATAATGAATAGAAAGTCCTTTTTTGTCTTCTTGGCTTAGCTTTCATGTATTGACTCAATTAAAATTAATTTACCTATGACCTGCAGATTAGCTTTTCTCCTTTGCCTAATACATTCAAGATTGTGGATACCATAGTAAAGAAGTCCAAAATAACTTTTAGACTGTAATCCTGTTAATGGAATATGAATGTCTCATTTTACTCTCCTACATTACAAAGCAAAAATACATTTATACACTCCTTGCCATTTTTAAACAGAAGGTGCCCAGTACACCTTTGTGAAAGTGAAATAATCATTAAAATATTAACAATTACATAACTGCACCTATCCTGGCTACCAGCTTTCTGCATCTCACCCTCCGGAGGAAGAAGAAAAATGCTTGTAAATTCGCAGAGCAGGCAAGAAAATTGTTATACTGGATTACAGAAACTTTACCAAGTCTAACCTAAGCTAAGGATTCAACCTTGTTTTGTTTGATCCAGTGGACATTAAATGCCACCTTTCTGCTGACCTTAGTGACTTCCAGCTCAGAACTGCCACCTCATTAAGGCAATTCCAGCATTTCCATGTATGCAGCTGCTATGGGCAGAGCTGTCCATAACAAATGACTGCTCCCTGTTCCAGTTCCTTTAGTTATCAAATACATGCAAAGAGAATTACAGGCTCCATTTATTAAAACAGCTAACAAGGACATCAAAGAAGGCATAACATTGAGACAGAGTACAATTTAGCAGAAATACTGACACTGCCACGTGGTTTAAGTTCTTCTCAAAATGTGAGGAGCTGCTGGCTGCAATGCTCAGTGAGAGCTCTCTCCTTTCACAGCAAGCACTCAGGATACTGATGGCCCTCAGACCTGCCCACAGTTAGTCGTGGCATTAATACCTCTGTTCTCCACTCTCTTAATCACTTAAGGCCTAATCATCCTTGCCCACCAAGTCTTGAAAGGGAATGGTATTGGAGATCTAAAATCAGGCTGTATTTTGGTTGCCATAACTTACCCTCCTCAAAAGACAACATTTTCCTTGGCAGGTGATAAGCACCACCTCCCACGTTCTACTGTAGATGCTGCTTATTAAACCACAGTGAAATTCAGATAATAGTAGCCTTTTTAAAAACAACATGTTACTCTGTTCAAACCTTTATCCAGATAAAATTATATTTAAGAAATTTTAAAAATCTGCTATTTTCCATGCTTTCAAAATTATTATTCTCTTCTAATAGGAAGCAAAGAAAAAAATTAAACAATAAAACAGGAGAAATCATAAAGGAATCCAAAAGCAGGGTAAACATTCACCATCAGTGGTAGTATTTGGATTGTTTGGCAAAGTGAATACCACAAAGAAGTATATTCAATCTCCCTAGCAAAAACAGTCCCTCAGACGATAATGATATGGCATTTTTATTACATTCTAAAAACAAAACTAAATTTGTAAAACCAGTTCAGTGCCTGTATACCTCTGGTGGGTGCTCTTTTTAACTTTTGCAAGGTATTACATTATCCACATCTGGTAAACAGTGAATTATTATACTTTATTATTTATTATTATACTTAAGCACACATTGCTGGTTTTTCTGTAAAAGGAAATCTGTTTATATTTAGGATTGATATAAGCATGGCATAATTACCAGGATGGAAGCATACCTATCCCCACATGAAGTACTGCACATCCATCAAATCCTTGCATTACTCTGCTGGCTGAAACTTCTGCCCACAGACAGGTGTAAGGGGACTGACCCATCTGCCCTCCCATTTCACAATATTTATAATATTGTTCAAAACAGTGGCCATAAAGAATATTAAAAAAAAAAAATCTCTTCCCTTTTTCCTCCTTGGTTGTACTCACAACTTTCTATCTACTCTGAGCCCTTCCCATCAGTCCCTCCCATGTTCAGCAGGGCTATTGGAAAGGATGCAAGCAGGGCAGGGTTGCCAAAGCTGCTGTGCTGAGGGACCCCAGCTGACCCTTGCTCATTACACTGCAATTCATTTGGAACCTGGGGTGTGTGGTTTTAAGTTTTACCCTTTGCTGCCTACAGCCCTTGAGCACCTCTAATTACAGTTAGTCCACTGCTCTCCCCCCTTCTACACACCCCTAATCACACTTCTCCTTCATCAGCCTGGGAGCTCTGCGGGGATTAACTCCCAAAAAGTTTTACAGTAAAGGCAGCTTTTATTGTAGTGGCAATTACAGAAAGAGAAAAAGCAATTTAGTCTTTTATGTGGCTCACAGTTTCACTAATGCCATAGACTTTTAACTGACTTGAGTTGTTACGCATTAACTCACAAAAGCACGGTACACAAATATTGCTAAAATAAAAAATAACATAAGACACAGCAAACTTGAACTTGTCAAACATAGGCTTAATTCCTCAAACACCAATAATGCTTTCATATGACAGCTTTGTTAGTGCCCTCAGCTTCAAGCCAAAGTCACTAAAAAGTAAACTACTCAAGCAAGGCTGCAGAAGAAAAAAGGTTTTAAAAACTTGGCAATAAATTCCTTACTCCTCTTGTGGTGTAGTGTTCCTAGTGCTTTCTGCATCTCCTGTCATGTGATGACAACAGGAATTTAGATAAAAGGCAATGTGGCCCCTTGAATCAGTTGAGCTGGAACAAGGACTGTCATTGCCATGGGATATCCCTGGCATGTTCTGTTCACTTCTGGGGTGAAATCTGTTCAGAAAACTTTCATAATCTTTAGTTCTGATGACACCATACAGCATTGCATGTCTCCAGCTCTATCTTGTCCAGTTGACCCTTGCCAAGTGTCTAGCATGAAAAATGTCATCCTCTCAAAGAAAATTGCTTTAAGGACTGGAAAAAGATCTAGTCAGTGTTTTCTCTTCCCTTTCTTCCAATCAGGTATAGAATTGAATTTCTCCACACAAGATGAGATGTGTTTCCAGAATTCTGCTGATTTTACAACTGTGTGAGGCAAAGATCCTCCAAAGTATTGTATCCTTTTATCTTTGGCCTGTAAAACAGCACAGAGGACATATGGAGATAAGAGCAATCTGAAATATTTTGTTGAGCCTCAGCTTCAAATTCCAGAATTTGCAGTTGTGTCTGAGGAGTCACTGGCATGATGCAAGCAGATGCCAACCATTTCCACTCAGGCTTTTCAATTATTTCTGGGAAGCACAGTTACAAATAAAGAACTACCTTTGTTATCCTTTGGGATAAGAAGGTATATGAATCCCTTAACAAAGCGGTTCTCACTTATCACTTAAAACGGTTACACTAAAACCCATATCAGATTCAGGACGTGACTACATCACTATGCTTTTAATAAGCTAGCACTAGATATCTGTGTCTGTGGTTTTTCTACAAAAGATCATCCAGGGAAGTTAAGATAAACCAACTAAACCCATGATGATAATGCATGTAAGTCAAAATGCATTAAATCCCTCTGTGGATATTCTCACTGAGAGGTAAAGTAGTCTGACTTTACCGTAAAGAGGATTAAGCTACCATGAACTAGAGCCATTTTCCTTTTGAATTAGATCATCCACAGAGGAGCTTAAAGCACTGTAGGCTTGGTGCACTTACTTCATATATATTCTTAATTTATCTGAATTTTCCTACAAATGGAACAAGCCTTGGTTAACCAAAAGGCTCCTTCACTGAATTTCTGCTGATGTTAAATCACATTGCCAGTTTACTTGGTTTACAAATGTCCTATATAAAACAGCTAAAGTTGTTTTACAAACAGCAAAACCAGAGGCACCCTTTTACACTGCAGAGGAAAATACCAGCAGCAGGTGCAGAACCTGGGACACCTGACAGGATCACCAACTGCAGTGCTCATCTAAGCTGTTGCTAATCTTGAAAAGTAAACAAAGAAGCATAACTTTAATTCAGCATTACGGTCCATCTGGAAATGTCTTCTTAAGCATGAAAAGACAGACAAACAAGGCATTCTCATGGGACAAATTTGGGATGGAAGGCATTTTTGTCCTCCTGCCTGAGCTGGGCTGGCACAGCACTGGAGTACCCACATCACCGACCTGAGGTGCCCTGATTTCAGTTGGGAGAGAGTTAATTTGCTTCCAAGCACGTACAGTGCAGTGTTTTGGATTTAGTATGAGAATACTGCTGGTGACACGTGATGGTTTAGTTGTTGCTAAGTAGTGCTCACTCTAAATGAAGGCTTTTTCAGTTTCCCATGCCCTGCCAGCAAACAGGTGCACAAGAGGCTGGGAGGGAGCACGGCTGGTACAGCTGACCCGAGGTGGCCAGAGGGACATTCCACACCACAGAATGTCCTGCTCAGTAAATAAACTGGGGGGAGTTGGCCAAGAGCTGCTGATCACTGCTTGGAGATGGGCTGGGCGTTGGTCAGACGGTGGTGAACAATTCTATTGTGTATCACTTGCATTGCTTTAGACGTCCTCTCTTTTTCCCATTATTACTATTACTTTTATTTTTTACTTTATTTCAATTATTAAACTTTTCTTATCTCAACTCATGAGATTTACCTTTTTCCTGATTCTCCTCCCCATCCCACTAGGTACTGAGTGGTACTTACCTCCTGTCTGCAGTTAAGTCATGACAAGAAGATACATTTTTAGAGGTTAAATCAGATGCACTCTGAAATTTATCCATCCCACGCTCACAGATGAAATGCTAACTAATGAGCAAGGAAAAGCAAACACTTCCTCAGTCTCAACTGACTCTGATGTTAGTTTATCTGAATGATAAATTTTACACTTGACTAAAATGAAATTGACATAATTCACATTTCTGAGTATCGGCAGGTAATTGAGATGTGACAAATAAAAATGTAAAGAAAATAAAGCAAAAATAAATTAAACAAAGATTCCTCTTGATTGCCAAAAGGTAGTTTGGCTTCAAATGTGCCAGCAAACAGAGTGCTCTAACTACAATATGAAAAAAAAAGCAACTAATTCTCCAAATATTGTCTTTATCCAGTTTTCTCCACAGCACATACAGGCATATACCTGCAACAGAGATTTTGTGCTAACCTATCTATTGCTATTCCCTATAGATCTGAGATATTAATATTGGCAGAGGGAAAGTTTAAAAGAAATCTAACAGAGAGAGATATTGAGCTTCATTCCTTATTACGTCTTTGTTAATCCTTGACCTTCCCCAAAAAGAATGAGAAGGAATCTGCCTACCCAAAGAGGCAGTAGCTGCCAGAGGCACTGCCAATCTCACACCTGCAATCCACATGCCAGCTACAGCAACACCTCTGCACACCTGCTGCAGAAGCAGCAGCTCTGCTGCCAGTGGTCCTGCAGGAAAGCTCTAGAAACTGCTTTTGCTTTGACTCTAAGCAGGTTACAATTGTCTCCCCTGTGCATCTCCAAATAACCAGCATCAAAACTAGCTTTATGTACACTAAGCTGTTACATCACATAGATGAAAACTTGGGATAGTTTCTCTGTGGTGATCTACATCAGATTAAATAAGAGTCAGACCTGAGAAGAGAGTCTAGCAGTAAAAAAAAAAAAGAAAATTTAAACAAGAAGCAAAAGACTATCTGTTGTTCATGAAATAGAGAATATGTCCATCTCACATGTGCTAGTAAAATGTTTTAAATTTGTTCAATCATCCTCTGTGAGACGAAAGAGATCACTTTTCTTACAGATCTCTGTTTCATCAATGCACAAACCACCCCAGAAAGAGCATCCCTACAACTCCTATGAATATAAGACCCTTCGTACTAACTTATAACACAGATTTTCACTTGCTTTTTATACCAAAAGTGCTAGCATGCACTACATTGTGTTGAACCATTATTATTCACAATTGAAAGATTTCTTTAATCTCTAGCTGAAAAATTCCTTGTGCAAGGAGTTTGGACAGCACACTCTCATCCTTACACTCCCAGCTCTGTTACCCTGTGCTTCTACCTGAGGTGGCTTAAACGTCCTTCCATGCCCACAGAGACCCTCTGCATCCCACCTCCCTGCAGCCTGTTACCCTGAGGGGCAGTGCAAGAGCTCTGCCCATAAGAGGATGGCTCCCTTTCCAGGCTGCCCCGGTTTCTGGGAACACTGCAAGCCACAAGGGCCCCATCCCCTTGATCTACCGCTGTCACTGCTTGCTGGAGTACGCTATCAACAGGGACAAGCTAAAATGTTCATCCTGAAGTGGCAAATCATACACATGCCAGGTACCTCTGTCTGGCACAACTTGAATCTCCTGCCTCGCAGAAAACATTACCTGGGGGCATGTGTGGCTGCAAGGGACCAGTCATTCAACGCATATTTCTCCTGCAAAACTTTCTTCAGCATCTGCACTGCTCTATGATTATCTGAATGCTATTCAATTTACCTCTAACTTGAATTACGTAAGTATATTTGCATGTATATTGTAAGCAATATACTAAATGAGATGGGGCTGCCTATGTAATCATGCCGTGACTTTCCCTTAGGGAAACCTGGTAAAATTATGTTCCATTACATTTGTAAAATACTACCCATTAAAAGCAGGAATAAAACTTTTATGTTCATGTGAAACAAAGCACAAAAGATTCTCCACCCTTTAACTTGTATCAATTTTGATATGAAAGAAGCATTTTCCAGGCAAGAAGGGAATCTGAATTCGACTTCACTATTACATGCTTTTGGCTTTGATTGTTTGACAGTTAAACTTCTTTCCAAAATTCTGTAATTTTTTTCTTATTTTAACATTTTGAAATGAGAGAACAAAACCAGTTCATCTGCCTTGAAGAGGATAGACAACAACTTTGGAAAAAATTTTCTTGGGAACTTCTTATTTGTTATAGTCTATGTCCTAGAAGAGAACAACTGTTTCTACTATACTATTCTGAGTCTTTTACTCTTGCTGCTGGTCAATTCATTGTTTTAATTCGTTGATGCTCTGGCAAACTTTCAAGTATGTCATGGGAGAATTTTAAAAATGAAGCATTCATTTAGAAGTCACACAGTGGTGATATATATACAGAGCTTCAATTTAAGCCATTATTGCATACCATCCTTTTCCTTTTGTAATAGTCTATTAAAGGCTTTCAAGTATGGAGAAGGAATAGCAACCTGTAGATCTGAATGGAGCCCAGATGACCTATAAAATACATCCTGCCTCACTGCCTGACTAGTTCTAGCTCTCATCTCTAATGGTTACTATTGTTATTCTACCATTCAGACAACCACACACATCAATTATACATTCTTCTGGGTCACAAATCCATTTTCTCAGGCAACATTTTTGTCTTAATGCATGACGCTTCTTCTTCCACCTGTGACCGAAGTTGAAGGTCTCAATATTAAAATGATATTACTTTTTCTTAAACTATGTTGATAATTGGAAAAAACAGCTTCATGGAAATCAGAAGGTGCTGCTTTTTAAACTATTTAGAAGAGTGTGTTTAGACCATATATTGTCTCTTTATTACAGCAAATGTATTGGGCAGTACTTTGTGCTTTAGGTGAACATTTTCTCTTTTGTTCTATTGGTGCCTGGCAGCACAGCTATAATTAAATGTCCCCTGCCTTCTCTATTTTATGACTTACAATTCAGTCATCTTAATTAGACTTTTCCTAAGCATATAAATGGCTGGCTCAAGAAGCAAAACTTTTCTCAGTGAAGCAAACTCAAAACCTTTCACTATGCATTATCTCAGTGACTTTTTTGAGTCTTTGGCTTATGTTTGCCTTTTTTAAGGTGATTATGGTAACAATAGCTTCAGATAACTATCTGAAATAAGTCTAAGACGGGTCTGCAATTTTTTTTTTTTTTTTTTTTTTTTTTNTCTGAAATAAGTCTAAGACAGGTCTTCAAATTTTTTTTTTTTTTTTTTGCATATACTATTCTCACAAACAAACCACTCATTATTTCCAAAGGGGCAAAGTCATTTCAATTTCTTGGTTGACAAAAAGAACAGGGGAAGGTAACACACCACTTCCAAGGGTTTCTTGCACATCATGTATATTCTTAAAACTCAGAGTGAGGAATTCAGGGTAAGAGTCCTGAAGCCTCCTCAATAAGATGTGAAGGCCAGGCGTCAGCTTTGTCCAGCCACAGGAGCCAGCAACACCCCAACAGCAGCCAGCAGCAGCAGGGCCTCACCAGCAGCCCCAGGGGCCGGAGGAACACACCCAACTCACCACCACTCACTGGAGTGCAGAGCATGTGCCTCAAGGAACTTGGTTCTAGCCATGGGCTGCCAACACCAGAGATGCCATCAGATCAACCCAGGAGGTTCAAGACCAAGTCAGTGGAACAGCCCCTGCAGCAAAACTGTAGTATTTCTATCATTTCCAAGCTCTAGTCTCAGCAGCCTTCTCAGCACAGAGCCAGTTTTGCTGGCTACAAGATTAGGCTCCTCTCTTGTAGGTACAGTGGACACCACAACAAAATCATGCTATGTTTAAGTCATGCAAACTGACCTACTGAGAATGGATATTTAAGACAGTCAGTGAATCTTGTAGTTAGATAAGTAATTCCACAACCAAGGACAGCATCTATTCATTGGCAGACACAGCACCTGACAAACGGGAAAAAATATGCAGATGACTACAGAGAAACAAAAATTGCTTCATTTGTATATGGACGTACACACATAAATGTTCATGTTCATATAAATACACATTCCAGTACACACACACCAGCAGGCACAAACCTAAACAGAAACCTGCTAGCTGACTTTTTGCCTACTGTTTCCTCCATCCATGAGGAATTCTGCTACCCTGCTTTCTCACGGTAGTGTTGCAGTCAGAGGCTTGTGCACAGTCACACCAGTCTGATCCTGAAGCATTCTCCTCATATGCTCTGTCCCTGCTGCCATCCTTATTGGGCAGGTCCAGCTTAATTGCCCTACAAAAAGCAGCTCTTTCCTTTGGAGACCTAAGACCAGGGGTGTGGCATCACCAGGCAAATCCTTTAAAAAGTATTTTCACGTTCTTTTCATTCTTTCTGGGGTGTAAGTCAGGGCAGAAGAATAATTTCTGAAGCTGTGTTTAAAAACCTTGTCCTTTTCAAGCCCACATAGAAGCATGGGATGAGTTAACTCACCTGTCTTCTTGTCCTGGTTTCTTCTTCCTCTGGATCAGTCAAAGAAGTCACATCTCTCTAAGGACATCAACATAATGAGTTTGCAAGGAGTTTTACTCCATGTCCAAACACATACTGTTTTCAGGACAAGCCAGTGTTCAACATCCAGGATCTGCATTTTCCATGCTGCAAAATTCAAGAAAGGGTCTTCAGATGTGAGGGAACATGAAAGAATGGCAATGGAGCCAATTTCAGGCACTTTATAACCATACCACAAGGACCATATTAATTCCCAGTCTCTCACCCTGGTCACCCACTCTGTGCCTTAACTCATCCCACATCATGATCATTTTCAAAGAAAACCATTGATTTACCCTTGTGAGGAAAGAGGCAGCCTTACAGGAGAGCTGAAGTTGAAGGGATGGCCAAAACTCTGCATTCCTGCATTTCACATGGTCACAGGCTTCAGGCCTTTAAAGCAGCCAGTGGGAACCATTTAGCTGAATCTTGTTCAGACCCAGGAAAACCGACAGATAAATATTATTTTAACACAGAGGTTTCTGGTTGGCTGGTTGATTTGTTTGTTTGTGGAGGCAAGGGGGTGTGCTAGGTTTAACTTTATTATAACTAAGCCTATATAAATGCAAATACTGTTTTCATAGATATAATTTCATAAAGCAAAACTACCCACAATCTTTAGCAGTGAAATTCAAGTGGCAACTGTGACAAGTAAAGAAAAATGAATGCAGTTAACTTCAGCCATTCCTGCTCATCTGAAAGCTTGTGTCAGTTCCTAAATAAGCTTTTCATTTTCCCTATTCAGTCTGCTGATCTTTGTTGATTTACAGCATGAATGAGCATGGCACATTGCAACTTGTAGAGTATATTTTTCCCAAATGATAAAACATTTATTGCAGACCCATCAAGCCTGCTAGCATTTTTGAATTATTATTGCAATGAAGTGCCATGTTAACAACTCATTTACATTGTTGCAGAAGACTTTGGGTTAACACTATATGTAATTTAATCCCATTCAGGAGAGAGGACTCCCTAAAATATATCTAGAGCTGATAAGTTACAATTTGATGGTATTTTTCTAATCAGCTGTTTTTCAAGATGAAGCTGCCTTCATCAAGTCCATCCCACCCCTTACCTTCCCTGATGAGCAATGGCAGCTGAGCAAACCATTCCCACATGGTGTCCTCAGCCAGCTCCAGCCTCAGGCTCTTCCTCTGTCAAAACAAGAAGAAAATATACTTAGCGGAGAGCTACAAAGATCTTACTACTTTGGGAAGAAAATAATTTGTTGGACAGAGAGTGAGGTCTGTATTTTGGTGGCTCTTGGAAGGGTCTGACCTACAGCTTCATCATTGGCCTGGGATGGGTAACAGCCTCTAGCTGAGGAGGCACAGGAGCACGGGCTGCCTGTATGGGCTAATGAGCCCCCGAGGGCAGGGCAGTGCCACCGCCTCACACCAGCTGCTGGGCCCAGAGAGAAGGGAAACACTGCAGGAAGATGCTTCTGTTGGAGCACTCACATGTTTTGGATGATATAATAACAATAATGAGGATAATGATGATAATAATAATAATTTATTAATAAATGAGGAAAAAACCTTCAGGAAGTACATAATTTTCCATGTACCAATCAGAAATTAACTTGTTAGTCAGAGATTAGAATCAATGTAACGCTTCTTTCCAACAGGGTCCCCTTGGCGTGGACAATACACTGCAAAACCCACTTTTACATGAGCGTCCTGCAACTTTGCAGCAAATGCCCCGAGGCCACAGTGAGGCCAGAGTCAACACAGCAGAGGGAAGGACATGATGTCCAGCACACAGGGACATGCTGTGATTCCCTCTAGAGATGGTGGCACAGTGTTAGAGAGGGCACAAGACACACCATCTTCACAATGAGCAGTAGGGCTGTCTCTGCAGTGCCCTGCTGCTCTTCCATAGTCAGCTGTGTGCCAGTGCTGCTGACACAGCTGCAGCACTGTGCCCAGACTGGGACAGTGTGCTCAGACCAGGCTTAGCCACCCCAAATCTGATGGGTATGGACTCCTGGGAATATGCTGTATGATATCCTATGTCACAGGATACTCAAGTTAAGACCACTTTTGCATTGTAACACGCTTGTTTTGACAGATACCCTCAATCAAGCAAGTTACTGCTCCTGGTATCTTGTGGGCTTGTGATTTATTAATAAGACCCCAAAAATAATTTTTCAACAGTATTGTTTCTAGTTTCTAACACTTAGTTCTGCTACTTGTAAGAAATACATCCTTTCCTGAATATAATTTAATTTGAGTCCAATAAATCCAAATTCTTCTTGCATAATCTTCCATTTCTATCTAGTAAGTTGGGAGAGACAACATCACTAACTTCTTTAACTCTCTTGGGTACAGTCAGAGTACCTAAAATTTCACCGAATTTTGACCAAGTCCTGTCTAGCAAATACTTTTTACCACATCATGAGTTCATTCCTGAGATCATTCATTAATAATTTGATTTCCTTAGTCCTTTCTTTAAAGACATTTCAAGTGAAATTCTTAGCATGCTAAAGTTTTACTGTCATTTTCTAAGTCCCTGAAATTGCTTATAGTAGAGAGCAGAATTTTACTTCTCATCTATTAGTTTCAGTTGCAAAAACATTGGGTTTAGTTGGGCTTTTTCTTTCCCTAGTACTCCAGGCTGAATATTGAGTTTATTCACTTGAAAAAGCCTCCTACTTCAGTTCCATTCCAATCTCCTTCCAGGGGCTGACTCTAAACCAGCAACATGCGCACTATTTCCTCTGAAACTAAACAAGCCAGAGACACTGTTTTACCACCAGATGCCTCATTTAATCCAGCGGCAGTAGCCAGATGTCCCAGGCAACACTTCCAACACACATATACCTGCTCTCCTAACAGGCATCCGTGAGAGAGAGGCCACCAGAAAGCAGAAGTCACGAGGCAAAAACTGCTAAATCTGTCCCATTAGTTAAGAGAAATACTCCTGCATGCAAAATCACATTGCTCTTATTCAGCTAAAGTTCCATGGCTGAAAAATACAACCATAAAACCCACATCCTACCACTGAATGGTATTAAATAATGGTAATCTAAGACAATTTCAATGCCCCTTCCTCATGAATATGCTTATTCTGCTTTATTTCAAATAAATTACCTTGTTAAAAAAATCATTTGAACTGTAAGGAACAAATAAGTGAGGATTATTGTTTGCTTGTTGACTAGATAAGGAGTTAAACATCTAGAGGTGAAGTGGAGGACAATTAATGTACTACCCTGCTTAATAATCATACAATGCCCACTTCTCAGGGAATTAGAGCTATTATGATCTACTCCTACGAATAAATGAGAATTTTAGCTCTCAGAGGGTAATGCAATGTTGCCCTCAGCTTTCTTGGTTTTCTTTGTTTGGAATCTTGCAAGCAGATTCTTACGCAGTCTCAACATCAACAATGTACATTTTTAGATTGTTTTTCATATTTCTCCTCTGAGAGGAGAATTGATTGATGGTGGTGTTCACCATCCAAGTTGAAGAGGTGGTGACCTAAATAACCAATCTCTTGCCTATGTACAAACTGTATATAAGATAGAGTCAGATGAGGAAGAATAGAGAAGAAGAAGATAGAATAAAGTATCATTAACTTTCCCTTCACCTGCTGCCTGCCTCGTTCCTTCTGCGGGTCCGATCCTCCTACATATCGTGACCCTGTGTGGCCAATCCTGCTACAGTGCAATAGTTTTGGAAATAATCTTTTTATGAGATTGTGGCTTTATCAGCTATATTTCAGAGCTAGTATAAACACTATGTATCATAGGAGAACAACTTTGGACAGGCTTGTAATTGTAATTTCTGTACCCATATTCTTTTAGTTCACTTTTCCTATGCTCTTATTTTAGAAACCAAAGGAAAAATTAATTTGCTTCCTTAGATCTTTTCACAAAACACTATCAGAATGGTAATATTCAAATAAAAATACAAATTATGATTTAAGCAATACAAATTATGTATAAATTGGTTTCAAATACAACTGAACACTCAGCAAAAGCAGTCCTGATGATCCTCAAAGGTATCCATACACTGGAGGGTAACTCAATTACAGCTTCAAAGACAAAGAAAGAGGAAAGGACATTACTTTCAGATTTTCACATGGTGTTGTAAGACATTTGTTTTTATTCAATTTTATATAAAAATGTTGTTTATGGGACTCAAATTCTTCGAATCTTTATCAACCAAACTGCTGAGTTACTCCAAAGCTGCCCAGTTTCAGAGTTTCATATTCACCTTTCCAGCAGACAGAACAAACCTAAACATACACAAGTCTTAAAGCAGCTTGACCACAAAAGAAAGCTTTAGGAGACCCAAATAGTGGACCATATGTGATATCAAATGGGCAAGCCATTAGCATCAGCTGTGAACATATTGTACCAACTGGGAATGAAAATAAAACATTCAACTACCAACTGTTATAATCTGTAAATAGTCAAACCAATTCCTCTGGGTTCCAAAAATATATGAATAGGGTGACTCATTGGGGCCCCATTGTTGTGTTCATAGGTAATGCAGCAGATTTGCTCCTAGGAAAAAAAAAAAGAAAAAGAAAAAGAAAAAACCCACAGAACTGGTGATTAGGGAGATCTGATATTAGCAACAGTCTTTGTATGTTAAAAGACTCTTGGGCTTTTTGAAACTATATCTAAAGATTTCACATTAGAGATAACAAAATAAAGAATTCTTTTGAAGCAACTTTTCTCTGTACAATGTGAAACATTAAAAAATATATCCCCATTGCAAATTGTATTGAGAAACTGGCAGAATACTAGAAAATTTATAGAGGGCACCAAACTACTGAGACTTCATTGTACAGCTGGCAAGTGCACTCCTACCTACTAGTTGCTTCACATTTAATAATGCATGTTATGAACAGATGGATAGAATGTCAATAAGGCTCTCTGTATCATCAGTGGTAATGAAATAGTGGACTTTGAATGCTTAATAGCACAGAAAACAAAAAGCCTAGAGGAAATTTGTCAATGTCGTTCATGCAATACTTCAGCAGTGCTTTAACACTGTTAGTGTGAGGCCATATGTTTCTTCTAACAGGATCTACTGTAGCTGGGTGCCAAAAAAAGTTTGACACTTTTTTTTAACTCCTACAACATGTTAAGAGCAAATACTCTGTGAATTAGTCAAGCAGAGTAGTCAGCAGAAGTGCAATATCATTACTCTTTTTTACTCCTTTTCTCAATGAAAAGAAGTTAAGGAAAACTTACTAGTAAACATTGATCTTTATACCTGTTTCAGAAATACATTTGAAAGTAATCGCTTTACAATTAAATATAGAAATAAAGGCAATAATGTGTATTAGGCAGTAGATCTTGTTGTCAAGAGGTGTGGAAGATGTGAATTTAGAAAATATTACAAGTGAAAAAGAAATGTACATAGCAGGTAGAAATCAGACACATAAAAAAGAATAAAATAGAAAATTCTCTCTGGCAAATAACCTTAGGCAAAACTCAGCTAAAATACCCAGTAAAAATGCCTTGGAATAGTCAAAATTAGGAGGATAGTGAGATGCACACCTGGGAATAAGTGGGAACAGGCACACCAGGCACAGGCTTTCTCTGTAAAATGGATGGACAAACAGCAGCCTGGCAGGTAGCAGCGCAAAGGCTACAAGGGCACCTCAAGTGGTGTTGCCACCCTGCACACTTCTCAGTGAAACTGTTCTCAATATTCCAGGAAGTGTTAGACAGCTGTGGCAGGTAAGCCTCTGTGAAATACCAAGACCTCAAGTTCCACAGTACAGCTGGAATCCTAAGCAGAAATCAATGCAAGTTTAACTATTGATTCTGGGAGAACATTAGCAAGCACTGAGTCTCTAAGAGTCTGAAAACTCCTCAGGAAAGGCTCAAGTACTTTGAGCAGAAAACCAATACTTTCTGTCTTGTGACTCACTCATAAGTGACCATGCCCTTCTTCCCACATTGTCTCCTCAAAACCTTCCTAGGCTGCTCCCATGCTACCCAGTCATGATGCCATGAGGTGTACACCATGCTTGTCAGCCAGGACACCCAAAAGTGCCCCTTTTGATTTCAAAGCCACCACACAAAGCCACTGTGGGATGGGACCTCTACCACCACTGAACTGAGCTGTGACATTCCTTGTGCTCAAAAGTAATTAGAGAAGTTTGACAGACAAACAGCATTTCCTTAGAAAACCAAGCTAGAAATGATAGTCAAAAGCTGTGTTACCCATTTCAATTTTTTCCCCTTTCCTGCAAGCCAGAACACTCATAACTAATAATAACAAAAAAAGTTGCATTAAAAAGAAAGCAAATTTTTCCAGCTGCCTGAAGGTTTTGGTCTATACAGCACCAGTATCCACCAGCACACAGCAGGAGACTCCAACTGCTTCATTGCAGAGGGGAAGGATGTGCAGAGAAGCAGAGGTCTCTCAGTGCCAGGAATGCATTGGCTTGCCTGTGCTCGGAGCTGGCACAGGCTGGATCCTTTCCTGCAACCCTGAACTATGCAAACATGGGACTGGCCCACACTAGTAAACCCCTTGAAAACTTATGACAGTTCTCTGCATTTCCCTGCGTGAACATATTTCAATTTCTCCTGAATAAGGAGCTAAAATTCAACCCAAGACTCCCAAATCAGACCTCAAACTTAAGGAGGGCATCAACCTCCTTTCTCTTGCCTTCTGTTTCCTGGGAAGTATTCTGAGTTCTGACCTCAATAGTTGCACCTAACAAGAATGAAGTGAATTTTGTGCAAGCTGCAGAAGTACAAAGACTAAGCAGTATGCAGGCTTTCTGTGAAGCAGAGCAGCAAGAGGTGAGAAATTAAGAACCAAGCTGCAGTTGGGGATCCTCGCTCACAACGGCCAGAAGAGCTGTGCATCGAGAAAGAAAGCAAAGGGACTTATCTCAAATCACTGATGAAAACAGGCTGCTTATCAGATTTCTCATAGCTGGAATCTCCTGTGTTCTTTGGACACTGAGAAAGAGAATATGAAGAAAATGCTGTGGTGAGCATCTGACTGTCATATGGTTTGAAGGTAAGTGTAGTTCTCACCCCAGGAGGGCTTAGGTGGGTTTTTCAAAACCAAAAAGATATTGACAAACTGAAGAAGGTTTCTTAAGAGAAAAAAATCTATAAATATTTAACATGTGTAAAAGCTATCAAGGAAAAAGGACGTAACTAGAAGTAATGGAAAGAAAAACTTAAGCTTAACAGAGTATCAGGAAAGTCTTCCTGACAGCGAGATGTATTAGCCTGTGAAAGAGTCTCCCAAGGAGTGATATGGACGCTTTCACTTGGGATTTTAAAAACTAAAGTAGACATAACAATAAAAAATGTTCTCAATGAAATAATTCCACACTGGCAAAAAACATGCAGGATGATCTATTATGTCTTTTCTAAGTTTCTTCAGTCTTTGATGCTTTAGGAACATATCTTGAACAGTCAAAGGTTATCAGAAAGGATCTTCTTCAATTGATATGACGAACAACAAGATTACAAAGGTGATCACTGGGAAAGCCTATTATAAAGCATCTCTCTAAATACTAAAAAGGAGATGCTTTTCTGACAATGGAAATTTTACCCAAGACCTGACAAATATAACCTCAATCCACCAGCTTTCAAATACATGCTTAGTTTTATATATGTCTTTATTTCCCATTAATTTAAAGAAACACAAACCCATGTCTGAAATGAACTTAAAAGAAATAGGCTTCCCAGGAGTCTTTGAAAAATTTCATACTCTCTACACAGACCTCAGAAATGCTGTCAGTAACCAGATTTAAGCAAACAATATTATTTGGTACACCTGTATATTAACACCTTTCAAGTCTCCACTGACATATTCTGCATGTCCATCTGAAACTGTTTTGTTTTATCATACATTGGCATATCATTACCAATTACCATTATCATTACCAATTACCGTTACCAATATTTAGCACACACTGTATTTCATTCACTGATCCAAGATCACTGATGAATAGTTAAATGAACCATGGAAATAATAAACTGCTGAGTTAGTGGCTGAGAATGAAAATAAAGAAAAAAAGTTGTAGTAAGTGTAACCTATAATATTTTTTTCAACTTTTTCTTGCCAACAACTTCTTAAACACTCAGATACAAAGTAGTTGCAAGCTATTTTCTCTAGGAACATTACTGAGGGTAGATCAGGGCTGATTTAGAAGGAACTCTCCATTTATGTGCTTTAAATAACAACACTATTTGTATATATTAAAAATATCCATCCTCTATATCCATACACATGCAATATACACCTTAAGAATAAAAATATCAAATATCTTGTCATCCAAAAAGCTGCATTTGCAAATATTAAGTGACTCTACAGCACAGGTGCCCCTGACTCTCTCAGTCATATTTTAAGTCTTTCACCCACTTTTACCAGGATTTTATCCCAAAATAACTCTCCAGTTTGACAGAAACACCAAACATCTTCATGGTCAATCACAGGAGTTTCTTGTAAGAGAGAGAGTGGGGAGGAGGAGAAGAATTAGCTCATGGTCCACTCTCCTACCCAACCCCCACTGCTCCTCGGCAGCTGAGTACCCCACCACCCCCAGGGACACTGCTCCCCTTCCTCACTCCACCTGGACCCTTCCTACCTTTTCTCCCCACACCCTTTGATTTTTCCCCTCTTATTATAAGACTTTTCACAAGGATTATTATTATTATTGTCTGAGTTTTACAGCTGGCACATCATCCCCTGCTGCACTAAATCAACACTTGTGAAAGCAGCAGCCTTCGAGTGACTGAGCAGAGCTGCTGCTTGCAGAAGTGTCAATTTGGTACAGCAGGGGATGGGGTCGCAGCTGCCAGAGAAGAGAGGCCGTATTTCATGCCTCAAAATGATAAAAATGTCAGAGGGGAGGGAAATCTGTACAAAACATAAAAAGGGTGTAGAACAAAGAAAAGAAAGAAGAGAAAGATGGGGAAAGGGTTCAAAAGAAGGAAGAAAGAGGAAAATGACACTGGAACAAAATCACTGCTGAATTACATACAGGTTTTTTGTATGTAGGCACTTTCAAGTTGAAACCAAGTTACATGCAAATCATAAAATATAAACGTGATGATAGCATCATTCTGCTTTGACGGGGGGATGTCTGGCTTGTTAAACTGAAATTATTGTCATTCATGATAGATTAGGATATGCTTCTAAGCACAAATGCTGGGCATAAAAAGATTACTTCAGAGAGAGCTTGACTTTAAGTGGAAATTTAAAGTAGAAGACTGAGAATCTTGCATTCAGAAATTTGAATCAGCAAAAGTGAACAGAAATTCCATGTTCTGGAGTAAACTTGGCACCTCTAAATCTACCACTGTTTAGAGGCTCCCATTTGAAAATAGGTACCTATTATTTTGTATGTTAAAAGGAAAATAAGCCAAAAGAGAGTAAATCCAAAAGAGGTCACAAAACTTATGTTTGCTTTACACACTTATCAGTAAGCAAATCTAATGCATATTTCAAATACCATTGTCAATAATGTTTTCCTTTTACGGATTACCTTTGTTTCTTCTAATCTTTCTCTGGAAGCTGCTGCTTTTCTCTCTATTAATTTTCCACTGTGTACTTGCAGTAAGGGAAAATAAATGGGCTACACAGCTTAAACACATAGCCCTACTAAGAAAAGAAAAAGTAACCAAGTAAGGGCACCATTCATCTATTTCCACAGAAAAGTGAATCCACCTCCCCTGCACGGCTGTTATGCTTTGACAGATCATGGCATCCCAGATGCAGCAGAGAGGATTCCTGAAAAAGCAGTGATCTGCTGCAGAATTGCCTCACTCAAGGCTCACAGCTCTCTCAGCTGCACGTGTATCATCTGCAGAATTTTTTGCACCCATGAATATAGAAAGTTGCTGCTGGGTGAGCCCTGGGTACAGAGAAGGGCTGAAAGAGCAGAGGTCCCATTTTTCTTCAGCAGTTTATTGAGAACCACAACCAGCTCAGCTTAGTTGAAATGCTATGCTCAGAAATCCATCCCTTTTAAGCATGAGCAAAGCTCCCTTTAGTCTCCAAAATTTGCCTGTGTAGGTCACCTTATATAAACACCTAAGAAACCTCAGTTTCTGTCTTTATTGCTTTTCCTTGACAATGTCACCTATCCAGATATTAGATGAAAATGATAACAAAATTCAGTGAACAAGCAGACAGAACTAAAAATGAGAAGCCAAATGAAGAGCCTTTCCTATGAAAGGAAATTATATAGACTAGATATTCCCTAACAAGACAATTGATCTCTGTAACACTGTAAAAGAGACAAGGCATCTTGTGAATTTTATCCAAAAGTTTCAACAATTTCTTTTTAGAATATTTATGTAAAGTTCATCAGTTTATCTAGTCAAATATTTAACAAAATTTTGACAAAAGCAGGACTTACAAGTCTCACATCGTAGCTTGTGATGAAGATTTTATGAACTTTCAGGGTTCCTTCCCTGCATTTCAGTTTTTGGTAAGGTGGGTCTCAGATGCCCTGCTGCCAGGGTGGATATCTAAACACTGCATGCCTTTCTCAGTCCTCTGAACTCGTTGTCCCTAAACAGTCAGAAAACAGTGAATTTGTTCCTGGTCAGAGCCAGGGAAGCCCAGCCAGTAGGTGACACACAGCACAGTCATCTCCCACCAGCTCTTCTCCCAGGATCGGCTCCTGCAGAGCTGGCCAGAGAGCATCCAGCAGGGTACACCTGGCTATACCTGCACATACGCAGCGAGTTCCTGTGCCCCCAGAGGTTAAACACAGCTATTTGGCCTTGGAAGACCCCAGTGCAGCTTAATGCCTGGCAGCCCTCCCAGTACTTCCAGTACTTGTGGCTCCAGTGGTTCCTCTGGGTGTTCCAGCAGTCCTTCAATCAGGCAGCCTTTAAACAGCTGAAGTTCTTCAGATTTGTTTGTGAGGATTTTAAGACACCTTTGCATTACCAACAATAGATGTAGCAGGGCCCAGGTGCACTGTGAGTGCATGTGTTGGGGGTCAGGTGAGAGTGGGGTGGAGGTTTCCCAAGCTCTCCCACCAGAGAAGCTGTGTGATCTGGGGACACTTGGATGTGATAACCCAAAGTGACCCTTCCTCAAGACTACTGCATGTTAGGGCTTGTTTTCTTCCTACTTGCACTGTGTGGCTTGATTCAACACACAACCTACTGTAATACCTCTCTCCTCCTGTTCTGACCTTATCTGGTCCCTTTGCTGTTCATGAGGTAAACTTTCAACATTCTCCATCAAAAGGCAGATAGACTCAGATTCTGCCTCAAGGAAAAATCCAGCATGGATACACGTAAAGAATGAAAAGTGTCATTTCTGTAGCTGGTCTTGGAATATAACACTGGCCATTTTTCAAAGACTTTTTGGAAGGAGCATATTTTCAGGACAGATTTCAAATGTGGTCTCAAAACTCAAACACTTTATCACAAGAATTCATTACTCCCCTTATGTCCACTTCATTTTGTAAAGTAAATTGTACAGTCCTTCAGCTCCTATCACTATTCTGTTGCCCATCTGGCAGTCATCACTCTTTATTGATACTCACACTTGACTCCATGCTTCATGTTCATAAGTTTTGAAATGATAAAACCATTCCTTTCTTTACAATTTGTCAAATTTAAACACAAATATAAAAACAGGCCACAAAACCCTCCAGTCTTCAACTACATCAATATTGAAGTCAATATTCAACAATGACTACTAGCTTAGGTATGTGGCATTGTTTTTCTCTAGTGATTAGACTAACAATACAAATAGCAGACTAATTATTAAATAAAAAACTCCTTTGTTCAGTTGATAGAGCCATTAGGTGCTAAAAAAGCCATGTTTGGGTTCCAGCAAGATCACCATTGTGTCATCTCACTATATTATATCAACATACTGATCTACCAGTCTAATTGTATAGCATTCTTCAAGCTTGTTCTAACCTTATACAGAAAGGCCTCCCAGATGAAGCACAGTTGTTTAGTTACAGCTCAGCCTATATAAAACATACAATATGCAAAAACAAGAGCAAAAGATGCAATTTAGGCAGTCCATCAACTCAAATTCTTCTTTAAACCTACTCCTTGCAGCAATACCAATGTAATTGAAAATTTCTTCATGAACAAGTTTAAAGGCAGAACAGTGATATTAAGCAAATTAATAATTATCAAACAGATCTGTGCCCTTTCATTTACCTTCTTCAGCTGGTAGGTATTCATTCAGCTCATTGTGGACATCAAATTACAAGAATGCCTCAGACCATCCTCAGAAAGTGTTTGCACAGTATGAACAGTGTGACTACCAAAGACACAAGGAGTATAAACCCAAGTTCTTTAAAATGGGCCTAATTTTCTACTGTCACTAATTCTTTCTCCATGTTTTACTTCCCTTGAACTAGAGGCAAAATACCACTGCCCATTCAGCAGCAAGAGTCAGTTCAACCATTCCTGGTCCCCTAGGCTTGAAGTTTTGTTCTAGAGCTGCTCTTGTACTGTGTCACTCTGAATTAACGGATAAGAGACTTCTCATCGTGCTGGAACATGAACCATGGTTAAACAAGGACTCAAACACTTCAGTAATCCCTGGTTTGGATGGAGTGCAATAACAATAACTGCTCTAACAATAGGTCTTATGCTGGTAATTGTGTTTGGTCCCTGATTTATATTGGTGACAAACATCAGTTACACTCACCATGACAGCTGCTAGTCATGGTGTTCATGGCACACTGATGCCATACTGTAGGCACAGTATAACACAATCCAAATAGAGCAGAAAAAAACCACATTGTGGCTTTGGGCAAAATCAGTGTGTCCTGCTAACAGCATAGATCAAGACAAGAAAATACAGCTGAGATAATAATATGATGTGTGACAGTAGTTCCTGCAGTTGTTAATGCTGTCAAGGCAGAACTTCTGGCTTGCTTTCTACAAGTCTTTATTCACACCAGCTTGCACCTCAAAAAGAAAACCAGCAGCAAGCAGTCAAAAAATTTCCTCTTACAAGAAAACTTTCCTCTTTTACAAAAATGAAATAAATATATTCCAAAAATATTGATAAATCTGAATGTTTGTAACACTGGTTGAATTCCAAGAATTTTTGAAGTAACTGATTTTTTAAAAATCAGAATTTATAGCCTTAAGCAGTGAAATGAGCAGGTACTATTAAGAAATAATCATATTTTGCACAATTACCTATTATTATTTATTTCACAATAGCCTAAAATTGCCTACATATAGCCAAGAGTACTGTACTCACAGTTACAGGGCTAGTACAGTGCATTTCCACACTTGGGATTTAACTTCTAAGGACGGACATGGGTTGCTGTGCTACTCAGGGTGGCAGTAAGAGTTTGGAGGACACCTGAGAGACACAGATGCTGGGCAGAGGATGGTGGCAAAAGACCACCCAAAGCTGTGCCCATCCCACAGCCCCTTCCTGCCCTGCCCTCCCACCAGCCATACTGCTCGCTGCTCCCAGACCCATCAACACAGCTGCTCTCCAGAGCAGAACAGGATCTGACCTGCCTTTGAACCAAAACCAGAGAGGTTTTAACAGCTCCTGCTCCCAGCCCAAATCCATGACAGGGCACAGCCAGTTGCAATGGCCTCGGATGCTGTTTGGTCCCATAAACAGTACTAGGTTATTTCTAAAATGCTCTGAAGCACGAGGGGGGAAAAAATTACCATCAATTAACTCTTAGCATAACAACAATTGTGGAAGTGGAGCAAATATTTATTTTCCAACACGTGTGTTGCCATGGAAACAGCTGCCAGACACTGTTTGCCCCAAGGGCTCTGCCAAGGCTCAGGTGCTGTGTGCCCCCAGTGCCACCGGGCTCCAGCTGGGCAGCACTCGGCACCCAGGACAGCAGCACCCAACAGGAGGCTGGCACAGCCTGCCAGGGAGGAGAACAGGGAAAGCAGCACTAATTCCCAAAAAGCTACTGCAATTCACGCTCAAGCAGCTCTGACCTACTTAGTAAGTTGCAAGTTATCTCGTTAATTTGCTCAAAATAGCAGATCATTCTGTGTGAAGGGATGAAAAACAAAATCCATCATTTCCACTGCAGGAGAACCACCAAAATGAGACAATTCCATGCTCGTCACTGCAGCTGTAGTTTCTTCTCTGAGGTAATTAACAGATGACCAGTTGATCTCTAGTTGCACATGTGTGAGACAACTGAAGGCAGCAATCCTCAGCAAACTGCACATGGGAGAGGCTGGTCCCGCCCAAGGCATCCATCCCACATTACAGCACTGAGCTGAGCAGTCCTTGTCCCCTGCATGGCCCTACAGGATTCTCCCTCAGTGAAGGGCTCTACAGCACTATTTGGTGACTTCTAAAAGTGAAGTTTACCCATGTTTTGGTTACTAGTCAGTCTACAAGTGTTTTTCCCCCCTCAGAGCTTATTTGTCCTTGTAAAGGACACAGGCATAGACTAGGTAAAAAGCAAACAGGAAAATTTCATTAATACCCTATGGCTTTTTCCATTTTGCTCTTAACAAATCATTCCTGGATCTTTTCTGTATGACTAAAAATTGTTTTGCCTCCATACATTCAATTAATTTTGTTTTCAGGTTTATATTATTACTGTATGGATATTTTAAACACAGTGCATGCGTACATGTATGCATGTTCAACTAGTATTCAGATGTATAGTATTCAGAGTATTCAGTATAAAATTTCTTAAAAAATAAAAATCAATATTTCACTCCAGTTATAACGGAAACCAAATCTTCAAACACTGGAGTACAATGTAGAGAATAGATATTTGGTTTTCTGACCAGCAGTAACAGTTTGTAATTGAACAGCTGCAGAAAACAGAGGAAACAAACATACAACAAATTAGTTTTCAAGCCTATGTTCACAGAAAATTTCTACTGTATTGTGCTTTTGATCACAACATGATAAACAGAGTTCCTCCCTTCTTTCTCTGATCTTCTACAAAACAAATTAGAGTGGTCTATAGAAGTTTAACCTGTTGTATTGCATAATCCCTCACTCACAGAAGCAAATTAAGCACAGAGCAGTTCAAGAATTGAATCTGTTCAGGACTGTAAGGAGTGTTATATCCCAAGTAGTAATTCACTTATGAAACAGATACAATCCTTTTTCAAAAATTTTTTACTACATTTCGCTTAAAAATTTCTTGTACTTTTTGGTTGGTTTGGATTTTTTTAAGTGCATCTGTCATTATTAGCATTGCAAACAAGGTATCAATCAAAAGGACAAGGCAAAATTTCATGCTTATTTTAAAAGTGCAAACCCTAGATTTTGCAGAGAGAATGGAGGAATGCATAATAAAATATTAATTTAATTCATAGATGTATATCTGCATCTATTTATATTGATATAATCTACTGCTGAAGTCATAAATGTTTAAATCCATCAACTGTATTTGTTCATTTCCCATTTTCAGGGAAAAAAAAGAAAAAGAAAGTTCTTTACTACAGTACAAAGAAAAATGTTCTAATACCAAAAGATCCAATTAAAATAATAGGGCTATTTGTTTCAGTAGGATTTCACATATACAAGAGAAATTCTAACCCTTGGGAAAATGTTCTCAGCTCATTTAACAATATATGTTTCCTCTGATATGAAAACTTTAGCTTTTGCATTATAACATCATTGCTAACAAGGCACACGTATATATCTCATAAGTAGATGGAAACATGAATGTGGGAGGAATTATAATAGTTCTTTATCCATACTGCACTCCTCTCAGGATAGACTGCATCTGTTGTTTACTCACCTGGGTGGCTTTTTTCTTGCCACACATTTAAAATACTCACTCAAGAAAAGCTCTGTACTCTGAAAGACAAGAAGGTAAGTAAAAAACTAAGATACACCAGTCAGAGGAAAAAAAACTGTGAAGGGAAACAAAGGAAGAATTTGTATTCCAGTTCCAGGACTACCAAAACATTTCAAAGGGCAGCTGGCATACAGCTTTTTTCCACCAGCCAGCAGAAAGCCAATCTGCTCCCAGAGCACAGCATATTCTGGGACACCTTGGGCAGGGAGGCTGGGCAGGGCTGCACACGTGCCAGTAGATCCTGGGCTTCTGTCAGCAGCCAGGGACAGCAGCAAACCTGAAATCTGCAACTCAGGAGGTGCTGTTGTTACCTAGGCAGTCTTGATGGCAATGAAATAGAAAAGCTGAAATTTATTAGGTCGTTAGAAGTTTACTTCCCATTTTTGTGTACCTGGAAAAAAATTCTGATTGGAGATAAGCTTTTCATTTTTTAACTGGTTTTATGAGTCAGTTAAAGGCAGTCAGAACTAGTATCTGATGTCAGTGAGCAATTTCTAACACATGGATATTCTAACATTTCAATAAATTCATGTTCTAAATTTTCCTGTTTATACCAGCATCTAATTTTCTCCATTTGTAAGAGAAAGTTCAAACTTGACCAGTCAAGGCATTAATGAGGGAAGATTTATTTTTGTAGATCACTTTCCACTGACTATCAGCACACAAATATTTCTACCTAACCGTGAAAACAAATGTAAAACTAGGATCTGAAACATCAAATCCCTAAAAGAATTTAGGCAATAATCTCAAATTACAGATACAGTCCTACAGTCAAAGTGTCAAAATTATGTCCAACCAATTCAAGATAGAAACATGAATGATGTGATTAGGAATTTCATAAAGCCTTCATAAGGGACAGATCTCGAGGAAAAAGCTGGTCTCTCAATACTTTTTTTCTGCAATACAGTACTTGTAAGTCTAGAACTAAAACTTGCACATGCCTTGTATATTTGATTGACTCCATAAGGTTTTCATCTGAATTCAAAATATAACTGTGTTTAGATATATTTGAACATTTTATTGCATTTAGTTATGAGAGATGAATTTTTCCTGAGAGAACCTAGGGCACACAACATTGCCAGATCATTCCAAACAAGTTAATTCTGAAATGGGCTTGAATCAATAACACAAAACAGGCGGTAAAGCCAATTTTTACGGTAGTCATGGTTGCATAAAATAATATCAAGACAGTCAGATTGTAAGCTGCCTGCATCACAAATATAATTTGCAACCAACCCTAAGCACAAAGAGGAAATAGATAGGCGGAAGATATAGATAAAAACAAATGATAGATAGATAGAACAAAAGGAACTGGAGGTAAAGAAAGAATGCAGAGTAGTTGCCATTCAACACAGCGTGAAAAAAAGCCAAACAAGTGCAGCATGTAAGTAATTCAAGGTAAATTGAATGCTTTTCTTTCATTTAGGCTTTAAAATTGTTATGAAAAGCCCCTCTTTTCACTCTATCTGTAAGCCATAGGCAGACAAGGGATGAATGTATAAATATGTCACTGCAATACATGGCTTTTAATGAAAATGGATTTTTAATGATCCCAAAAGCTACATTTCTCTCTGACTTGCTCCATTTCCAGACTATCAGCATGAAGTATGCACAGCAAATGCACTGGTTTTGCATGTCCTTCACTAAATCCCAGGACAACCAAGCGTCCAAGCACTGTAAAAACCAGAGGTGCCATTATGCAGAGCAGATACAGAGGAGCCACACGTCCTTCACTGCTTTTATTGAACTTTCAGAGCTCCGTGACAGTGCTGTGCCTTCTCCCACAGCAGACCCCAGTGTGGGTTACCTTGCACTCCACATGCATAAATAAAGGATGATGCATGGCAATGTGCCTCGCTGTTGTTCTCTGCCTCAAGGATACTTGTTCAAAGTGTGCCATTCCTCCCACTCCCCCAAGCAGGCACATTGTGTTGAAGTGCTCCATGTAAAACTCTGAGCACACAAAGGATTTAGTTCACAAACGAGGAAAAGTCACAAGGGGGAAGGAGGCTGATGCAATCCATAGCCTTCTTGCTGTCTGAACACAATGAATTCTTCTTTCCAATGTCAAATTTCCCCTTTCAGTCAGTAATAAACAAAAACCGCACTGAATAATGTGCAGAAATGTACCAGCTAGTATAAATAACAGGTTTTTTATGTAGACAGTAATATTCTTTTTAGATTTCAGCATCATCAGAGAATAAAGGAACATTTTCCTTACTTTATCACCATCCATGAAGTTTTATCTTCAAATATTTCCTGTAAGGTAGGTCCATAGATTAGGAAACAGTAATATAGTTGTCATAAAACCAAGATAGCATTTAAAATGTGCTTGGACTCCTGTATTCACTTCATATTCAATACTTCAAGGTAAGCTTTGTGTACCGTATGTTACTGGGACAAAAAAAAACCTCACGTTTATTTCCTGTGTTATAATTTTTGCTTCTTTTAAATATTAGAAGACAAAAGGAATCCAAAAATAGAATGCTGATGAAAAAGATAATGACTGAGAGGTGCCACACAATCAGTTAACAAATGTTCCTATCCATTAATGAGTCAGAGGGCACAGCCTTATGAAGGGCTCCACAGAATCACAGAATCAAATACCTCTATCACCTAAAAAGCAGACAAACAACCAACAAAAAAGGCCCCCAAAAATCCCATTTGTTGGGCACTTTCAAATTCATAGGTTTTTTTCATTTTGTCTGCTCTCCTGACTCAGAGTGCCTCCCAATTAATATTTACCAAATGTTTCTCCCTTCCTCATTTAAATCAATTCAAAATCTGCACCTGTTTCATGAGACCTATGCGTGCTTCTGACAACTGATATTTGAGAAAAAACAAAAAGAACTTAGAAATTCTAACTAACTACATTAAAGCATAATCAAGAGAGAGAGTGCTAAGATTAGCTCTGCCAGTACAAGACATCAGCAAGGCACATGGGGGTACCACAGGGACACAGGTGGTTATATTTGTGGTGCACAGCCTGGAAAGGATCCCACATCCCTCATGCCATCAAATGTGGCTGAAATTCAGCAACAGCACACAACAGTTACTGAGTGCCCTGGAGACACTATATTTGCCTCATTCCTCCAGAAAATAAGGCAAAAAAACCTTGCAAGAGTGTCATAAAACAAAGCAATAACAAAATCAAGCTACAGTATTCAAAGCCAGAGTTCATTTTAAACAATAAATGCGGGAAGAGCTTCAAAAACAAGAAGCAGCCACTGTGGACAGCCAGAGGATGTGACTGAAGTCAAGGCACAGACAGCTAAAGTCATTTGCCAATGTACAGATTCACTCCAAGCTTCCCTTAAAGTTATCAGTGCTTCTAAAGAGGCAGGGGAGGAACCAGATTGGCTCTAAAAGGCTATACAGGACCCCTTTACACACACTTTTGCTAATATACAACAAAGTATACAGCACTTTTGTTGCTTCATTTTAGCAGTTCTCCCACATTATCTAGATGAGAGACAATTGCACAATGGCAGGTAGTCTTGTTAGATAGCATCCTAAATAAGAGGGAAGATTTTGCCTGTAAAATACACAGAAAAGATCACAAGTCTATATTGTGTATGCTGAGGTACTCTGTCTGGGATTATTTAAATAGAATTTGGTTAGGAAGAGACTTGCATCTTTTTGAAGCAGTTTCCTTCAGTACTGCCAAATTTCAAATTACTTTTCTTTTCCTGGCAGCTATTAAGGAACTGGTGTTAGTGGAGCAGATTATCAGCCATAGGACTGTCTTCTATGGCAGTCAGCACAGTCCCAAGCCCACTGGAGTTTGGTGGATGTGTCCAGCTGCTGGTCCAAATTCAGGGACTGTGACGTGACCCTGAATGTTAGAGGCTCATGCACATGTCCACATTATTTCAAAGATCCCTCCAATCCAGAGTACCCTTAACAGGGTCTAGGTCACTTCTGTACCACAGCTCATACAAATTAATTTCTTACACATTTCTGTCAAGCTAATGGACAAAATTCCAAGAATATACAACCTTAAAGACATCTTAATGAGTTATTTTCAATTGCCCTATTTAAACTGTATCTTTCTTTAAAGCAACATCTTATATCCTTGAGTCATATTTGTTAATTCTGTATTAAAATGCATCCCCTCTCTCACTAATAGAGTGTTTTAAGTTATGCTCACACATTTTTAAATTCCTATTCACTATTAATCAAAACCATAATTCTCATAAACTTAAGCACAGGGTTCACTCCAGATGCAGACAGTTCACACATTCTATAGGTTTCACATGTATTTCAGAAGAATGCAAGTTAAACAATATTTAATCAGTCTAAAATAAAAGTTTACTTCCACTGACTTGAACTACTTTTAGATGTGAAAGACCCAACAGTTATCTCAGTGGTGACTAGCTCAGTCTTTTGCAGTCTCAGATGTGCCACTGACAGTGGAGCAGATTATCAGCCAAATTTACATGCCCAAATGTAAAGGAATGCCAGCAATTTCAAATGAAATCAGTTTAGTTAGATGTTACTACCAGTGTTAATGCAGCTCTTCAATGCCTGATCTCATTTTGAAAAATCTTACTACCTCTTTTTTATTTTCAAAAGGCTTCTTATTCCCCGGTTGCTGAGAAAACCTGGCTGTGTCTATAAACTCTCTTATTAAATGCTTTCAAAGCTAAGCAAGGTAGCAAAAAGAAAATGCTTCCTCCTATCTTTCATCTATACTTGTTCTTTGAAATTATGTGAAATTGGCTGTACATTTGGGCATTTTTGTAAAAGAATATTTAGACAATAACATGAATTAAAGTTTTTCACAATCATTAAAACACTGCTCTCATAAATATGTGTAAAAACAGTCTCATTTAAGTCCTGGAAAAGATGCCACAGTACAACCTGCCCGAAAAACACTTTTGGGGAAATACAGATGAGGTGCTGGATTTCCAGCTGCAGCTGCAGTAAGGCAAAAAATTTCATAATCATAATCCAAAGAATCCTTACTAGTTCTTGCAGGTTTTTTTTAATACTTCATTAAGAGGTTGACACAGTAGTAGTAAGATCCATAAATAAGATATTTTTATTACAATCTAACAAAATCAAGACTGTAACCGTGATTCATTTTTTTTAATAACCTTAGTTCTCCAAGACTTCCAATCCTAATGGAGCAATCATGCATCACTGTTGTGTTCCAACAGAACTATTAGGCTGTGTGCTGTGCTAGTGTAATTGCAGTCTAATGGTTTACACTATCATAATGGCACTAAATATTTTACTAAATGCAGTACAATATCTAAAAAGTGATTTTAATTGTTCCAGCTTTAAGATCATCCATCAAAGAAAGAACTGTTCCTTTCTCTCTGAATTGAGAGTAACAAAGACACCAAAATTAGTTTCTTGTTTCTCTTAATGAAGTGGTTAAAACATAACATTAGAAGCAGAGTTTAAATATTACAGCATAAAATGACTTAGTAAAAAGTGAAAAGTATTAAAATATTTTGAGGCATTTTGATGCTCTGCTTCAGCAGGCTGGCATGGCTTAAACTGTCAGATTAACAAAGGATACAGAAATACTCCATTCAGAGTCTAATTCGGATGTTTTAATCAGAACTTCTGATTATTTAAAAAAACTTTTAATAAAAATCCCACCCTGTGCAAGCATAGTATATCATAACAAGCTATCTAAGCACTGGATAACATAATTATGGTGCACTTGGGATCAGTAACACCAGCAGAGCAGCTGAGAGAGCAGCACAGCCCAGCAGTGCCTCCCTCCTGACCAGCAGCAGGGGAACCTGCCAGTATGTGCTGAGCACTGACCCTCTGCATGCTCAGGACATGCTGACCACCAAAGAACTCCACCAACTAAGACTAATTCTGTAAGGAGGGACAATCACTGCAAGTAAGGATTTGGTAAATCCTGCCGTTAACACACCAGAGAAGCCCCAGCTGCACCCTGCAATGGCTGCTGCCTTATTCCCTTGGACAAAGCCAAAAATGTCTGTAACTCCAAAAGGGGCACTGAAGCTAGTACTTAAAGTGCTCAAAGATTCTAAGATTGCCTCCAGAACTCCTGAAATTGATTTTTAAAAATCTATTTTGCCTAAAGCTGATTTATACTTAATTCTATTCACTATTTTTATTTTTAAAACCCCATTTTTTTACTTCTAGCTGAAGTATTAATTTACAATTTTCCAAGAAAACCCTGTTTTCTGGCAAAATCTTTTCTTTTTCCCAAAAATTGGGATTTTTTTTGCAGAAAAGATTTGGACTAGGACACCAGGGGTTTTTTTCCAAAATTTTGTTCACTACTAATATTTTCTACAATACTGATCTGCTTAAAAAAAAAATAAAATAAATAAAGAGCAAAAACATGTTTGTATTATCTAGAGAACATTCTGTACAGCTCCTTGATTTAAGGACTGCCAAGACCTAGGATCACTTTGTACCAGGGGAATAAATTAATTATTTTAAAACAGAATAAAATAAAACTTGTCTTTTCCCTGGCACAGGAACTTTTTTTTTAAAAAAACATGAAATACAGTGAATTCAGTAATTGGGTAGTAAAAAAAAATCTTCGAGCTTGCACAAAGGTACTAATAACAAGAACTAATTATTGCCCATCCTGTAAGTGAGAAGCTGTAACTTTCTAACATTGATGATACATTCTCTTTCTAGCCAGGCACCACTCCAGTGTAGAAGCACCTATCCAGCAAACACTCCTAAATGACTCAACATCTGTGCTATGGTAAAAACACAAACATCAAAAAAAAAAAAAAAAAAAAAAACCCCCCAAAAAAACAAAAAAAAAAAACCCCCACACAATTTTTTAA
>VXBB01001406.1:301526-365572 GCA_013399915.1 Illadopsis cleaveri
TCTCCAGTAAAATGATCAATTTTTGTCCAAAAGAACCCATTGAAAATGCACTTTGGGCTTTTATTTCTCATTTAAGTCAGGAAATATTTCTTTAAAAAAATATAGATACAAAAAAACCCAGAGTAGAAAGTCCGTTTTCTAAAGATCTCTAGGATTTATTGATACAGTATACACACCTAGCCTATTACTCTTAGATAATTACCTAACACAATATTTTACTTACATGGAGAGGTTTAATTTTAATTTACAGTTTAATTGTCCTACTTAAAGTAAGCCTGTCACCTGTGTCACTTTGTGGCTCATAACTGTAATCCTCATTTAATTATTTACTTCAAGGGAGCATTTTAATTATGGATATTACTATGTGTGTAGAGTAACTTATACTCGAGGGCAGTGAAAATTTATACAGTAGAGCGCTCACCTGAATTTTCACTGGCCACAACTCCATGTGCAGTGTCTCAGCTGCAGAGCCTACTGAGACTGTTAGGAGATGCTCTTTACTTCTCTGACCTAGGACCACATTTGGGGTGTCTGAAATCAGGCAGGACCACCAGGGCACAAACGGCTTGGATAACGACTGCAAGGCTCCCAGCTGAAATATAAATGAGACAATAACAACTTCTCACATCTACATTTGACCCTGCAAATAACCTTTGGACATAGGAGCTGGCACACAGCACTGGCTCCAGGGTGAGGTCCCCACTGTGCCCCATGTCTGTGGTGATCAGTAATGGAGCAACCAGAGGAGGGGCACAGAGCATGAGCCTTCCCCTGATTTATTTCTTGAAATTTGAGCAACCAGTGGTTTATGGGTTTCCTAAGATAGGGGCTGCCTATCAGCTTTTTTTTTTTAATAACCATCATCTGACCAATATTCTATGAAATTATCTAATATCTTTGCAAACTAGCTATATTTATCTTTGCAAACCAGCTATATTTTTTAGCTGTCAAAGTATCACATTGCAGCAAGCTCCATCACTTAAAAAGAAAAGAAAAAAAAAAGTAAAAGAAAAGAAGAAAAAAGCACTGCTTTGTGTTTGCTTCAAATTTGCCAGATTTGTGGGTTTGTGTGGTATTGCTGGGTCATCTTTGCAGTAATTTTAACTTCCAAAGCAGACATTTCATCATCACACGAGTGGCGCTATGCAACTTCCCTGTTCTAGACCAAGCATATTTTTCATTGCCTGAAGTCCCAATAGGAAACTTTAAAAAACTGGAAATACTTTAATTTTTAACATATTTGGCACAATAGGTTCCATTTCTCTGCAGGTACACCCAACTTGAAGGAATGGTAAGGGATGCCTTTTCCCCAGGTTTGCCAGCATGTCACTAGGGCTCTCTGCCTGGGGCAGGTGGGGACAAGGGGCTGCCCAACCTCTGGTTTTACATACAGAATATATGTGCCAGAGTGAAAGAAAAGGAGCCCATGTTCTGAAGAAGTCCCTTTTTCACCATTAAAATGCTTCCTACATTTGTGGTCTCCCTGATTTACTGTTCAGTACTCCTGACTCACATGTCTTGCTTAATGCCCAGGCAGCCCCATGGGCAGTCAGGGCTGTTTCTAGCTGGGATTCTTCCCTCTTGGAGAAGCTACTTCGGGAGACACCAAAGCACTGCCTCCCTAGCAGGAAACAAGATGAGTGCTGGTGGGGTTTCTGAGGGACACAGCTCCCCAGCACATCCAGCAGTGCAGAAGGGGGACATCAGGCACATGGGAACCGCAGGCCACCTGCTTCTGAGGCAAGTGCCTCTCACAGTAGTCACTTCATTATTAACGACCTCCATATCTTCATAAGATGCTTATCTTTTTCAATAAACAGAAACAGTAACTGAAGGGTTTGTTTGGTGCCTTTTTTTTTTTTTTTTAATATTGGGATGAATCCAGATTGCTTTCTTTAGTATCTACCTTTCTTCAATGATGAATGCTTTTTCGTGAGTAGTGTCATTACATACAATTTTTATCATCTAGATTGTTCTATTTTATTCAGCAACCTAGAAAAAATTTCCTCTTTCTAAAGTAGCCTTCAACCTACAATTTGTCTGCTGCCTCTTACAGTATCCTCAGCACAGCCATGGCCCCTAACAACTGAGGGCGTTCAGCACGTTCCAGTACTGGGTATATCACATTTCCCATCTGAAATTGCTTACCTCATCAGTCACTAAGGGCCCAGTTTGGAAGTCATTAATAATAATGAGAATGCTGGCACTTCTCCCAGCAATAATGGCACTGGATTCTATGTTGCTTTTATACTTTAAGACATTTGTATATATCCACAAATCATTTAACTCTTATCTTTGTACTAGCTTTAATGAAACTAATGGTTGCTGAAACTGTGTGGGTTTTATGCTACTTTTTATTTAAATAAGCTTCTGCCCACTCCATTATAAAACAACACAAACACTTACACAGCATATTACATCACAAAAGCCCCAAAGTGTTTACCAGGACCACTATATCCATCACTAAAATGCAAGCACTTCTCAGTCAATAAACACTTCAGCTGACAATAAAGTCACAAGAGAGTTTTCAGAAGGAAATCTGAAGAGCAACAAATCAAATTTTTCCAAAACAAATTTAGAACCAGGGTCTTGCATTTTCATCTCCATCTGTATCTACTGTAGTCTTTCCCTCCTATCACCATGCAAAAAAATCTAAATCCATATTAACTCGCTGAGTAACAACATCACTCCTGCAGGGTCCGTGTCTTACAAGCTTTGACAAGATAATGAGCCCTCAGGAATATGCTCCAGGCCAGCACAAAATGCACCCTAAGTGTTTCAACTAATTGTTGGAAAACACATATTAATGCATATTAAACCCTTAAAATACTCACCCTTAATATTCAAAGTCCAGCTTAGGGCTAATGTAAAATTTCTCACTGCTACATTTTCCCGTTAAGAACATGTACAATTTACATGGTTTGAAATAAATAAGAATAATATAAATGTGGAAAAATCCTCACTTTCTTTAGTTGTGTGTTTATTTGCTCTAGGCATACATTTGAACTGTACATTATAAGCAGACCTGTCACGAGGACAAACACAAAAGTTACAGATCCAGAACTTCAGCATAGGAAGTGCGATATTTCAGACTCATAGAAATTAGTGACAATATATAAAATGACTCATGCATTTTGACATCATCTGCTCACAGAGGAGGTATCTCTGAGATGCAAAGGACTTGAACTCCAATCACCCTGTTGGTCTATCTACAGTGTGAAAAATCCAGAGATCCTGGACTGTTGCTGAAAGCTCCATCTTGTCAAAATCAGTAGAGTTTAGTGTGACAAAACTGACTGATATACCTAGCTGGGAGCATAAAGAGAAGGTAGGAACAAGTCAAATATTAATAATTCTAACCCATAATAAAACTACAATTACCAGACATAATGAAAAAGCTCCCCAAATGCTTCATAAGGTGAACTTTAAAGGTGTTTTGATGCTATTATCAGTATATGTGAAAATCTGAAGAAGAACATTACCACTGGGTAGAAGTTAAACCAAAAGCCTATTTTGTGAGGTTATTAAAAATATATTTTCAAGGCTGTTGAATGTTTAATACCTTTGCAAAGTATTTTCTTTGCATTTATTTTTAAGTGCTGGATAAGGTCTGCATTTAGAACACATATTGCTTAATGTACCCTGTATTTGGTGTAGCACCTTTAATCTCAAAATATTTTAAGCCATGTTACAAATAACTTACTAAATGACAAAAAAAAAATAAAAAAAAATCACCCAGCCATCCTTAGCAGTAACTAGAATATCATGAGTTTGATTTCTTTTATCTGTAAGATCAAGGAATGAAATGACAACAAATTAGCTTTATGTTTATCAATCTAGTTTGATATTGATAGATTATCTGTCACATATCACCCACAGAACTACTAGTACAAGCTACACAATTTAAGCAATAGATGCAAACGCTCAGGCATCACAAGTGATCCCACCATTTTAAGACATGAAAATATCTTTATGCAATACAAATTAGGGAAGAAGAATGTAAAAATTGATTTGAAGATAATATTGAACAGCAAAGACAAATAACATTGTGGCAATTTAATTTTATTAAAATAGACATGTCTTTAGAATATTCGGGGAAATTTTTTATTCTATTTTCTCCTGCAGTAAATGGCTAAATGAAGGTAGTAGTTTTCAGAGACAGAAAACCTGCCTGTGGCTCGTTATCCAATTAATTGATATGAGTTAGCTAAATCAAGCTAAGTGACAGCTAGTTGCTCCACAAAAGCTAGTAGTATATCACAATAAGATCAGTGCAGAGATCTTTCCTTTTGAACCTTAGAAACACATTAAAAGACATTTCTCTCTTCACTTTCAGAAAAATAAGCATTTAAAAAAGGGATGATGAGCAATTCATATTCAGAAACTCACTGAGAAGATTACACGAGTTACAGTGGCAGTGGAGAGTTTCATTGCAAAAGCATGACAGAACTTTTTCATCCAGATCCTCTTCCATGAAAAGGATAAGATCTCTCATGCCTATTATCTCACATGTCTCTCTCCTATCTTCCTCAAGGAACAAGAAGACAGCTTGGTAGCTCTGTTCTTCTATTCTCTCTTACCACTGCACCTGCTGCACACATTTGAAAACACCCTGCCATCCAAGGTGCTTCTTTTTACACCGAGACTGGAATGACACTCAGGACAGCTCAACGAATCTTGTTAGTCTCTTATGAAATCACAAGAGATAACTGCTTTTTAAGGCCGTATAAGAATCCTGCTTTGGCTTTGTGCAAATGTAGGATAGTACAGGGGATGGCACAGGTCTTAAAATACACAACTGAACAACTAGGGAGAACTGAATCTAAATTCATTGTATTAGGAGCCAAGTTAGAGATTTAGTGCCAGGTAATGCAGAAAAAAAATATAAACAACCCTCCTTCTGTTTGGATCTAAGCATCAATGCTGACTAAACTGCAGGGTTAAAATCTGCCCTTAGGAGCAATGATCACATAAAAGCTCTAACTAAACTCCTAAGCATGAACTGCTGCAATGAGGAATACACACTCTCAGGCTGCACAGAAGTTTCCATTATGTGAAAAAGAAAAAAGCATGGCTTTTCTTACCACTGAGATGCTTCTCACACTTTTTCATTTTAGTAGTGGTTTGTTTTCCACCTTCCTTCCTCCTGTCACCTCAGACAACAGCAGCTCAAGTGGACAATACAAGCAGATGCGAAATTTCTATTCATCTCACTCCTCCCTCATTTTTTGTTTTTGTTGCTGCAGTTTTACATGCATCAAAATGAGAATTTTGCCCAAGATGCTGCCTGTGTGAAACAGCCTGTGTCACTCAGAGATTCTGAGCACCAAGTATTCACTGATGGCTTTCAAGTAGATCCTGAAATGGCAGCCAAGAATTTACAGCTGAGGAAGCTGAGGCTGTTTATTCTGGAGAAAAGGGGGCTGAGGGAGACCTTATCACTCTCTAAAACTGCCTGAAAAGAGGCTGCAGCAAGGTGGGGGCCAGTCCTGGGTAAGAAGCAATAGCATGAGAGGAAATGCCTCAATTTGCACCAGGTGAGGTTTAGACTGGATATTAGGAAAAATTTCTTCATTGAAAGGGTTGCCAAGCACTGGAACAGGCTGTCCAAGGAAGTGGTTGTGTCACCATCCCTGGAGGGATTTAAAGGATGTGTAGATACAGCACTCAGGGACATGGTTTAGTGGTGGCCTTGGCAGTGTTGGGTTAACGGTCAGAGGACTTCTCAATGCTAATGATTCTGTGATTTTATCTTTCCAAAATATTGCACATCAGCAGAAAAAAATCAGGCCTCTGATTTTCACATCCAAACATTAGCTAAGAAAGCGTTTAACCCTGGAGACATTTTCAGAAAATTAGTTCAGAGCCTTTGCACAATTCAATCAGAAGTTTTAAACTCTGATTGTGCAATTAAACACAATACACTCTTGCAGCTGCCATTTATCATGCTGCTACCATCTCAAGTAACCAGGCCAACAAAACTGTCTGGTACCTTGGAGTGAAGAAACGAGAAGGATAATGTTCTGTAGGAAAGCAGGTCTATCCAACATTTTACAGCACTAAAAATACCCTCGGGACTTGTTCTGATACCTTGTAATTACACACACATATCCTGATTTATGGTCCATGTCCCCCAGCTCAAGGTAGTGTGCACTCTGTTTCATATCTTGCCCTATTTATGTGTAAAATACTCCAGTCTGTAATGCCATAAAAGAGGACAGGCTCATTGCACATGTTACTATCGATTTCATATGAGCATAGGCATAATCTAATGATCCTTTCCAACTAAGGATAAATATGCACAATTTAGCCTTAAACATATTCAGTGTCAGATCATTTCAACTGCTGCCTTTGAGAAATATGCCGGTGATGTCAAAGATCTCTGCTGTCCAGCCTCCTCCTTAAGAATGTAGAGAGTGTGGCAAAGGAGACAAAGATGTCCAAACTGGAAAAAGGACAAGAAACTTTGTCAGCTGTGTATCAAGAAACATATCTGCTTCAGGCCACACTTGTGAGTTCATGTTTCACAACTTTCCCCTGCTTCTCTCCACTTCCACGTGACCCTGCTCTCCCACTGAACACCTACAGTAATTAATGAAGAAAAGACAATCCACCCTGTCCAAATGAGTACTACTAGCAAAGAGAGAGGTGGTTCATAGGAAAATTAGTAAGTATTTTACCTGTAACAATTACTGGAAGTATCCTAAATACTAGGTATATGCAGAACCATTTCAAAAGAAGAAAGGACAACCTGGCTTAGAAAAAGAGATCTGATTTTCATACCCCATGTCTGCTCTGCAACCCTCATACAACCACTGGCATGTGGCTGAAATCCTCTCTTTGGAGACAAAGAGCAAAGGAGTCACCAAACATTTATTTGCTAATGGGTTATTTTGTTTTCTTGGGTTTCTGTTGGTTTGGGGACTTTTTTTAATTCTCCACCAGTTTCAAAATAAGACAGCACATGCAGATTTAATGTTGTAATGTGTTTCTGCCCACACCTTTTACATGCTAATCTTTGAAAAAGGAAAAGTAGTAACTGCAATGGAGTGGCCTTAGCTGCTGTCTGTACAAGGAAGAGCTGGAATCTGCATGTGCTAACAAGGGATGAAAAGACCATAGCAGGGAGAAGGGTCTGCAAATAACTGTGGCTGGCGTCATTAAAAATCTGACTACTTTTTTTTTTCCTAACATATCTTAAATTTGGTTTACTGTTGGATGCATATTTATTCAAACCTTTTGAACAAAGGAAGACAGTTTTGCAGTGTTCTTAAAATAATTTTGAAAAAGGACTCTGTCAACATAAGGTTCAGTTTATCCATTAAATAAGTCCAAGTTTTTTCTGACTGGTTTTTCAAAACCAATTTAATTTGTAGGCTGAGTTCTAACCTTATTTCCTTTCACAAGACAGTTTTAATTTTGTGTTTGTTCTGACAACCCTGTACCCATTTCCTACTTGTATGGATACAATTAAATATGTACTAATGTACCAGTAATAAACATGCATTGTTAACAATCACTGCAGTAATTAGCAATTCCCCGAAAATGCTAAAACCCAAACCTGAAAGTTATATAATATTATTTTCATTTATTTATTTTTGTATTCAACTACATCTACTGCATGTCTTTTATGCTCCTCTTAGTGGTAGTTCCACCAAGTTCTTACATTACAATAGAACTACTTTCTTCCTATTCAGATTCAACTAAGTTTTTCATCTTCATTCTGGAATTGGTGCGTAAATTAAAATGTGGCACAAAAGAATATTTCCCCCCACATACGTAGAAACCACAAAATTTATGGAAAAGGAGCAGCCTAGGGAAAGGTTGAAGGAGTTCTCATGCTTTTTCAGCAAGTTCACATAGATAGCTATGCAGTCAATTTTGTGAATAACCTAACCAAATAAAACCATGTGACGCTTGTATTTAATTACCTCTTTCAAGAACAATCTAATTTGCATAGATCTCACTTTCCATACTTCAAAATTTTTTTTTAAAATCAGAGGTTTGCTTTTCATGACCTCTTTCACAAATCTTTTATGAACAGTTTCACTCCTCTTTTATCTCCTCTTTATTTTTTTTAAGGGTATCTGCATTCCTTCCAAAATAAGATCACTTTTCTTGTCACCTCACTAGCATTTTTAGTGTTTGCTATTTCAAAGGGCTTATATGTTTAAACAAGTAAGGGCTCTGATACACAATCATGCATCAGATGTAGCCTAGAAATAGTTTTATCCATCCAAATTCAATTAGGTGCTGTGACAGTAAGGAGCAAAACTGGACTCCTTAAGACAGAATCCAACATTTTAATGACAATCAATACCTGCCTCCCTCTCTGTGTGAGCTCTCTGATTATTATTAATCTTGATATATGAGAAGCTGAACACTGGATGGGGTGAAGACTAGACTATGCCTCTGCTGCCAACGTGCTGAACTGAATGAACCGAGGGCAGGAAAACAGGAGTGCAACTTTTAAATTTCAATTATCTCAGAGAGATTAGGCCATGAAAATAAAGCTCTTATCAACACACTGCCCACGAATTTCTAAATCAGGTGCAGAATAACTTCTTTTAAAAAATAAATTAATAAAAAATTAGAGGACAGAAAGAGACAGGCTATACATAAAAACAGACAAGAGAGCTTAATTTTTTGAGTTTCATGCAATTTTCTTACAAGATTCTCATCAGAAGAGGAGAAATTAACCAAGAAATCCTTGAACGATTTACTTACATAGAACTAACAAGTTATCACAGAAACAGTTCTACATATAGATGATTTTAAAACTTTCCTTGTTGCATCTGAAAACCCACCTACAAATAAGAAAGGTAGAAGCAAACTTAAGCAGTGTGAACCTATAGCACGCATCTTAACAGCCTAAAAATAACCAATGAAAGTTTCTACAGCAAATCAAATACACAAAATAAGCTATCACTTTCTTAAAAACCAATATTTTACAGATATTCTACAGGCAAAGTCAAAATAACAAGAGCCCTGATCCAGAAAACAGAGACTGTAATGGCATTGCTACTTTCTAGCCATCTGGATCCATGGAGATATTTAATACTGCTAAGAACTAGGGCCTAACACAGAAACCAGAAGGACTAAAGAGAGAAAGATGGACATAAGAGAGTCATTTAGCCTCAACAGCCCAAAACTGTCAGGAGTCTACCATTTTTAGCTTGTAAGATAGAGCACATATTTAGCATCTGAAAAGTCTGGATTTTGTAATAAGCACCAGACTAAATCTTAATGTGCAGAGGATACAGCCTCTTTGTGAGGCATTCAATAACATCATACTTGATCATATAAGAAGAGCCATTTAGACTTCACATATTGAGCAATGGCTCATCTACAAAATATCAGCGCATAGAAAAAGCAAAAGAACACATTACAAAAGGATATCCAGTCCTCCCGATAAGACTTTAAAGCAATATATAATATACCCTGGATTAATATCATATTAATAGCTGTGGCAAACTCATACCCTTCCCATTTCAATAGCCTGAGCCAAATAGTGAATGCATCTGACTGTCTTTTCAGTAATTCTACTTTTTAAGTTTTATATTGAATCAGGTCAAGCAGAACCCAAGATACTTTATTTCAAGGCTATTTCAACGGTTAGAGCAGCAATTTAAATAGAAAGCGAGAGTGCTACTATTCTCTGTACTTTAAACTATTTTAATAGTTTAAATAAATGAAAGTTATTCAAACTGGTTTCCAGAAACGAACTTGAATCATGCACAAATGTGCTGTTTCAATACAGAATAAGATCAGCAGTGCAGAAATGAATTACATTAAAAAGCAAAAATATGCTAAATCAGACAAAGATTTGAAACTCCAATACATTACAGGTGATTCTCCAGTAGCATATGTTTCCACCCAGAATACACCTATTGCACATAGAAAGTAGAAAATGAAAAGAAATGCTAATCCACACAACAATGCAGGTTCACAGAAGCAGTGAAGTAACATAAGGGATTCAGTTGTGCCCTTAAAAGCAGGCATTGGGGCAAAATGAGATATAGCAGGATGCAAAGAGAATAGGCGAGTGACTCAAAGGTAGGTTCCCTCCTTCTTCTCTGTCCTGCTGTCCATGCTCCAGGAAACAGATGCCTTTAGCATGCCTTGAGTACAGGTAGGAAAATATATTTGAGAAACTAAGGCACTAGAGGTTACATAGCAGTGCTTCAAAACATGATGTTTCTAAAACCATTCTCTCATTCTCTTTTTTATTTATTTATAGTCACAGACCCATGAAGGAAAGACCTTGCTGACTGAAGCAGTTTCTCTGCTGAGATGTGCTATTGGCATAGAGTTGGCAAAACGATACTAAATTAGAATAGAAAGCTTAGAAGTTACCTTCACTTAAATACAAAAGCATACACATACTCCACTCACAGTGGAAGAGCAAATAAACAGAAAATAAAAATGTAACAGCAACTTCTTCCTTAGCTGCAGTAAGAGGCTTGTTGATGTAGTCTGCCTAGGGCTCCCAGGCCAGACTAGTTCATTATTACATGGGAGGAACAGAAAGAGCTGCTAAGCCAAGTACCCCTGTGCTGGTACTCTTCCAGCAGTGCTGAGAACAGCCTGAAGAGCCGCAGAGCCCCCAGGCAGTGCCCACTGCCCAGCACCACACAGCAGAGCCACGCTGTCCAGAGCTGCTCCAACACATCCCTGGAGAGCACGTGCCTACAGCAAACCTTGGCCACAGATCCACCACAGATTTCAGTCGTAGGTACCCATATTTTATATTGCAAAACAGAACTTTAATCCTCACAACCTACATAAACTAACTGTGAGTATGCTAAGGTTTTCATCACAAAAGCTTAGGAGGTCCCAAAATTTCCTCATCCAGCAGGCATGCCCAGAAACTTCTCAATTCCAACAGGTCTGGGAAATTGACATCTCTGAAGCCTGAACTTCATTAGGAACTGCAAACAGTTGCTCCCACTAACATTTTGTCTGAGGATATCTGTCCCACAGGCAGGCAGTATTTTTACCTAGAGAGGTTCCATGCAAAAATGGATCAAAGACCTTCCTCAAAATCAACTGTCATCATAACTGTGACTAATCCTGCAAGCTTCCTAACAACCCTCCTCAGCTAGTATGTACAGAAATCAGTTTCCTATTCCAGGAAAGTGCAATGAACATAAAAGGTGGGGCAAGAACCTGACCAGATATTGCAATTACTCACATCCTGGCTGTAAACTCCCCTTACAAACTCACATCCAGGTTCACCTGCAGCTCATTCTGTGTCTGGAATGAAGGAAAGGGGAACAATTATACTATCTCAAATCACCATTATTGTTTCAATGATTGCATTAGCATTCTCAAAGCATAAACCACCCACGAAACATTTGAGGCAGACATCTAATGATGGATTTTCCCAACAGAGAAAGCAATTCCTCTAAGCAATAAAACAGTCTGTGAGAAATCCTGTAGCCATAAATCTAGTATTTCTCATTACAAAATTTACATCAGCCACAAAGTGATTACTTCTAAAATTACAAACCCATGTGGGCAGAAATATTAGTGGGTTACCAACTGCCATTCTCATGAGTCATGAGAAAAGCAGTTCAAGTCCTAATAGTCTTGTAAAAAACAAAATATCAAAAGAATTAATTGTCTTATTATAGACAGAAAGTTTAGGGCATCCACATAACAAGCACCTAGGCATCAAAATACAAAGGGCAGCAGTAAGTTCCCATCAAAACTTTCAAAGGTTACACAGGAATATCGAAGCAATACACGTTTGTCACAACTTTTCAACGTATTTCCACAAAAGCAGTACCTAGACCCTTCAAACCTCCCTAGCATTTCCCCCATGGGAGCATGTAATGTGCAGAAATGCAAGAGAGGGAAGAGAGAGGAGAGGAAGCATCCAAGGCCTACCAATCCTGCAGAACGCAGGCAGTGCCTCAGTTCCCCAGGGGCAGGGCAGCACTGAGGCCCCTGGGTCCCACCTGCGTTGGGAGCTGGAGACACACAGGATGTGCAGCACTCAGGCAGGTCCCATTCTAAAGCAGTGGAGATGGGAAGGGAGTAAGTGGGACCATGAATGAACAAGTTTTGCCCAGATTGCTTGATGCTGAAACACATATATCATCCCAGGACTTGTCAGGGAGCTGACATGACCCTCAGTTTGAGGATAACTTTTCCCACAAAAATACTTTGGGTCATCTTTCTCCTCTTGCAGCCTTCTCTTCCCTGGGCACTGCAACCTAGCAGCAACCTAAAGGGCTTTAACGACCACTGGGATTAAACCACACATGTTTTATTAGAAAAAGCACGTCCTCCAACACCATGCTTGGGAAGAGATGAATGTTACATTCCTTCAAGAAAACTAAGATACTGCACAAGCGCCTTAAACACAGGATTGGTCACACAGTGAATAGAATATAAAACAAAATAAAATCTGTTTAACTCATCTGGACTCATGCTTCACATACACTAAGAAACTTTTCTAGTTTAACTGCAGAGAAAACAGAAGAGAGACGTTTTCAAGTAGAAATACTCAACTGTAAAATACATTTCTACACAGCTAAACAGTTAAACATGGGATGTGATACTGGGTTTGACTGCTCACAGAAATTAAGGGAAAGGGAAAACAACAAAAGAGGAAACGGGGAAAAAGGGAACCACAGCTAAAAGCAAGGATCTGTAACAATGCATTCCCTTCCACTTAACAAGGCCACTGCTCCAGTGACAAGCAGAAGACTAACCTTGACCAAGTTCTATGGCAGACAAAACTTTGCTGTGGAGCAGTGGCACCATCCCCTGCTGTTAGGCTCAGCAGTTTAGCTGGTAAGAGGCAGCCCAGGAAGGACCAGAGAGACCAGGTCACTTTGTGAGCAGCAGCAGTGGAAGAGTGATGCCAAGTCAGAGGCAGAGGTGAGGGACGGGGGAGGCCAGGTGGGATGCTCAGCTGAAGACAAGGCAGGTCCCAGACACAGCACAAGCCCCTTTCAACCAGCCTGGGCAATTCAGAGGTTGTTGTTCAGCATGCTGAATAACGAGGATTTGGAGCTGGCTTCTCTTCCTGTAGATTCTGGGAGCTTGACTGAGACCAGCTTGAACATATATTGGGTAGCCTCAGCCCACCACGGTCCTGTGAATAGTTACAGTATTTTATTTTATTTTAGTGCAAGCCTGATCACTGGCTATGATGCTACTTGCCCTATATAGCACAGTGCAACATTTATTACAAGCAAGGTAACACTAGCAAAAATCACTTGTAAACATATGCTTGCAAAGTAAATTAAGTTTTATTACAAAAAAAAAAAAAATAAACTAAAAGAATAATTCACACAATTTTTAATCTCATTTTCACCATACTCCACATGCAGTTAACTATTCCTGGATCACATAGCCTGATCACATACTAGATGTTTATGAGAAAATTATTTCTAAGCTATTTTTACTCCTTACCATCAAATGAAAATATATTCAACATGCTTATGCTTTCTGCCCTAATAATATATTTGAAATTTATAGGGTTGTATGACGATATCTCAGTGTGGCATTAGCTTTTTGATCTTTGATCTATTAGTGCCATTTCAGTAGACAATAATCGGTTACCAGCTCAAAATACTGGCCTAGTAAAAAACTCACTTCAGTGCTCCCACAATGCATTCACTAAAGGATAAATATATATTTCCTGTCTATTTTCTATTTCACTAGATATTCACATAGGGAATTGCTCTTGTAGCTGGTTTTACATCCACCTCTACCCATGGTGTCACTTGTTCACAATTTGTTATTAAAATGCTTTATTTTGTAAGAAAACTCACTGTTACCTAGAGATGGATAAAAATAATTAGGCATATTATGCATAATTCAGCTTCAGGTCTAATCTTTAAAAACCATCATCAGTCAGATTTACTCTAATCTGAGGCTGAGGTCTACTGACCAGCACAGAGGGGCAGGTGTTCTCCTTCCTGCTGGGGAAGATGCTCCACTCCTTATGTGATCAGCAGATTGCAGAACAGATAATCCAGATACTGTTAAACTCCGCATAAAATTTTTCCTTTTATTTCCTTACTACTCTCAGATAATTATGAAACACATTTCATTACAACCCCAAACCAGAATATTTCTACTTTTCACAGAGCAAATGTATCTTCAGCAGCAGTCAGGCTACTTTCCCTGCACTGTTAATCCAGCAGGACATGACATCACCCATGATCAAGATTAGTCATCTCCACATGAAATTGCTTTCTGCCTCTTTTAAAAAGATGCTTAAAGATGAAAAATTATTTTTGATATAAAAGTTACAGCACTTCATCTTGAAACTGTCAAAATGAAAACTTACAATTTCCTGGATTGTTTATTAAAATCTCAAAATAGTTTTACTATTTTTCAAAGACTGATCTGGCAGGGAAAGAACTGAGAAGTAAAACTGTTTATTAGATTAAACTATAGTTCTCATACATTCCCACTCCTTCTCCACTCCAATTAAAAATAAATAAATATATATATATTATTGTATTTTTGGGAACACACCAGAAAACACGTGGTGAAACCATTATTATACTCCAAATCTTTCAGAATTCCTTTTAAGCACTCTCACTACAGATTTTAATGAAGAATTGAGATTGATAATAAACTATTAAAATTAATTAGAGCAATTAAGTCAGAATAGGGAAATTCAGAGAAGCATTTTTTCCAGAGAACAAAGCTCCATTCTCACACAATAATTCCCCAACTAAGACTGAACTAACATCAACAGCATCTGGCCCACTGCACAACCGGCCACTGTTCAGATTGCAGTCATGAGACCAAGTTGTGAAATTAATCTCTTACACCAAATCAAACAATGTACTCCAGCTAAGAGACTTCTTGCCATATTGCCAGAGCACGAATCCCGTGCCTACAGCACCTTTCCATGTGGAAACTCACCCTCCAAGTGTCTTCCTGCAGGGTCCTGTCCTCATACTTCAGGGCATAGTTTCTACCTGGCATCCCAGGGCAATTTAAACACATCCCTCCTCCAAATTCTGCTAATGTTGCAAGTCTGATCTTTAAGCCACCTTTTTAGGAGGTACATGACAGAGGTGAACAAACAGGTGCTGCTGCTTTGGTTTCAAGGGTGAAGCACAATTTACAGGTTGCTTTCACACGGGCTTTTTCAGGGATCTGTGTTCAAGCTTGTGAAACAAAAATTTGCTAAGAAGTCTAGAAATAGAATGAATAGGGATGTGAATGTGCTTATGGGAAATATTCCGTTCCTTACAACCCCCAAAAACTTAGAAAAAACAAAACACTGCAACAGAAACTTACAAACTGAGTAGCTGGGTGCTAGATACAAAACCAGATTAAATTAAAAAAAAAAATTTAAGTGATACAAATGGAACGAGAGATGTAGGAAGAGGAAAAGGATTTTCCATATATATCAATGTGGTCTGGGCTGAGTGTCACTAGTCAGAATAGAGGCTTTGGGGTTATTCTGAATAACTGAATTGTCAAAATTTCAGGACTATTCCAAAATTTCTGTAGCTGTCAAAAAGCCATATTGGAAATTATTAGGAAAGGAGCAGAGAACAGAAAAGATAATATCTTAGCATATCTGTACAAAAATTTAGTATTTGCTGCTTGAATTCTTTTGTGTATTTTCACCTTGCGATGTACTTCAGCTGGGAGGTGTAAGAGGAAAAGTAAAAAGTGGGAAACAGATTCTGTCTGCAATATGATGAGATAGGCCTCAGCCAAGGCAAAGACAACAGTGATGATAGACATGTATTCAAAGGCAGGTGACAGAGACAGTGGGAGGGAAATCACTGCACACCATCTCTTCCAGCACAAGAACAAAGGTCAAAAAGAAAAACTGGTAATATCAAGAGATGTCACTTCATCCATGGAATAGCTAAACTGAGGGAACTGTCTGCTAAGGGAATTAGGTGATAAAGATTTATCTAATTTGGGGAAGTCTGGAGAAAATTTATCAAAAGCTGTTACATGTAAACATATCCTTCTGGCTGAGAAAGTCCTGAGCAAGTTATAAGACCCTCCCACAGTCTTTGTTGGGGGATCTTGTAACATGTACCAGAGAAGTAATCCTAAACTCTTGAAACATTCTTTTCTGGTTTTTAGACATCATCTCTTCAAGACAGAGACGGACAAGGCCAGACATACCAGGGTTTTTTGTTACAACAGTATCTGGCTTTTTTATACAACACTTTTATGTCATTAGAAAAACTAATTTCAAAAATGTTCACTCTAGCTCACCCTTCCCCTGCACACAAGAATAAATAAAACCTTTCATTATAAAACCCACTGCAGTCAGGCTTGATGCTGTGATTTCAGGAAGTTCAACCTGCTTTGGAAAGGGAAGGCAAAGAACACCAGCAAGAAGGAAATACTGACAATCAGGAAAGGAGGTGACAAGCTGGTAAAGCCCTGGTATCCTCACCACCCACAAGCTCCAGAAAAGGAGCCCCATGGTCCCAACACAGTGTTTCACTGCAGCTCTCAGCTTGGCTGCATAGGAGCAGATGGGGTAGGAGCTGTTCTTTACACTGCTCTTTGAGGGAAGTTTTACCAGGTTAGTTTAGATAGGAATATTCACCTACAGAAATGTATGTGGTCTAGTAGTTTGTGCTGAAAGGAAGAGATGGGATATGAAATGGGCTGTTTGAGAAGCAACAGCATATGAAATATCTATGGAAATATTTGGAAGCATATTGTATTTTTTTTTACCTCAGATAATGGTTTCATACACTTTTTGAGTGTCTTGCACACTAAAAATGAGGTACAGATATAAATTTTATTTTTCTGACAGTGAAACTTTGAAAGCATTTTGGATTGTGAGGGCATTTATATCTACTTTGATTTCTTTAAAAATAATTTAACTGCACTAGCTAGAGACTGTGACAAAATAGACACATTAGTTGAAAAAAAAATTATTCTTCCCAGATAAGACTACTATTACAAAACTTTCCCAGTGACAAATTTCAAAAACTGGTGTGGCGTTGTTGGTTGGATTTTAAAACTAGTGAAATATATGTTGTTGTGTCATGTCATAAACAGAAGACTGAAGCACCCTTTTTAAATCTTCAGCACTGCTGACACTTCCAACAAGTACTTTCGTACTGGTTTTGGTCTTATCTGTGTCTAACAGACAGCCTCATGCCTTGGAAATCTGACCTGAAAGAAAAATTCAGCCCCAAGTACCTGCTGTCAATTGTGCAGAAAATAGGAGATGACAGCAAAGTCACTCCTGCATGCCAAATTAGATCTCTTTCCAACATCTTCTAATGTTATTATTAGCACTCAAATGCACTGTGTCAAAATGTGTCTGTATAGGGAGATGGACCAGGCAACATCAAATTTATCTCTTAGTCAATATGACAAGCTAGTTTTGATTCAGACTTCTGAATAGGAGAGACTCTCAAGAAAAAAATCTGCTCCATCATGAAGGTTTGTTTACAAATACGGATATTATAATAGATGGAAACAGGAAAAAACTGTACTATGCAGTTTCATTGGATTTCTGGAATCAATAGTGTAATAGGAGTTAAAATCATCAGTGTGAGCCTTAGGGTCTATGCTCCAAATAGTCAATGGTGCAATGCAAAGAGTTACAACAAGATCATCTTCAAGACTACTGTCTGCTTCAGAGATAGCCCTAACAGAAAATACTCATTCCAAAGCAACCACATAAATGTGAATTTAAGTGTACCAGATGGTTTTAGAACAATATTCAAAGGACTGAAAAGGGAATCGCATCTGCAAAGATTAAATTCCAGTAATTTGTTCACAGTTTTATTTCTGACTAAATGTACCCAAATAAAAGTGAACACCCAGACACAAAAGGCACTTAACTACTGACAGAAAACAATTCCTGAAAGATCAAAGCCTTTTCCTGTAGCACTGAGAAGAAAAAAGAGTGTATCATCTAAATACAGTGCCACTGTTTAACATACAGCAAAAACAGTAGACATTACAGTTCCATACCCTTCATCTGTACTGCAAAGTTCAGAAGGTTAATAGAAGAAATTAAATAAACCACAATGAAAAAGATTAGGAGCCTCATACACATGGGACTATTAACTAACCTAAAGAGAAGAGAAGACTACTTAATTCCACTAAATAAATGGATATCGATAAACTTCACCTATTCTAATTAGGAAGATTCTTCCTGTTATTTCATCTTTATATGACTTCTTAGCATCCATTTCATTCCACCCACGGCCAGACAATTATTATTTCGTAGGGACAAGGGAGTTCTGTACCTTCTCATTAAACTTGGAAGACTCTTAAAAAATGTTTAGGAATGTTTAAATACTTTGTGTTTGGTACTTAGTGAGCATGGGAAGTGGCTGTAAGCCATTTATACTTACCATCCACAACAGAGGTGATCATATTCTACCTTCTGATCTGGGCTCACAGATCCGTAACTAGCACATGGTGTGTACTGAAAATGCTTAGAAAAAAACTACAATAATAACCAAAGCAGTAACCAAACCCTTCCACTCCTTAATAAGATTTAATCCTGTATAACAAGAGCAAGTTTAAAAATCAAAGTGTGCAAATCTTAGAGTGCAAATCTTAGAGCGCAAATCTTAGCACTCTAATTTCTTAGCTTCTTAAAGCACAGGAAGTTAACCATGATCAATGCATATTTTAATGCAAAGTATCTCATTATCTTTCCAGAGTGAATTTTACTTTCTCCTATGTTAATTGCAAGTACTTTTGAAGTGAATTTTAGAATACAACTTTAACACAGATTTTAATCATCTCATTACCATAAAATGTATAGACACAGTTTTGCATACCACAAAATGGTACTCATTAATAGAGAAGCATAGTATCATTTCATTTTCTGTGTATACACTCTATACATGATACAACAACTTTTGCTAGCTACAGCAAAATGAACTCTTATCTGCTCAGCTCATTGCCAAATTAAGACTGAGCAAAAGACATACAGAGATGTTTACTCATAACCTTTCTCCCTCCCTATTTCTTTTCCCAATAACCTGCATGTAAACAACAATTTATCCTTATGTTGCTTCCAAGGTTTAAAGTTTTGACTGTTTGTCCATTTCTATGAAAAGAGTAAACAAAAGAGTATGTTGGTTTATATTAAGGGATAGAGAGGCACAGTTCGTTTCCCCAGCTCTACTACCTCCACTCTAAAGTCAAAAAAACTTGGTATTATTTTTGATCTCATCACAGAAGAATAAATCCAACCAAGCCTGCCTCCAGACCAGCAGACTAGAAAAGAGAAGTCAATATCAAGCATATTTTGGGAAATGGAGCAGGGGCAAAAGGCATAAGGACAAATATTGGCTATGGTTACTGCCACTCAATTAAGTCTTTCCAGGCTGTAAAATCTCCAGGATAATCAATTAACTCTGAACTACAAGAACAAGCTAGTATAGTCTTGCTCCATATCTCAGCTGCCAACTGATACATCTTACACATGAGTCTGCAAACTAGTGTTCCTCCAACAGATGTACCAAAGAAGATCAAAGATTTTTGAAAATAAGTTGTAACAAAATGTGGGTATAAGCAAGGTCACCACTGTAGTCAAAGATGAATGCAACAAACAAGGTATTTTTTTTTAAAGCAGCTCTTTACAAAGACTGAGCAGGGGCCAGGCACTATTCACAACCACAAGAGCACAGCATCATAGTTCAAAAGGAAGTGATGGTGGCAGGCAGCCTTACATTTAGGAAGGAGAAATGCCAGAAATTAGGGAGCGGATGTCACTCAGTGTTTCTTGTGCCTCCCGGCAGGGAGAACTTCAGCAGGCTCTGACTTAGTTTAGCAGCTGCCTCCCTGTGGTCACAGCAGAGCAGAGCTGGGGTTTCAGTTGCTCAACTTTGATGTCTTGACAGGGGGTGGAAGAGATTTTTATACCAGATGGACAAGTACAGGGAAGTTGATGATGGGGAAATACTTGGAAATTCAGTTCTAGCAGGGATGACGTAACAGGAGCACACATCCAATACAAGTCATCATTTGTCAGAGCCTCTACCCCAAAAAACCCAATCTCTAAATAGATACAGGAGAAAGCTTTTTACTTCTCAAATGTACTAATAAAGAGACAGCCAAATTAATCTAGATTCCTAACTTTCTCTTCTATATTCCCGAAGACATACAATTTTTAAAAAAAAAGTCTAGACAACATGATTTTAAGCCTATTAAGCATTTCCTGAAAGAGATATAGTAGTCAGGGCTATACAGTTAACCCTGGAAATCAGCTGAATATGTTTTTTATTTCTCAAAATGAGTTTCTAAGTCATGAATTAGATGAGTCACCTTCTTCCTGGCTCTGCCAAGTAAACGGCAGTAACAGAAGAAACCAGGAAAAAATGTGAAATTGAAGAATCAGGTAACTAAAATTGATGAAAGATTATAACAGTGTTCATAAAAATGTAATGTTTAACATCAAAATGCAACCTCCAGCCTCCTCCTGCACATGAAGGAACCAACAGCTTGAGATGGTGACATGGCATAAAGTAAAAGGTGAGAAAAAGACACAATGAATCACAGATGCAGTAACAGATACACTATTTACCAAACGTGTCTCCACACAAATCTCTTGACATTAAGTCTGCCTTACAAATACCTGCTGTAGCTTTGGTCACAATTACCCTACCAGTAGCTTTACAATCCTGTGCACAAGATGACAAACAACCTTGGCATGGTCTGTGTACCAGAAGAAATGAACTGAACAAACTTCAGTCACCAACATTGGTGCTTTTGCCTGCCTCCAGTCTCAGTGGCACAGCAAACCAAACACAGGAGGCAGCCACACCACATCTTCTCCTTACCTATTGCTACCCCAGTCCACTTCCTGATTGGATCACCTAACAAAATCAGAAAAAAAAAGAAAAAGAGAAGTAAGGAAAGAGAACAAGAATTACCCAATATCTCTTTAAAATTATCAACTCAAGCAAGTAAATAATGAAGTCAAAGTAACCCATATGGGTACTAAGTACATATAGCACAGTACTTCATCTTCAAGTCACACAGATCTCTAATTTAATAGACCAGTTGTAATGGTACATAACATACACAAGCTTCCCTCAGCTGCACAGCAGAAGAAAGTTTCTAGTTCAAGGAATAAATAGATGTCCCTAAAATGATCTCATCAGTCTCTCCTGCACAGAGAAGGCAGGCGCACTCATGCCATACTACACGAGCAAACAGATTCAGGAAGAAAAAAAAGACAGATACAACTTTCACTTAGCATTCCTCACACTATAGATGGGCATGAAAATAGTCACCAAATAAAATTAAACAAATCACTTTTTTCCTTTTGTGTGTGTGTCTAGATAAAACATCAAAGCAATCAATAACACTTTTCAGACCATTAAGTTTAATTGATGAGAACATCCATTAACAGAATAATTTCTGAATCTGTAGATATTAATTATTTTCTTTCAAAACCTATTACTCATTTTTATGACTTGAAGGCTATTGGGCACCCAGGCAAATGGCCATATTAACACTCAATACTTTCTATTTACTTGCTGTTTTACAAAGTATCTTTTCAAAGAGCCTCAAAGGTACCAGACAGATCTAACAGCAATGCAGCCATCACAGCATCTCCCCAGCACTGCCTATCCTGACTACCAAATGGTTTTGGCCTCTTACTGAGTATAACCAAAGTTCAATTTTAGAGGTTTTACATAAACTTACCTGGAATATCACAGATAATATAAAGGTCCTATAAGCATTCAGAATCTATCTAGCCTACTTTTTCATATAATGTTTCTTTCTGAACAAGCTCTTAAGAGAATTAACACACTTTCAGTGAAAGCTAACTTTCTTTGAAACATTACAGAGGATATTTTGCTTGCTTTTGGTTAGTTTGGTTTTTAAAAATAAAAATTCAATTTCACTTTAGAAAAGCCAAGATTTTGACTCATATCTTATAGTAGAAAGACTCATGCAAGATAAAAAATTATACAGCCACAGTTATAGAGAAACCAGGCCCATGGGTACCCTCACATTTTTTGAAATCAGGCAAGTCAGTCAGACCCAGGCTCTGAAAAAAACCCTAAATTCAATCCATTTATATTTATTTTTCCACAGAAAAGCCACATTCTAACAGGCAGAGAAGATTATAGACTTACTGTTGATGATTTGCCTACGAGTTTTACAGATAATCACATTAATAAAAGAAATAGCATTCTCTGTATCAAAATTCTAACTACTAATGTCAATTTTGCTTTAACTATTTGCTCAGTTATGTGGGTTTGGGACCCACATGCAATGTTATAAACAAATCACACCACTGCCTAAGGGAGAAAAGGGCAGAAAATTACTACAGCAAAAGTGAATGAAAAACCCACTTTCTAGCTACAAACTCATATATTTGTGGTCAATATTTAATAGTATTTGTGTAGCAATATTTCTGCAATTAAGGTTATGCACACTGTGCACCACAGTCCCAATGAATCAACACAAATATCACTTTCATTTGCAACAGTTTGATTTCTGAAAAGAACATAAAATTAGCTACAATAAAGTTGGCTGGTGTTTGGGATTTTTTTTCTTAAAAAGTCATTTAAAGAAGAAACTAGTAGGAAGAATACTTCTCTCAACTTTGGAGGTCCAGTAGCACAAATTTGCGTTTTGTTTCTCCATTTGTTAGTTAATCAACATATTCACAGAGGACAAACAGACAAAGACCTACTTTGATAGACCCATTCACACTTGATGCTTTCTCCCCTTCCTAAACTTCAAAACTCTCAAAAAGAAATGGCAATAATGGCATTTATTTCCTCAGAAGTCTTGTCCAGGGGCTAAGGGATTTCAGGACTGTGTAAACAGTTGTACATTCAGTTTCTCTACCATCCACTCACCTGTGCTAACTAAACATTCTCTTCCAACCTCGATGACTATGGTTCTAAGATCATCCAGTGTGTCAATCCAACACTATCACTGTAACCACTAAACTGTATCACCCACTACCACATCCAGAACTGTGTTACCCAGTGCCTTAAACTCTTCCAGAGTGGTGACTCCACCACTTTCAGGGCAATCTGACTACCCTAACAGTGAAAAAAACATTTTCTCTTGTCTAATCTGAATCTCCCATCTCAGCTTAAGGCCATTTCTTCTGGTCCTTTCACTGCAGGCATGGCAGAAGAGACTGGTCCCCACCTCACTTCAACCTCTCTTCATGTGGCTATAGAGAGCAGTGAGGTCCCCTGGGCCTCCTCTCCTCAAGGCTAAACAAGCCCAGCACCCTCAGCCATTTCCCATCAGACAAGTTTTCCAGATGGTTCACAAGCACTTTGCTAGACAGGTCCCAGTGTCTCCATGTCCTCTTTAAAGTGAGGGGCCCAAAACTGGACACAGAACTCAAGGCACAGCCTCACCAGTGCTGAGTACAGGGGGGTGATCACTGCCCTGGTTTTGCTGGCTACATTACCCTTGATCCAGGACAGCGTGCCATTGGTTATTCTTTAAAAGGGATGCTACCAGCTCACTAAGTATGGAGATCAGACACACTGGTCAGTAATCCCCAGGTATTGAACCAAATTTATGGACAGGACTTACACTGACAACCCACCAGCTTCCTGCAAGGATGGGAGGCAGCAGCAGCACAGTTCTCAATACTCATTCCAGGCTGATTTATTTTCTCTGACCCACCTGCTGAAAAACAAACAAACACCACCAATACAAAACACAATAAAAAGAAAAAAAAAATCACCACCACACTTAAGAAGAAACTCCTGTGAAAGATCATTCCAGCACTTTCAGCAGCAGAGACCAACACAAAAAATTCATTGACCATCTCTGCCCCAGGCTTTCCACTAAGTGCCCTCAGTTATGCTGCTGTTATCAAGTAGTTCCACTGATTTCCTGGGTTTGATATATTAAGGAGCATTCTGTCAATAGCTTGAGCATCTTTTGTAAGGCACTTTTCTAATTCTTTATGAGATTTTTAATTTCCTGTTTGTGTTTGACCTGCCATGTTTTAAGGATTTTCCTCTACTGCTCATTTGAGCAGGCTCTCCTGTTTCCAGCAGCTGGCCATTTTGCTACAGTACCCTCCACTGAGGTTTCTATCTAGTTAGGTAAGCTCATTTTTTACTGTGAGACATATGAGGGGGCTTCTGATAACTTCATTAGAATAACTGTATTGTTAATGGCCCTCAGGGTGCTTATAGGCCTTTTAGATTAATTCTTTAAGGGTGTGTTTTCCAATTGTCTGCTTGTTCTTCAGATCCTGTACTTAAAATCAAATGACTATGTGCTGCATGTGTTTATTCTGCTCTCTTCAGCTATGGAGCTCAATGTGATCTTATGACAGTCACTAATTACCAAGTAGCTCCAGTGCACCACTCGGGGGCACATCCAGAGTAACACCTTTCTGGATGAACCAGGTGTTCTGGGAAGCAGCCACTTTGCACATCTGGAGGCATCCTCTCTTTTTCCCATCATGATAAGGCACCAATCTAGTCTCTACAGGGCACCTGTTGAAATGTCTCACTGTTGCTGCCTGTACTGAATTTGCAGCTTCTCTACTCTCATTTCACATTTCCTGAGCACTATTACAGGTCTGAGCGGGGGGCTGGTAACACAGCCTTAGCACTGCATTTTCATTAGAGCACAAGATTTCTGCCCACAGTGGTTCCATGAATCTGCTCTTCTCCCATAATATTTTTTATGCTGTCGTGTTTTACAAAATGCTTCCTGTAGAGCACCACTCCCTTACAACTGTATGTAGCTCTCATCTTTCCTATAAAACTGATTTAATCTGGCAGCATCTTACCCTCCTTTCACCAGGTCTGTTTTCCAAAGTTGTCATTTCACATCAAATTACCTCATCTTACATTATAGGCCTTAAAGCTGGTGGGACAGAACTCAAGCTTTTCCTTCCCTCCATTTCTCGTTACAGCTTCTTACTGCCACTGTTAAGTGGCATTGCAGATGTTCTGAGAGGACTCCCTTACTTCTTTCACTCTGCTGCTCTTTGTCCCTTGCAGGCTTGTTTGGTGTACCTCTGAAAACCAGACATGCTGCCATGGCAACCTCTGACAACTCTACCCCTGAAGATGCCCCAGCTACAGGAGCACCTCACTGCAGGACACTACAGTAGCAGCTGGCAATCATTGCATCTGAGCATTCAGGCCACCTTTTCTAAAAGGTGCTTCCCTACCCAAAACTTGCATCCTCCACAGCAGTGCAGAGGCTGCTGCCATGGTGGAGGCTTCAGCTGCAGCCCTGCTGGAGTCCCACTGCTTTGTGCACAGCTAATTGGAAGACACACACAGAGCAGCTCTATCAGGCTTTTTCCACTTAGTGCTGAAAACAAGTCATTGAAACAAAGCAGATAAGAAGAACAAAGAAGAAAAAACACCAAACGGGCAAGGTCAGGCGATATGAAATCAGTCCTGATCCCACTATTTCAATTTAAATAACGTTCATCACCTCATCAGAAAAACCCTGCCTGCATTCTGCACTCCTTCCTCAGCAACATCCATCTGTCCAATTATGCACTTCTTGCTGAGACCAGGATATTATGGCTACAAGAAAGCATTTAGCCCATCATGGTTGCTTCTGCAAAGTAATAAATAATACTTAAGGGAAAGGAAGAGGAAAGTATGAGACTTTTTTTAATTCCATTTGACTGAGTTGATGGCCTTCACCTCTTAATATTATGTTATTATTGCTACAGTAGGAAAACATTTAGCTTCTAAGTGTGTTTGAGACATCTGTGAATGACTCATTATCACTTTCTTTTCTTAGAAAAGATTGGCTTCTGGCTCAACTCCAAAAAAAAACCCACTGGAACACCTGGACACCAGAATCACACGGTTGTGACTACTGATCCATCTGCAAAACAAGCTGGCTACCTGTCTAATCCAGGATAGTTCAACAGGGAGACACCCTTCATGTTTCCCTATAGCCATACATCCCTCACCCAGAGACAAGGGGAAAGTTGTTTTTTAGTTGCTCACTTAATCCCTTGGTTTCTATCAAGGCATTTTGGAAATCAACTGATCTGTAAGAGATGTCACAGGTGCAGGCCAGGTGTTGCAGTGTATCAGAAGAGGAGCCAGAAACAGAGGTTTTAGCAAATGAACAGGGACTGTGACAGCAGCAATTTAGTTTCAGTGTGAGACATTTGCTTAAAGACTTGGTTTATGAGTTTATTTAACTACTGATTGAATTCTGATTGCAATAAAGGCACCTGAACAACTTTAAAATATTTTTAATTGGTCTGCATGACATAATTGATAACCAGAACTTATCTAGAAAGACAAACTGCCTTTTGATTGGCTGTCTACTATAACAGTTACAAGCTGAATAATCAAATATTTTCAAAATACCTTTCTCTTGTCCAAAAAAAAAAAAAAATAGAATGAAAACAGACATTACATACAACTTCTAATGGTTTTCTCTTTTTCCCACTATAATTAAAGGGCTTGATAGTCCAATACCTGTTTTGCTGGGTTTTGTACTAAAATGGTTTGAAGTTATTCTAAGATCTCTTTCCATATGTAGACAAGTATTTCCATGATATAACACTACCATTAAAAAAAAAGTTCCTACAATCAGCAATTCATTTTTACTTCTCACAATGGACAGAAAATATTTCACACTGACAATACCTTGTTAACCCCAGCTGAGACCAATTAATGCCAAAAGTATTTTTCCAAAGAAAGATTTATAGGAAACATTTACCTTTGGTTTGAGAAGTTAAATGTTCTGCTTACATTTAAGTCTGGCATTACACATTTTCAACAACTTCACTATTTCGAACTTCTAAAGCAAAAGAGGTTGTGACTTGAGAATTTTCTCTCTGGGCTACCGGCCTCAAGCATTAGGTTTAGAAGTGCAGCCTTCTGAGTTAAAGGGCAAATCCCAATTCTCAGTCCAACATGTCAGAAGTATGGAAAAAACATTAAATAAAAGAAAAAATATTATTAATAATCAATACACTAATCTAATACCCATAACTATTAGAAGATCAGTATAAGCCAGCTGTATACCTGACTAAAGTGACAAGGAAAAGAGGGAAAGGATTGTTATGAACACAAAGTGCTAATCTGCTAAGTCTTACTGAACCTCTCCCCTAACACTTAATCTAAAATGCTTTCAGCTCTTAAATTCACCTTCTAAAACCAGTAGGAGGTTAAAGCAGGACCCAATGGGAGGTTATATTTATTTAATATTCAGTCCTTTCTAAGATGAAATATTGCAGTCTGTCCTCCCAGGTGTTTGTCAAACCATTAAAGCAATGGCTTACAACTATTACTTGAAATAGTAGTTCTGTTTGTAACTACCATTGACAAAGGATAAGCAAAGTGCATTAATTTTCTTTGAAAAACACCGAAGACCTTTGCCGTGGAGCACTGAGGGAATGTGCCCCATTAACTAGTTCAGAGCTGTAAGCAGAGACATTGCTAGTAAATATTGTTTAGCTAAAAGGAATTTGCATCCTCTAAGACCTTGTCCAGCACCACCCTCCATGCCTCACAGCTCTATAGTTCACTGCTGATGCCTCCTACAAGCTCTGACACAAGTTCAGTTCCTATACGTTCACATGTTTACAGTACCTATAAAGATAATATTCACAACTAGATCTAGAAATTGGCTATTTTTTTAACTGCCACTACATTTGACATGTATTATTGTACTTACATTTTTCTAGTATTCATTAGAAATAAGATCATCAGAAAGAAGCAGTAATAACACAAAATCCACAGAAGCATCACACAGGACGTGTCATAGATATCTTTCTGTGCCACTTCCCTGACATGTAATGTGTACAGCTGCTCTTGATTCTGCAGATCTCAATTTCAAATCTGCACTTATGCACTGAGGTAAAATTCTAAAAGTTTAATGTTTACCTTTGTCTCTGTATTTTGCTAAGGAGAATTTTAATAAGTAAGTAGAGAACAATGTATTTATCTTGTTCAAATAGGAATCTTAAGTGTGGCAAGTGTGGTCAGGCAGTTTTGACCTGTGTTAAAAATTTTTCATTTATATCTCATTCTTAGTGACAGTCGATAAAAGACCAATGATTAGTACTTATTGCTACCACTTTTGAAAGCTATCCTTTAATTAAAAGCAAATTTGATGTGCAACACTGCCTTTTATTGAGAACATCCAGTTCATGAATTATTTTTTTCAATCATGTTAAAAAAAATCCACAAATCTAGTATTTTTGTAATTTTGCAGTCAAGAAATAACTACTGATAGGAATAATATATAGACTTTGTCATTTTATTTTGATTCTGAAACAGCTTTTCCCAAAGATGTGTTTGCTCTTATTTAGGTTTTTGCTTAAAAAAAAGGTTTAAAACTTGAAGATAGCAGTGTCCCTTCACTGTCACAATGTACACAACCAGGGCACAGCTTTGGGCCCTGCCAGCTGTCAGGCTTCTGCCACCCCCACTTGATGTGGATGGTGCCTTCAAAACACCTGCAGCTGCAGTCCACATACAAAGGACACACACATTCTCAGGTTCATAAGCAGGACATTCTTTCCTTTGCTCCCAGCCACCACTGAGGTGAAGCTATACTGCTGGCAATTACGTTTGTTTTTTTTTTTTTTTTTTTGAAGTCTTAAAAGAGTTTCCTGTTACTGTGTCTTATTATACTCTCTATGAACATCTGCATATTCAGCTGCTACTTTTATTATTGTCCCAATTCCAGAATTCTTACCATATTTTTTCCTTTTTAATTTTTTTTTTTTTTTTGAAGCTACACTTAAGGTATGGAACACCTATAACTACTTTTTATGTATAGTCAATTAATTATGATGGTTAATCACAGCCTTCTCAGAACGAAAATGCTACTGAAGGCTACAGCTCAGTTACATCATTACAAATGAAGACACACAACCAGGCAGACAAACTAACTCTCAACCACTGCTTCCCACATAAACTTTAAGCTCTTTATTTTTTTTCACACCTCCCAAAACTGTGAAGTCAACAGCATTAAAATGCTACAGGCACAAATGCAGCATCTGTGCCAAACCCAGACACATTCATTTTCACCAGCTACCAGTGACTTTACGACGAGCTTATGAAATAACAGCAGCAGCTGATGATTCCTCTGCTCCTGTCCCAGCACCAAGCAGCCAGAGTAGCCATGGGCAGAGGAAAGCAGGCAGTGCTCTCCTCAACAAGCCTCAAAACAGGGACATCACTGCTGGTTGCCTAGCACTAGGTTGCACCTTGCTGCTCTGCCTCGAGAGGCACAGTGGGTCCTAAATGGGTCCTCTCTGTTCCTCTTAACCACTTCTTACAGCAAAAATCAAGTGGGAAACACTAACACTGAGGAAGACATTCTGTAAAATTTCCGAGGATGCCAAGAACCACCCTGATGTCAGAGCAGCTTGCTGAGCCAAGGAATGGCTGCCCTGTTGAGTACAAGGCCCTGGAAGCACAGCCAAAACCAGAGCTCCTCAGAGGTGCAGGCACACTGGCAACATAAGGGTTATATATACTGAGGATTCAATTGCTAGTTTGCTTCTTGGCCTTTGATAACCAGAAACCAAATTGCTTTTCTGTTGCATAAAGTATCTTTCAAATTCAATTGCTCTTCATTCATTCAAGAAAGGGACACCTCAGATTTACAGAAATGAAAGCCCACAATAGAAATATACTATATTAGACATAGAACAGTCACCTGAAAAATAATCAAAACACACTCTATTGATTTTAACCTTCAATATCAAGGTATCCTTCAGCAGTCTCAACTGGATCCAGGCTATAAGAATTTCCAATTATTTGAATATCTGTATATGGGATAAGCATTTAGTTATCAACATCCACCATAAAATACATTTTTGGTTGTTATTAGGGCACTATTACTATGAAAAATTGACGGCACTGCCGCTTCAGTCCACGCTGCTGTGAAGTGAGAGCAGCTCCAGACACAATCCCCAGGCAGGGCAGAGCTCCCTGTGATTGCAGCAGAGCCTGCCTGCACAGAGGCACTGCGCTGGCCTGTCCCAGCAGCCTGCTGTACCACAGGTTTCATGAGCATTGCTTACAGCACCGAGGAATTCTGCTTGGTGAAAGGCATATGAGTAACTTTATGTTCCTTGTCCGCAGCACCAGCAATGATGTCTTCTGCTTTTTAACTTCCAATCTCTGTGAGGGTGAAAAATTGCGTGAATGAAGAGGAAAGAAAGGGGGTGGGCATGGTCCCATATTGGATGTAGGGCAGCCTCCACAGGGGCTGGCAGAGCCTGCAGACCCTGCCCTGGGCACACCACAAGCCAGAACAGAAGAGGAACCCTGGGGCACAGGGGTTCTCCACTCCCACCATAAATTCTCTCTTATTGGAAGGGGAAAGAGGAGGGGAAGTATTTCTCCACAAGTACTTCTTCCCCAAAATCCCTGGCCACAGATTACCCAGAGGGAACATCAAGGTCTGTGTAACACTGGCAAGCACACTTGGCCCTCCAACAGAGGTATTCAGAGGCTGGACCTTGTCAGGCCCTGCATCCTGCTGCAGGCACAGAGGGAGCAGCGAGCAATGTCTTCACAGTGGCATGGAAGCATTTAGCTGCCCGGGAAGGCAGCCAGCCCAGGCAGGGAGCTGCTCTGCAGACACAAGGGCTGGGTCACTGACCTGAACAGCAGCAGCCCAGGCAGTGCTCTGCTATTCCAGAGCTGTCCAAATCATCCTACACTGTTAGAACAAGAGCCCGAGGAGCACAAGGCATGGAAGCCTCCCAGGCTGGCTGCTGATGGACAGCTCTTCCCTGCGCCCTGCCCCAGCCACCACAGCAGCATTCCCGCACTTATCAACAGGAACACCTTGCTCTGGGGCCAGGTGGTCCAGCCCAGGGTGGCACACAGCAGCCAAAGGCTCCTTTCACAAGAAAGGGCAGTACCGCACCGAGGAAATGAAAGAGGAAAGCAAAAGACTTCTTCTCCTTATGAGGATTGCTTGTTGTGCACTTCAGCATTAGCAGCAGCGAGGACTGTTAGTATTATCTCTCTCCTTTGATCACTCAGGAGAGTCAGCCCAGATTTAGCAAAACCAAAAATGAAATTTAACAGAGCATTATGGTGAAAGGCATTATCACAGACTTCCCTGACTCATTTGCACTCCTGCAGAGTAATACTGCAAAAAGTATTAGTACAGATGCATTCGGTGATTTAAAGAAATAAATAGAAATCCTGTTGTAATCCTTTGTTTCCTCAGCATCTTCACAAACACCAACCCAGAGTTTTACAGACCTACTCTAAAAGGGTAAAATTGTTCATTCAAATAGCATTTTTCACTATAGTAAAAAAAAAAAAATATAAAAAACCTTAAAATATAAAAAATAATATAAAAACATTTAAAATACTAATATAAAATTCTCATTGATTGATGTTAATGAAACCTCTGCTAAGGTATTTGCTCCTGATGAAAGGACAGGCATCACATCTGAACACAGAATAAAATCCTTTAATTTGTACATAAGCTCTGAATCTACTGACTAACAGACTAAACTTTAAAGGTTACATATAATTCCCCAAAATAAACTCCTGATATTTCTCATCACTTTACCTCGACTTTCGCAACTTCACCATCAGAGGTACTGATAGCTGCATTCTGTTGCTCATGTGGCAAATCCTTAAGAGTCTTTCCAATCTTTTTGATGTTAGAGTTTTTTTTCCATACCAACTCAAATATTACTTCCCTACTTTTAACATCAGTGACCAAGTGAGGAAAACAAGCTCTAGAGCAGATGTTTGGAAAGCACTATCCTACCTTTGCAGCCTCAGGCCACAGAAAAAGTTTCTTTTGCACAGAGGATCTACTCTGACTTTCTTACAAGGTTTTTATCAGGGTTACCTTTGAGACAATAAACCTATTTGGAGATGGGTATATTTTGGGTTTACTCCACTTTACACAGATCATCTGATCAAGGTTTGAACAGAACACTTGAAAAGCAAATACTAAACAGTCTCCAAAATGTAGCTGGAGAGCCTTGTCAGACTCCAGACCCAGACAATTATAGCACATGAAGCAGCTCTCCAAAATTCAGGGAAATTTTGGTACATTTCTGCCTGTGTCACCTTAACACGTACTTACAGCATGCATTAGCTTATCTTGAGAAAGACTGATATTACACTTAGTATCAGAAACCTTTTCTACCTACTATCATTATGAGCTGTAAAGTCTAAAAGGATGATTATAAATGAACCTTCTCAAGGCAAAAGTAATGATGTAACTTTTAATGGTTTCACAGTTGCACCTTTATAATCAAAAAAAGAAAGGTACTGTGTCTGCCTTTTGAAAATTTAGCTAATTTTAAACATCCAAAGTAACTTCTAATAGATGCCATTATGGAGAAGATGACACAAATTTCTGTGGGTTCACATTTTCTTATTAGAATAACCCCTTTTAGATAGTCCTTTGAATTTGCCAACATTTTTATTATTTCCCACAGTGAAACTAAGAGCAGAAAATCTTTACTGTATATTTATTTTTAATGTTGCAAAAGGAATTGGATTACTTTGTATGCCAACTTACACCTAAAGAGAGTTTAGAAAACAATGATCTTAATGTAGTGGTAAATAGAGAGGTTTGATGAATATACTTTTACAACAGTGAAAAGAACCACATTTTATTGTACTCCCATGACACTGCCAAGCAGTGGCAGCAATAATCCTTCACCACACTGCATAGTGAAAAAAGCACTACAACTTAAAGAAAAAAAATCACAATTCACTATAGCCTTCCTTTAGAGTGCTATAAAATGCAACCACATTCACATGACAGTGTGTGCGTGTATATGTGTCTCCTAATAAAGCTTCTCGGAAGGGCAATACAGCATGTACCATGGAAACAGGGGTTGCCATGGAAAGAGTGCTTTTTAGTAGATGGCAAAAGAAATGAGGATTTGATTCCCTCTTTCTCACTTGTCTTAAAAAAAGATATAAATCTGTGTAACTATTGACATCAGCAGAGATATTCCTGAAAAACGTCAGCACGAACTAACAGACCCGACATGTTCACGGCAGAGAATTTTTGGCATCAGGGTTGTGGTGGTGTGTATAGCCCTGCATTTTCAGGGCAGCTCTCCAGCTATCCCTCACACCACGGCTCTGCAGCCAGCCCCCCCTCAGGCATGCTTGTGACACGTCCTTCGAAACACTGCAGGAGTCAGGGCCACAACAAGCCACAGGAGAGTGGATTTGCAAAGTTACTATTCCTCACTTGCTCAATTCTCATGCAGGAAGTGCCAGAATTTTCTACCTGCCAGATCTTTTCTTTGCTTGAGTACAAAACATTTTCTGTTAAAATGTACATGGTGTTACAAATGAATGAAAAGCATGAATCAAATTAACTTAAAGTATATTGGCTTTCAGACATGCTTAAAACCAAGACCATATTGATGTGTTTCATCTAACTTATTCATTAAAATGGCATTCTTGATGTCCTCGTGTTACCGTAATCTCTGAAGCACTGGACAAACAAGTACATTTGTTTATCACTCTTTCCTTACTAAAGAACGGGGTTTTATTAAAGAGATCAATCACCTGTGTACAGTTTAATAGCCTGAGCTGTGCATGTAAGACAGAGCTTGCTTCAATAGCCCACAAGTCCCGAAGTACAGAGGGACATGTAAAACCATTTGTTGCTTTAATAAAACAAAATATTTCTCAGAGCTAGCAAGTACCCTATTAAAATTAGCAATTTGAGACAGAAAAGCAGTGCTTAGAAGAAACAAATTCTAATAAAAGGAGCAGAATCAATCCTGTTCACTTACTTCCAAAAGACCCTATGCTTCTAACCAGAGACACAAAAACACTTTACATGCTTAATGCACTGCCTTGCCTATTATTGAATCAGACTTATTGTGGAAACAGTCTTTTGAGGCTTCTAGCTGTTTTGAGGTAATTGGAGGATTGCTGCTTCTAATGAATGGTCTCCTCATAATGGAGGCCAAAGTGTTCAAAACAATGTCAGAGGCAAAGCATACAAAGAAAAGCTTTTCAGAAATGCCAATGAACAATCTTGAAATACATTCTTTTACTAAAAGATGATCTTTCTTACTAGGCAACAGCTATAGTGTAATAAAGTTGTATTAGCAGAGGAAATAATGTTTTATTAACATTGTTGGATGTTATTTGGATGTTACTACAAATTGCAAAACAGCCATCCCTTTTATGATGAAAGGCTGAAAAGAAATCTAACATTAAGATCACGCCTTTGAAGACTTCACTTTCTCACAATCAAGAGTTAGTAAATATCCAAGCTGTTTATCTAATTGTCCAAAATTGTTCTTTTACCTATGTTAGAGTGAAGAACAGGAACTTTCTCATTAGATGAAAACTTGCAGTTCAGTGCTCATCAAGCTTTTGAGAGTTCTAATTAATTTTTTAACTATTTAGCTTCATAACAAGATTAGCTGTTTCATTTGGGGGAAAAAACTCCCTTTAACTGCCAACTTTGATTAAGGAGTGGTTTTAGCAAATGGACACGTCATGCAAAGAAGCTATTGGCAGCTGTAACATGAAAGATGAAAGTTATTGAAATAACGTTTTATAAGAAAACAAGCTCACTATAGATAGCAGCAACTAAATAAAACACTAAGGTGATCAAGAAGTATTTCACAGATTTTGAAAATAAAGTCAAAAACACAGAAGAAAACTAATCTTTCATCTCTTATCAGTTGTTCCTGTTGCCAATGATTATGGCAATATTTCACAGAGAACATATGGCAGTGTTTATAGCCATCAGGCAGTATTTCACAGAAGCTGTGACACCATGTGTCCACCAACTAGCCTTTCTGATTGCAATTAATTAGAGAAGAAGCAGGAGGCACTTTTTAAATAACATTACATCTTAGAGATTCCTGAAGTTTCATGGCCCATGTACAAGACTAAGTGACAGGAAAGTCTATTAAAATTGTAACAAGCCCAGTGCAGTGAGTCTGTCCTTGAGGAACAAGACCTAATAAAAAAAATACTTTTCTTAAGGAGCATAAGAAAGAATAGAAATATAATAAGCTGTTCAGGGTGGTCCTCTGGAAGCCTGCAACAATAAGGAAATATTGAAGACCTTTAACAGGCCATTTTATGAAACAGATTCTGCAGAAAAGCTATTGTAGGGAAAGCTATAGAGTTGGTTTATAGTTGCCAGACCCAAGAGGATGCGTACCAAAATTACATGGGGATCTATTAAGGAGCTGAAACTTACAAAATATACTGTGGCAGTCATTTCATGACTCCTATTTTAATAAAAGCAAGGAAGAGAGGAAAACTAAGGGTAATAACTACCCAATAGGTTTTCATATAGAAGTGGAAAGCTGAACTTCCCCACAGCTGCAGCCAGCCCCTGCAGCTGAATCTAGCACTTCCAGGTAGCCCCACTCAAAGATAAAGCAGGGGGTGGCCAGCACCACCCCACACAGCAGCAACTTCAGCAGCACTGCGCACCATAGTGCAATTATTCCCATGAAAAAAGCTTTCCACTACAGAGGTATTTCCCAACCCAGTGCAATCTGACCCATTAGGAATGAGCCAGGAGAATCATACGAGCTCAAAATTGTACCAAAACTGATCCAACAGGCAAGTCACCAGTCAAAACTGATGCAAAGAAGTTCAGCATCTTGCTCCTGCATTTGGGATTGGCTCATAGCACCCTCTCTCCTTACTGGACACACCTTTGCCTTGCCCCCCAGAGCCTGCTTCCCTGCTGTTCCTTGTCTTGAGCTGGGATTCCATTTCCTGGAGAAATGGAATAAGAGAGTAAGTTTGGAGGAAACCTGTCCAGCTGTAGCCTTAGCAGAGCTCCTTCCTTCCAAATCTCTAAGCTCTGATCATATAACTGAGCTCACCCTGCAGCTCTTCCCATGGCTGGGGTACAAATGTACCTCTCGTCTTCAGACTCTTATTCTCCCAAAACTTCTAGAAACTCAACACCTTTGAGACCCCGTTACATCCATTGAATTTTTCTAAGTTGGCCAGCAACATCAGAAGTTATTAACACATATTAACAGTGCAGCCATCCAAGCCTCTTTTCCTTAGGAAAGCAGGCTTTTATATTCCTCTGCCATTATATTCTTGTTATATTAGTATTTCCTTCATTTCCCCAAACCTCTAACCTCTAATTTTTATTACATAATTCTCATCCTGGGACACAGGAAATGTAAATGTTGTTGTTAATAATGGATACATTTATTTTTATTATTCTTAAGAGCAAAATTCCACAATATACTCATGGTGGATCTTGAAAAAGCAAACTAATGACCACAATACACCTGCCTAATTGTAGTACAATAACCTAGGATCTGTTGTTATACATGTGACATGAAAGAAAATACAAGCCATATTTAAAAGTGTGTCAGGCTGTTGAGACTGGCAAAAATCTTTCCTCTGGAACTAGGCATGCTATTTAAAACTCCAGGTGCAGCCCCAACCCCAAGCAGCAGCTAAAATGAGCCACCATTCCACCCACCACTACACTTGCATGATGACAATAGGGTAACTTTATAAATAAGTAAGTACCAAAATAAAATGACAGCTGGCAATGTCACCATCCTTGTCTACACTTTCTTAGGAGCAGAACTAATATTTTGAGCTGTGCATGCAAAATGCTTTCAAGGTTTGTACTCCATCAAGAAAGTTCCCAAACTGCGAGGCTGACAGCTGCCACCAACTTAACAGCTATACTAAAGTTCCTGGCACAACTTACAGTGGCTTCCCTAAAATTTAAGAGTAGCTCCAATGTTGAAAGAAAATTTCAATATATTCCTTAATAAAACATATTTCAATGAAAAGAAGAAAAGCTCAGAGAGAAAATTCTGTGCAATATGCACCACCATTTCTACAGCACTTACGAATGTTATTTTTAGGACAGTAACACAAATGCCACTGACAAACAAGAGCTGTAGCAGAGATCACCCTTCCCAGTTAAACCCCTCTTTTTGCCCCTTTCAAGAGGCTCCCATAGGTGCCCTTCTTTGTATGTGGGCTGGGAGCTGGACAGGCACCCAATCCATGCTCCTGGGATGGTCAGAGGCTGCAGGCTCTCCCTTCCCTGCTGAAATGCCAAGGCAGTGAAAGGAGTAGCTTACATCCTTGGACAGATCCAACCCAGTGATCCAGGTCTAGCAGATGCAGCCTAAAGCCAGGGGAGGAGATGAAGGCAGCAGGATGGGATCTGGGTGCAGGCAGCAGCACCACTCTACCTCAGCCTTAGCCTCTACCAACATCAACACAGTTTTGGATATGACCCACTACATACAACTATGGTCTTTTAGGAAAAAAAAAAGGCAGCCTAAACACATTAAGGATTTCAGCAGGAAGGAGGCATCATACACAGAGATACTCTACCTCTCACAGTGGCTGGTCTGGAAAGATAAGCAGATGAAAAGTAGAAGAGGAATTTATATTCCCACAAGCTAAAGTGAGAAATCTATTGTTTGTCCCCAAAACACCAGGATGTAACAATACAACTTTATTTGGGACAAAAAAATATTCTTGACTCAGCTATAGGCACAGTTACTCTTGTAACAGTCATGTCAGCAGAAACAGTCATAGCAATAAAAACAAATATAGATAGGATACCTGTGGAAATGTCACAATTTGAGCAGAGTTCATCTGAGCCCCAGCACGCTGCACTAGCCAGCCTCCTAACACCAGAGACTCAACCAACCCTAATGCCAGATTTGAAATGGTTTTCTTTTTAAATCTGAGGTGTACAACTCAGCACCCCTCTGGTGAGGGACCACTGATTCCAGTCCATCACCTGATATGTTGTCAGGCCACTGAGTGATCAGACAAGTAGATGAGAATGAAATGGAAAACCAAGATGGTTCTGGCAGTCACACCCCACACCTCTCTGCAACACTGACACTGCCCCGAGCAGCTGATGGTCAGTGGGCCATCCACTCTGTGCTGGAGAGACCGGGCCCTGCCACTAGTTCCCGTTGCACAACTGAGAAATCATTAGGAGATATAAATGGTCATTTTAATGAATAATTGACTTCTACCATAATTATTAGAGCTCTGATCACTTCCAGAATTTATGTGTAGAACTACCTCAACACCAAGATTAATTTAATTTTCTCTTAGGCTAACAAAGGAATTAGATGAATAACAGAGTTGAAATAAAAAGTTTTCTTCGTATCAAGCAAAGCCAAGAAAAACAATTTCATATTCCCTTCCTGCACACACCTTGAAAGAGTCAAGTTGAAAATTAACAGATCTGAACTTTCAGTTCTTGTTTAACAAAGCAAGTTATGCTTAAAAAGATCTTGTAATTCTTTTTTAATTCTTCTAGTAGCTGCAGCTGGAAGAACACACATTAGTCCCTCTGAATGAAATGTATCTTCAATGTAGATTACTTAAAGATGTACCTACACACATTAGATGCTATTATCCAGATTATCTTTAACAAGAATAAATGGATAAGACAAAATATGCTCTTTTTATGCTTACGGAATCTGGCAATATTCTAACTTCCTTGCACAGGCTGTTTAGAAGGGAGTGCAATTATCAGACGTCACAGGCTACCTGACACCTTTGCACACATCACACAGAGGAATGACCGAGGGCATTAGAATTCTTAGCCTGAGCTATCCTAAACATGACACACTTTAGATTCCTTCTGCTCAGACTAGTGATGCTGCAAAAAAACCAAACAATTAAAAATCTGAGATCAAAAGCAGGTTTTGCCTGCAAAAACAGCTATAGAAATCACACTGAACATACTGTTTTGGAAGAATTTTGAAATAATATTTCTTGATCATTACTTCATTCTTCAGATACTTTTTAATGATGCATTAGTCCTTATAGCCATGTAGTTGGCTATTTCTAGAGACAACAGTACCTTTTTAGGTCAAACTGTCTCCTGGCTGATTTACACCAGGAGAGTTTATGGTTTACATGAGATTGTTACATTAAATAAAACCTACCCCCAAAAAATCCAGGGAAAAATATAAAGCATAATAATTCCTAAGCATCTGAGTGCAAGGAAAATGGCAGCAAAGACTATTGCTACTGAAAGTTTCTAATTGAAAAACATGCAAACAAAAAGCAAAATAAGAACCAAAATGAAAGTTGCATTTTTACTAATAAAGAATCTTCATTTGATTTTTTTTTTTTCCTCAGGAAAGGTCATTTAGATAGAAATTTTAAGAATTTTTTTTCTCCCTTTTAAATAGCTGCTTCAATTAAAATTATCTAAATGCATTTTTCTTGTTCCAACCCTTTTTGGTCAAGACTGACTCAGAATCAGGATCATTAATTACAGCAGAAATTCAGCATTAATAAAAAATGAAGGCAAAACCCACCTTCAAATAGATAAAGAAACACTAAGTGGAAGAAATATGCATTCTAATTTATTCACTTTTACGAAAATTCAAATCTGATCTAGTAATACAAACAACATTCTTATATACCTTAACTTTTTATTCAGGGTCAACTATATTTTTATTATCTATATCAAAATTTTCTTTCCTCAACCAACAATCATAAATTACATTTGAATATAGCCCAGGGTTAAAAAAAAAAAACAAAAAAACCAAAAACAACACGACACCACAACAAAACCATAAGAACATTACACTGAGTTCCCAACAGAAATAATTCTTCTAAGGAAGACTTAAGACCATTATACACCTTTTACAAAACATCTACTTAAACATCGGAAGGTGAAAAATGGAACTTTTAAAACCTTTGTTAAGCTACTCTAAAAAAATTTTTTGGTCAAGCATTTTGAGGGCAGATCTTACTTCATTATATGCAGGCTGTAATGGGCATACCATAATTTTGAAGCTTCTGATTTTTGCAGTTTGGAAACCTACAAGGGTCATATTTGTACTATACCCAAGCAAAGGTTAAAAATATTCTTATTTAGGCACTTCTGAGAGAGCAGCAGGGTTGTGCCTGCTCCTGAGCTATAAAACAAACCTGAAGGGCTTGGAAGACAAAGGGAAGGGCTGGTTTGGGTTGGGTTTTCACACTACTTTAGGAGGAAAAAAAAATAAAAGGAAGCACCCATGCTTGTCTGCACAGTGTGTAGCATGGGCCTTCTGTGTGCTTCAACCCTGAAATCCCACAGCCCCAAAATTCCACAATCCCAGAGTCGCACACCACGGACCAAAAGCTGCATCCTTGCTAGTGGGTGCTCATCTCCTTTGAGAGGGTTCAAACAAGTACAACTCATTGGATGAAATCTAGAACTCACTTTTAGAGAGAAAGAGGAGAGATGAGCATCTTCAAAAGAAACATTAGAAGCAACCAACATTGGGCAATGCCTTTTTGTTTGACACTGGTGTTCAGATCATACTCTCTTTTTTCTACCGTAAAATAAACCACAAGCTTTATGACAGCCATGAAAACACAGATAAGAGGACTAACCTGGAATGTTTTAGCTTTATCAAAGGCCACACTGCATGGCAAATAAGCTTAAGCTGATCTACTATTAGAACAGAACAGAGTAACTCTCACATGCAACCTGTTGTGTTATGTCTTTTTTTTCCATCTATTTTCCTTGGAATTCACAAGGCATCGTTTGTGTTAGGAAGAATGCTAATAATTAGGTTATTTATAGTTTGTTCACATTTTCTTCAACTGAAAATTACTGATGTTAGAATGATATTTGCAAACTGATTTGTATTCATATTTTATTCTTTGGAGGCAATGATAATTCTCCAGGACCCAGAATTTTCCCTATCACTTTGTTCTGAGTAAATGCAACAGTAGACTAGTAACTCACAGCTTTTGATTATGCTCCAAAATAGTTGTTAGTCTCAAAAAGGGACTTGGTGAAACCAACCACATACCCACAAAGGTTTCATGCTTCTGGTCTGCAGCAGTGTGAAAACTGAACCACTAAATCTTTAGGCCAGTAAATGACCGTGAAAACTCACCCAGATTATATTTCTTCATTACCATAGGATTTATCTGTTCTGGACATCAAACTTGTTTCATCACCATGGATTTGCCTGGCAACTACTGCTGTGTGCCTGACCCCAATTACTGTCCTGGGCCAGCCCCAGTCACTGTGTGAGGGCACTGCAGGATGGGTACCATCCCAAGGGTCCGTTGCCATGTTTGTCCTCCAGTCCCAGTTTTCCAGCCCTTGTGGATCAGCCAAGCCCATGTTGCCCTCAGCACACTTTTCCCAGATTTTTGGCTTCTAGCACAACCATGCATCAAAGATTTGGTGTTTAACTCATGCTTGCTGTCAGTGCCCAGTCCTACCATGTTTTGGGTATTAGAAGAGTTTTACACCAATCCCAAATGACCACTGCATACAGACTGCTGAAGTTCACCCTTATTTCTTTTAATCTTGAGACAGTCCTCAGTCAACAGCCAACATCCTGGGCCAGGACAATAGTGCATGGATGAACGGAGGTCCTACAGTTCTGTCCCTCAACTCTAGAGGCAACTGACCATCCAACCTGCCTTGATTTGGCCAAACAGTTTTTGATGTGGGCAACGTGCAGATGTGCTGCAGTATGGATGACACACATCGTTCTGAAAACACTCCCTGCTGAAGTTCAGCAGCAATAAATAATAAAAATAGAGCAGCTGCTGGATGACTTGGCAAGGCGCAGTCTCTGGACAGGTGCAGAGCATAAGCTCCCATGCAGTGAACAGCACAAAGAACTCATTAGGTCTGCTCAAGTCGTGAGCATTTTTTTTTTTTGAGTCATTGATACAGTTCTCAAATTGAAAGCTGGAGATTATAAATTGTTACCTCAATCATTTCTTGAAAACCAAGGGCATTTGAAGCAGACATCTTCTCTGAAGCTGCAAAAATGGCAAAGTGAGAGCAGTACAGCACATGGACACAAAGGCAGCAAGGCATGTTTTACCCTTTTACTGCATCACAGATTTATGTTGTGTCCATAATCTCTCCAAAGATTACAACTGCATTACTGCTTCTCCTTCAGCACAATATATGTTTTCAAACTTGAAATCATCTTTCCTACATTCTCATCTCAATGGCTGGCCTCAGGAAAGGGCATCTCCTCCAACAATACCAAGGTTTTCTCCATTTTCTGGGCTCCATCCAAGAGCAAATGGATTCATTCCATTGGGTTGTGGATCAGAGCCTCAAAAATGTCACTGACCACAAAGTCATGTGGAGGGATCAGGTTAGATAGAAACAGTACAGAAATCCCTAAACAGTAGCCCATAGAAGCTCTCCTCTGGCCAGACCCTAATTTGAACCTCCTCTGACCTCTCCAACCATTTGCTCCCTTCACAGTTGGCCAATTAGGTCAACGCTGCTCTTCTGAGAGCAAACCCAACAGGCCCTCAAAACATAAATTAAAAACAAATTTTTAAAGGGAAGCCACTTCTACTGGGACTAATGAATATAATGGTGGTGGAGCAAGTCAGCCTAAGCAGAGAACACACTGTGAACAGTGAATGCATCCTAAAAAGTTGTTTATTTCCTGGTCCCCTAGTTAAAATAAAGCTCTTCTCTTTTTTGGCCTCACAATGTCATGTCAGATTGTCCTTTCTTTTCAGTCGTTTTTGTTTTTTGCATGTATTTGATAGGATTTTTTAATAAAAGTGGAGGTGTTCTTGGCATTTCTGCCACAACAGCAGGGCTTGAACTTAAGGTCAAATTAAAGGAACAGTGTGCTCTGTTACCATGACAACCCTTCCAGGCTAATATCAGGTACTAAGATACCAAGAATGAAGTGATAAAATCACTACATTAGTTTAATAAACAAGTTCCATTGTCATCATTTTACTATATATATATGGTTCTTTGAAAAAATATCAAATTTCAGAACTTGTTCTGCTTGGCCTGTCATTCATCATCTAACAAAAATGAAAAATTATTACCGTTTTCAAGAGTTTCAGAATTATAGGTATATTGAAAACTCATTAAGACTGCTGTAGATTTTAAAGCCATATTCTAGGTATACCAAATTTTGCAGACCCTAAAGCAAACCCTAATATGACATTTAATTTCAATTCTCACTTTACATATTCATACTCTGCCACAACCTTTTAATAAATGCATAATTGAATTTTAAATATAAATCTTAATGTGTCAAACTATAAAGTTAAGGGCATACCTTAGAAATTCTTTATACCAAGAGGACAAATGTGAACGAAAGCCCTTCTCAGCACACATCCAAAAGCTAGTGCAGTGAGCTACAACCTGATTGTGTCTCCCACATCCTTTCCCTAACATCCTGGTCCCAAGCCAGCAAGACTGAACACCCACAGAGCTTGCTGGAGCTGGGTCCAGCTACCCTTGCAGCTAGTGAAGGGGACAGAATTTGCCAGGCCTGGATGCAAAGTAGATAATGCCATAAGGTTTGAGGCAAGCACCTTGAGAAGCTCCTGGAAACACAGGCCAATGCCAGACAGGGACAGCATTTATTACTGGAGTGAGAATATCCCACCCAGCTCTGCTTCCCACTGACCAGACTGGAGTTAGATGGCCAGTGGAGGTGCCAGAGACATAGATCACCATGCTGAATGAGTGCCTCTGTATCAGAATTGCTAATAAGACAAAGATTTAAAATGTCACTTTTGGCTAGTGCTGATAATAGTGGCTAGAGAAATAATTAACACTGATTTCCATATTACTGATAATTCTGCAAATGAAAATGAATGGGGCCAAATGGTTCTGAGAATTTAAGATAACTCCAGAAAGTCACGAAATCCAACAGAGTCTGAGTACTTTATTTGCAAAATAATTTGAAATTACTTTGCATAGTAATAGAATTCTGGAGATATGTTGTTAACCATGCAGAACAGCCACATTGATTGAGAGCTGCAGTAGAGAAAAATAAAAGTTTTTTCCACAACAGAGGATTGCAAGACATTTTTGTGACCTTTTTAACCAGATAAAAAGCAAAAGTCATCCCAATTCACCCACCAAAAATCACCAGCACAACATCACTCGAAAGACAGAGATAGGTCACCAGGCCCCACCAGAAGAGACACTGCCTGTTTTCATTAGCCAAACCAAAGCAGCAGATCCAGACAAAATTTCTGTACCATTTGCTCAATTTCCTTGTGTGCCCTCAGACACGCTTACATGCAAGTCACATCATCACTGCAAAAAATTAATCTTTTCAGTATATGAGAAAATATTTAGAAAATATGCTAACTAAACAGGCTTATTTATCTTTTAATAAATGTATACCTCTAATACCTTTCAAATAAAGTCAGACCAAAAATGAATTGCTGAGTAACAGAAACATGATCATAAGCTGCTATCAGAGTGCTGCTGATACCCTTCCATCTAATGCATTCATCTGCTTCTTGGAACATACCATTTGACATTGACTTAAAGCAATTGAATCAGCCTGGCATCAGAGAAGCAAACACTACAAAGGAGTAGCCCATGGTCTTCCAGCCATGTATCTATACACAGACTCAAGAACTGTAAGCTGTAGCTTCCAGTGTCTCCTAAAAAGTCTCAGGGCAGGAGGACTAGGTGACCTAATGGGTGGGTTGTTTGAAAAGGTTTTGCAGTGAGGACACAGCTAATCCTTGGTTGACAGGACAGCCAGGGGATTTTTATTTTTTTTATCTGTGATTAATGGACTTGACATCCATGTTCCCACAGCTTCTGCTAAACATGCAGTTCAGACCTTATTGTTAAATACCACCAAGATCACAGAAAACTAAACTCTTATGACAGCAGAATGACTATGCCAGAGGGCAGACTTTTCTGAGACAAGTATTGGATTACTCTGGAAATGTAACACAGACTAATAGTGCACTACATAAAGGCTCATGATTTTGGGCCCCTGAATACCCTGCACCCTTAAAACTAGACTGACCTTTTTGAATAGAAAATAGATTGTGAGAGTTCAGAGATCTAAAAAGATAACATGTTATTCAAAATTATCCTGGGAGATCATAGTCACATACAACGTGTTTATCCTATTTAAGTCAGGGGCATGTGCAATCAGCTTGACCTTTCATTTTGTATTTAGTCACTATTCAAAGCAATATGACTAAAGCATTGATGGAGGTCTCCCTCTTCCAGAATTCACAGGTTGGAATGTGAGACGAAACGCAAGAATCAGAAATCCTAATTTTTGTTTTTCTCTACATTATGCACAGACGCCAATAACAAAAAGGAGTTAAAACATGCCAGTCTGAAATAGAAAAGCAGTGTCAGTTCATAAGGCATGCTGTTTAAACAGTTAGCTCTGTCTGAACTATTCTTGTTTTAGACTGGGAAGTATTTTAAACCTTAATTACTACAGTCTGCAAGACTACGACACATCTATCTTTTCCTTATGGGCATCTTGCCAGGATGAAGCATGAATTCTTTTAAGATGACCATACTTAATTAGCACTTCAGCTAACTTTATGGTGCCTACATGATTCAGTAGACTACTTCTGGCTTTGTCTAGATCTGTCTGTTGCAGTTTGGGAGCTTCTACGGTCAAAGATATTTTTCATGCATTTTCACAGTTTGTCATTATGTGTTGTTTGTCCATGGATTTTGATTTCTGTATGTAAAGTACAGACTAGGAAACTGATATTTCCTGGACCAAAAAAAACTTACTTTGAATATTCCTTACTGTATCAATAGTCACTGCTTGAATGTTGGTTCAAAATGTTGTTATAGAACTCAGATATGGATGTACAACAACAGTTCTGTATGGCACTAGAGATAATAGAGATGGAAGAGCTAAGTTATTGCCCAGAAGACTATTCCAAATTCTGAAAAGCACAGCTGGGACGCAAGAATGATGTTGTATTAAAAACACAGCAGAAGGCACAGATCACCTGGAAAAAACAGTCTTCCTTTAGCACTACCTCACCTCTTGGACTGCATCTGGGTTGCAAAGCACCCCAGCACTGTGCCATGACATTGCCTCTGCCCAGCAGAGTGCTGTGCCACCAGGGAGGCCACCCTGCATTGGCCCGGCCACCAGCCAGTGCCATCCCCCAGCTGCACCTCCTGCACTCTCCGCTGGTTGTGCCTGACAAGGGGAGATGACTGATTAAAGTGACAGGGCTTCAATCGAGAGAGAAGCTTGTTTTAGCACAGGCCTGTCTACTTCAGTAAATCTCTGGCTTTATCAGCTCTGTGCAACTGACTCATTTACAGCTGATCGGTGGCAGTCCATCCCTGGCAGCCCCTTGTCAGTGACAGCCCTCAGGTGCCTAAGCATGGCAGGCTTGATACAAGTCAGACCCTGCTGTGAACAGAGATTAACCTGCAAAATCATGCAGGGCTCCTTTTAAGTGTGTATTCTACCCAGGCACAGCAAAACCTACAGACTCCATCAGACTTGGTAAACTTCTTTTAGCTTCTCCGTTTCCTGCACCTCATTTACATTCACTCTGGAGGGGGAATAAAAATAACCAACGACCCAGGCAGCCTGACTACTGCGTAGAAACCACATGAACCAAGAGATTCTAAACAGGCTTTCTATAACCAAGTAGTTTGTCAGACAACACTGGTGTGGCTTTCAAAAATCTGCATAGCCATACAGAAGATGAAATAATAATAAGTTTAATATTGAAATATTTGATTAAATTAATATTAATTCACCATTAAATTTTTAAGAGTTTCATATTTCATAAGAAAATCACAGTGAAACTACCAATAGGGACTTAACATGTGAAACCAATTATACAAGATCATTAAGCAATGCTTCAAAAAGCAATCCAAACAGTTCTCAGCAATAAAGAGGAATTAAGTGAATTTTGTTTACAAAGTGCTATTTGTGCAAATTCTCACTGGAAAGGAGATTCATTCTCACTCACAAATGTATCATGTATGTTGCTAGAATATTAACATATCCTTCTTCTTCAGTTCTGAAATATACACATACAATTCCATCTTTCCTTTTTTTTTTACTATAGCAATAAAGTAGAGTAAACCCTCTGAATTCTTTCTATGGTTATTGGTGAATGTTCTTGAAGAAGCTGACTTACTGATAGGTGAAAACAAAAGACTTGATTGCAATCAATTATCTTCTGACAATAGGGACAATAGTGGAGGTTTTTTCAAGTGGGCCTATTCAATTTCTGCTAGCAGTTCCAAGCCTCACAGTTAACATCATCTTGAGTATCCAATTTTGCTTTCCACAAGTACACCTATATTTCTTCTACCAATGTTATTCTTAAAAAATCATCTTGATAATATCAGATTCATTTAAAGCATAAGCAATAGGTTTTGTTCAGTTATTCCCTTTCCTTTATATGTTCTTCTAAGGCAGTTCACTTTTGCCCTCTCAAGTATTCATAGTGTCCAACAAACTGCAGTCAGCACATCTCAGTCAGTTCACCTCAGATGTGAGCTACCAGCTTATAAAGCCACAATGCAGATTATCTTTCACTGTAGCACAGTGTACCCAGACTTAAATTAATTTTTTCAATAACATTAAAATCCTGTTTGTATAATGAAGAACACTGGGCCGAAATGGTGCAGGGGTTTCATAATTAGATAAAGCCATTGTTTAGAGTCAGACAGTGCCCGTTTACAGTTCAATAAACCACTTGTCACAGTTGCTTGGTCAGATCAGACCTGGGTGTCAATAGAAACAGTTAGCACCGAGATAGCAAAATAAATTGGTCTCCTGGGTAAATAAATTGAACATCAATATGAATATGCCTCATCAGTAAAGACTGTAATTTATAATGGTTTTATAAATACTGTTTTATATACACTGACATTTAAGGAAATGCCTTGAAGTCTTTTGTGCTTAATTTTTTTTAAAAAGGCTTAACAATAGCCTTTTGTCCATGAGTTTCATACATATTACTGCAAACAATACAAAATAATGCCAGCACTTACAGCAAAACAATGCTTTGAATACTTTTCTTAATAAATAAGTACAAATAATTATACCAGATTAAGGTGTGTTTACATTTCTCATGTTGGTTTTGCCATTTGGAAGTATCCAAGAGAATCAGACAGAAGCCCACTGAACACTACCCTGCTTCTAGCCAAGATGAATTGTAGCTTCTTGGCTCTCCCAGTGCCATCAGTATGGGTCCATTGGTGAAACCCAGCACATGATGCTCTGGAACTAGAATAAAAATTTTAACTTTTCATTGTGAGACTACTTTATCCTTAGCTCTTCAAATGGGTTAGATTTATTGAGACTTTTGCTTGTGAATAATCTCAAGAAAGCCATTAGTCCCACACAAAATCATACACACTTAGATAGCCAGTTCTTCTTAGTTCTTACTTGACCAGAACTTACTTGACCAACACACACATAAGAATACAAATGATGCTGAACAGTCTGCAGACTAAAAGATGGTCAAGGAAAATTTCATTAACATCTACTGCCTTTTAAGAAAACTGACATGGTAAAAAAAATCTGAACACCAAGAAAGGTTTTATCTGTGTGTGTGTGTATATATATACACACACATACATGCACCCCATAAACTGCAGCTGTTCAAAATCATGAAAATCCAAATACAAAGGTTCTTATTAATACTGCACTCATTTGCAAAAGTGATCATTATTTCTGGCCCGTGTCTAGACTGAGGAAAAACCGATGGATTGCATTTTCTGGAACGATTCCAAACCAAAGGACATCAGCAATGTTATTATTTCCATGGAAATAGTTTGCTTAGCCCTAAATCAAATTTCCATTTTAACACATTAATCCATGTACATCTATAAAAAGAGGGGGTGGGAGGGTGGAGAACAATAACATTAGTAAAATTATACATAACTTTGGAAAGAATTAGAGAAACACACTCTGTCTTGCTGTTTTCCTTTACTGTTCATTATATTTCTCCCTTTGACACTACTAAAAAGGAAGGCAAAAATATCTATTAGGTTTCAAGTCCAAAGCAATTAATCACATGAAAACTATTGAACTATTTTAAAAGTTACCTCTTCAAAATGCGCAACATGTTTGTTCTTAAAAGATCATTATTTTATTTCAATGCTATTTATAAATGACTTATTGAACTGAAATGCCTCTTACTTTCAACTCCTAGCATATATTCCAATGCTTCGGAACTCCCTCTGCATTGCTCACCCAGCACTGTTTTTCTGTTCTTTTCAAGAGAAACAAAACATTCTCTTTTGTACAAACTGCAATACTCCTATTTACCAACACAAAGAAACAATAAATTAATTTGCTCCTCTTTCTTCAGAGGCAATTCTAAGATTCTTTATTTTTTCCCCAAACATCAAATATTGAACTTTTTATTCTAACTCAGCCCATTCTGTGATCAAATACCAAGATCATTTCACTTGAGAACAGCTAGTTCTATTTTTCTTTCCAAAACAAATCTCAGAAAGCAACTCAGGTCCAGCTAATTACAAGCAGGTCTATTAGAACTGTCTAGAAATGGGTAATTTCAATAGAAATCTCTGCAGGAAGGGAAGAACTGCACATTACTGTGGAATGCAAGTGACAAGGTCATTACAGGCTCCCTGTGCCTCCCTTAGCATCTCAGGTCTGTTCTCCTTCCATTTGTGTCCTCTTTATATTCAAACACAGATGTCATAGTTTCAGTTCCTCTCTAACTGTCTACTATGTTGTAAAATTAATTTTTCCCTGTACCTGAAGGTCGGCTTTAATGACCCTGATACATACTGCCCAAAACAACTTGGAAAATCTCATCTGTATTTCTTCACAGCCTTGATCTGATAGGATTCTTTCAGGGCAACATGCCCTGCTCAGAGGCATATTTCTATTAAATACTTGCTCTTTTTTCCCATGTAAAAGCCTTAAATATAATTTTTATTACATTTCTTAGATTGTTTCTCTAGCTGTCATCCCACTTTGTTATACTGAAACACAGAAGTAGAAATTCCCTGCACAGTGTTTATATTACGTTTGATAATTCAGGGCCAAATTACAAATAACTTTTTTCCAGAAATAGTACTTCTCTCTTTTCATATTTTTCTTTTCTTAAATACACACAACTCATCAGCACAATGCTGTCTGTACCCACTACAGAAGGAAATTCCCTCCAGAACGGAACCAAGCGACAATTCAGGTAACCAAGGAAGGGAAACCAACACAAAGTCAAGAGTTGGGGAATCTGTGAGCATGCAGCCTCTTCTAAAAGCATGGCTTTCTATTTAAGTGAATAATCAAGACTTTGACATTCAATCACACACACAGATATAGTATGATTATTTCAGTGAGCTAACAAAAAAACCATTGTTGCCACAAGAATTAAATAATAATTTGATGCAATAAAATTCAGAGACATCCCTAAAATTACCAAATACCATAATTAGATAAATACAGAAACAAAAATTGAAATTAAAGCGGTCCAGTCAAAGATCAAAATCAAAAACTTGTTCTTTTTCCAAACTGGACAATAATTACATTCAGCTGTTTAAGTTCTTTTTTAATTTGAATTAGTTTACACTGGAGAATCTGCCACAAAGTAACCTCATTTTCAGGTTTAAGTTTTTACCTCTAGGAGATAAATAACACCTCACTGCAAAAAAAAAAAAAAAAACAAAAAAAAAAAACCCAAAAACCCAAACCAACCCACCAAACACAAAAAACACCACACTTTTTTCCACGTGAATACTACTCTGACTTCCTTCAATCTTTCCACCATTTCTGGCTGGAAATCACAAAAATCAGACTTCTGTCTTTAGTATTCCCCAAAAGACCTACCGTTCTCATAATTGAAAACCATTTTAAACTGAAATGGCATTATGAGCATTACTGTACAACTGAAATGGTATGCAAATTCTAACAAAAGGCAGTATCATAATGCATGAGTATGAAAGTCCTGAAACATGACACTGACCATGTTAATTCTGGAATCTCCTCCCCCTACTGAAAGCGTGCCTTTGCAGCCTTCATGTTCCCTTAGAACAGCTTTATTTTAGCACAGCAAATAAAGGGAAACTCTTTCTTCTTCATTCAGGCTGGTTTTCCTTCAGGTAGATGAACACTGAAGTAGAAAGAAATTGTCAGTGTCATACTCTGCTTGAATGAAATCACTGTGCCTCTTATCACAGAGCAGAACCAAGAAATACATCAATAAATAAAGATGTATTATTCTAGACTGTCATTTTGGTTATTAGGGTAATGTATTCCAGAAGTAAGGGAGGAAGAATAGAGTGCTCTTCCAGTAAATATGTGGCTCTGCAGGTATTAACTGAACAGAAATACCGTAGCAGAGCTCCAATTTGCAGGAGCCTGCAGCAAGGTTGCATTCACAATAAGGTCAGTAAAAAATGGCAAACACATTAGCAAGTAAGCTACTCCCGTAAGTGTATGACACTTTTTCCATCAATATTTTGTGGGAATTTAAACCACAATGATTTTATTATTTTATAAATCTAGGTTAGCATGTGTATAATGACATGTCAGTTCATGCACAGTGTCAATATTAAATGCCAGTTTTGAATTCTATCAGGCATGTCATTAAAATGAAAACTGATTGACATTTCCAAGGAACATTAGCTCTCCCTTAAGTAACTCAGACCAACCCCCTAAACAGAGCAAATTATGTCCACTTCAGTGTCCAGCAGTCCTCCTACACAGGGTAGGACCGACAACTCATTTCCACATACACCACTTCTGGATTTAGTCCAACATGATTCTGTTATTTTTAAAACAGGGGAGCACTCTACCTCAGAGGCATTAGCCACCACTGGTGGAAAGGTGCAGAAATACCTCTGGCTGTGAAGGGTATAGCACACAGTCACAGTTGAAGAGAAAAAGACTTACCAAATTGATTTAAGTATCATATAAACCTTTGGCAGCTTGAGGAAGAGTAAGAATAACCTGTAAGTGATGCAACCATTTCACTGCTATTTTTCATCTGATTTGTCAGTTAGTGGTTCAATCTTGTTGTTACTGAATTCAACCAGACTTGTGTCACTGACTTCAACACACTAAATATCTCCCACCACAAAGACCTTTCCTGAAACTGTAGTCAATAGAAATGTTATTAACTTGTGTAATTTTAGAAAAGATTCATTATTACATCTACTAGTCAGTACACAATATGACAAATCATACTTCATTCAATATCCTGTAATTAAAAATACTTCTTTCAACAGCTGGATCATTTAATACAGTGAAGCATTAAATCTCTTTCACACTGCACAAACACTGCCAGGCTAAAAGAACTGGAAACAGACCATACCTGTTGCAAAGCTGAGAATGAGAGGTCAGAGCAAGTGGAAGTGGTTAAAGGGCCACCAAAGCACGGCTGGGCTCCACCAGCTGAAGGCATTTCAGCAGGGAACAGAAAACATGGTTTTGCTGGGTCTGCAGAATAGGTTGTGAGTGACAGGAGGGATTACAAGGGTCAGTGAGTAGTCATGTGCGAGTGCAGCTGAAAGGAGTTTAGGAAATCTTGAAAACTGTTAGTGGGAAGGGGATGACAAGTAATAGGTTTTCAGGGAGAGGAGGTGGATGAGACACCAGCATGGTTCCAAAGACTATGACCAAGGCTCTTGTTCCAGGTCTTCTCTTCAGCAATAAACTTAATTAAAAGATTTCTTTATTTTTTTTTTTTTCTTTTTTTCTTTTTTGCCTAGCTCTGTCTAAAGCTCTCACAAGATGTCTCTGATTACTTCTCTGGGCATTTATAAATATAAAAAGGCAAGATCTTCTTGCATGATCACAGATATTTGTCTTCCATACACATACCTTTCCCAAATGTAAACAGCCTAGAAAATCCAGCCATTGGCTGCCTGCTTCTTACAGAGCTAAAATGACATAACAAGGTATTGACACAAGTCCCTGAACTAATCCATCAAAACCTGTCAAGAGAAGGCAGTGGTTACTAAAGCTACTGTATAATTTGCACAACTAAATTATGAGGAGAAGAGAGTTCCACCAATTTCAACTGGAGTTTAGGGCAAAATTAAGTGGAAGAAGATGCAAAGTAGATGTCTGAAGTCTACAGAAAATGTGACTATTTATTAGAAGCCGTGACAAGGAGAAAAACTGAATACCATGACTTTACAGTCATAGCTGAAAGTAGTATTTTTGGTGGCACAGCTCTGGGCCTGTACCCAGAACAAGTGCAAAGAGAACTGGAGGAGAAGACAGTGTACACCAAAGCCCAAACATTCTTAATCAAAGGGGCAGGTAACCAGCTGCCTCCCCCCAAAGAGCTTTCCACCACTGGCCAACACTACCTCTGGTCTTTACAGAGCAAGATGGGTACTTTTTAGCCAGCTCTTGTTCCATGCAATCCCATCAGGCACACCTGCATTTATTGAACCTATTCCACTGAGAGAACAACTGCCCATTTTGGGATAAAGGGGTTTTCTTCCCCCTCACTGTATTACTGCTATTATCAATACGCATATGATCTCAGAAATCAGGTATCTATTTAGCAGTGCCTAGAGTGGCTGCATTTCCACCTCACCTGCAATTTATCCTGCCCACAGACCTGCATCCTGCCTCTCATCTGTGCTATGGTGCATAGGCTTATCCAGGTCTGCAGCAGCAAGGCAAGCATGGGGCTTCCCTGGAGCTACACTGTGGATCACCTGTAGCAATGACTCTCTCGCCAAACAAGGGTAACAGGACTACAACAAGGAGTTCTGGTTTACATTGGGAAGCTATTTTCCAATGGTCGTCACACCCAGGTTTCAGTGTTTGAACTTGTCTCTATTCATTGCTCTTCTAGGAATTTCTAAAGCTTGATGTGAAGCATGGCTCTGTCTTGCCACAGAACAGAGCAGCACAAACTCCTTTAGCTCCTTTGCAGTCCAACTGGAGATACTGCAAGAGTAGGGAGATTTTTACAGACTTATTATTAGATATTGAAAAAAAAATTGCTAATAATTGATCAAACAGATGTGCTGTTCTAGAGTGTGTAGATATTTTGGTTTTGTTTTTGATGAAGAGGACTATCTTCACCATTAACAAATAATTATCCATTTAAAATAAGATGTAGATGTAAAAACTTTGAGTCACTTACTGCAGTTGGAAATTACTGATGAGTACTGTTGATTACCACTGCAGTTTTTCAAAAAGCTTTAAGATTAAGAGACATTCACTGCTCCTCTTCTGTCAGGTGCCTCAAAAAGAAACCATGAGAAGAGACACACAATGAAAAACAGCAGGTTACAGCACATGAGACTCCTTATTAAAAACATAAAATGCCTTTCACTCTTGCTTTTATTAAGTCTACTTTTCAAGCCAAATGAAAGTTAGGTGAGCCGATTATAATACAAGTCACGTCTAGCTATTTCATTATCCACGTCCTGCAGCACGATAGCCCACAGAATACCTTTTGAAAGCTCTGGAGTGACGGCAGCAGGTTGAATATAATGAACAGTGTTACAAATGGGGACATGAGACGACAGGTCTGGTGAAGAAGGAGTCTCCTGGAAACTGTATGGCTGTAATTACTGAGTGCTGGTGCTGTCTCAGTTGGCTTTGAACAAAGGTAACCGCCTTCAGCAAGTTATATTTCCTCAGCTAGCTAAAATGAAACCAGTCAGAGACACAAATATTTATGATACACAATACATAACCAAAGTCATTGTCTGCTTTTATTACTTTATTTTTGTTGTCGCTCTGATGTCTCCCACATCAACAGCACAAGAGAATTAAACAGTGGAGCACTGAATTATTTTTAAATTAGACTTCCAAAACAAGAATGTTGAAGTCATACTTAGAGAAAGATAAAATGCTCTTATTCTGGGCACTTTGCTTGCATGTCACCTTTGTTTCTCAATAACTCAGTTTGTTGTTCAAGAATCTGTCAAGCAGAAGTCAGTGAGAGCTGAGACCCCTGCCTCCTTGCATGTGAGCACCCCTCAACAAACACCCAGCAGGAATAGTTTGGTAACAAAGGGAGCATCTGGTGCAAGCAACAGACTGGAGAAGCAAGAAACAGCAAGACTGAGAAGAAAGCTCAGGTTAATCTTTGTTTTCTCATCTGTGATCTGTTAAATCTCAGAAATGGGCTCACTTGCCCATACAGTAAAATACCAGAGAACAGCAAACAATCATGTCATAATTAGATAAGACACAAGGTGAGAAAGAATATCTCTGTTGAAGTTATTTCTGTTATTATCTCCATGCCCCAACTCCTGTTTCCTTCTTACCTCTTTTCCTGGAGAATCATAAATTCTGAAAATTCATTTCCCAACACTAGTGATAATCATTAGGTTGTATAGGAGAGAAGACAACTGGAGTTATTATATCATTTTTCTTCATCTTTATACCAGTTATGGTTTAATGCCTGCTGGCAACTAAGTACCATACAGCCACTCACTTGCTAACTCCCTCAGGCAGTATGGCAGAGAGAATCAGAGAAATAAAAGAGAGCAAACTTGGGGGGTGAGGTAAAAACAGTTTAATAGGGAAAGAAAAAGCTATACACACAAGCAAAGCAAAGCAGGGAATTCATTCAGTACTTCAGGCAGGCAGGTGGTCAGCCATTTCCAGGAAATCCAGGCTCCATTGCACATAATCATGACTTGGGAAGATAAACACCATCACAGAATCACTGACGTTGGAAAAGATCTCCAATATTATCAAGTTCAACCTTTGACCAAATACCACCAAACCCATGAAACCATACAGCTAAGTGTAATCACTCCAAACACCCCTACACCCCTCTCCTCCCCCCAGCTTTATGAGCTGAGCATGACTCTGTATGGTCTGGGATATCCCTTGGGTCAGTTGGGGTCACCTGTCCTGGCTGCATCCCCTCCCAATTCTTGTGTACCCCCAAACCCCTCACTGGTGAGGTAAGGTGAGGAATAGAGATGGCCTTGATGCTGTGTAAGTGCTGCTCATTAATAGCTAAAACACCCCTGTGTTAGCAACACTGTTTTCAGCACAAATCCAAAACACAATCCCGGAGCGGTTGCTGTGAAGAAAATTAACTATGCCCCAGCCAAAACCAGCATAATATATCGTATTTCTTCATGGTCAATTATTTAAAGAAGACAAAAAAACCACAAATCAAAACCAAAATAGGTTCACAGAGGTAAAATGAAAAGCACTACAAGTCAAAAAAAAAAAATCAACTTTATGATGAGCAATTAAAAAGAAGGGAAAGTTAACTAGTGAAGAGATAAATAAAAGATGATACAATATGACATAAAATATAATGAATGGAATGAGAGAGGTCAGCCAGGTGCACCTGTACAGCTCTTCAATGTTTTCAAAGATTTCATATCACACAATGCTCTCAATGATACAAGAAGGCAATATGTTTTAGAGTGGACAATACTATTGCAGAAGTTACTGCAATAGTATTTGAGTTATACCTAAAAAATCCAGAATTTCATTTTATTTGTGGATGACCAGTTGTGTTTACCTTTCACTGTGGAGGCACAGACAGTCACCCACAGCAGTCCTCTATTACCCATCAGCCAGTTATGGCCCTGTTATTGTCACGGCACAAACACGGTGGGAGCGCACATGAAAACTGCTCTGCAGAAGTGAACTAGCAAAGAATGAAACATCAAATCTTTTACACATAAATACTGTGAAAGAAAAGCTATTTTACCACTATTATCACAACAGGAAAGCAGGAAACAATGCAGCACAGATTTACAAGGTAAAATCAGAGCCCACACTCTACATCCCACTTTCACTACGATGCAAGTCCCACATTCGCATTTAAGCTTTATGAATGAGAAATCCATTTGAAAAGGGAGTTTCTATTCTTTATTACTCTCTTCTCCCTGAAGAAGCATAACCAAATGCATAAGGGAAGCATCCTTTGTCAGATCAAGCATCAAACCTGGGAAGTGTCCAGGACTAGTGATAGGACAAGAGGACACAGGTTTTGGTTGCAGCAGGGGAGGCTTAGATTGGACATTAGGAAAAAATTCTCCACTGAAAGGGTGATTAGACATGCAAATGGGATGCCCAGGGAGGTGGTGCAATCACCATCCCTGGAAGCATTTAACCAAGACTGAACATGGCACTGATGTCTGATGTCACTGATGGTGATGTTGGGTCATATTTTGGACTTGATGTTCTCAGAGGTCTTTTCCAACCTAAGTGATTTTGGCATCTTGTGACTGTTTTGGGGGTCAAAGTGACAGAATTCCTGAGTCCTATCCAAAAAGAGTGGCTGCTGTGGAGTCCTGCTTGCAAACCCCAAATGGGTAGTAGTGGCTACTGAGCCCCAAGGACACATGAGATGAGGAAACAGGGGCCTGGACAGTTAAGTGCTTCCGAGGAAAAGCAGGAGTAGAATTTAGCAAGTTCAGTCAATGAGGTCACATGTCAGAAGTCAGACATGTAAATAAGGATAAACTTCCTAGGGACAAGAGTGTCATGGAACCGTGGCATACACTGACACTAACCCTAGAATACACAAGACAACTTTTGGTGGATCACAGTGTGTGTGTAGCCACTGGATTGTGAGCTGTGCTGGTTTCCTGAGCTGCTCACCAGCCAGCAGTTGCTCTTGGGCCAGCACAAAAGGAAGGCTTGGTGGGTTTCATTCTCAGGCTTGTAGCGTGGTCTGAGGAATGGAAGGAAGAGCGGACTCTTGGCGTGATTTTAAGAGGTTTTATTCCAGGGAAAATCCTGAGCCAGAGTGATTTTTTGCCTCTGTTCTCCCCTTAAGTACCCAGGGCGTACCCTGAGCAGGGGAGAACNTGAGCAGCCATTATATGCAGCCCTGCAATCAAGAAAGTCTCCTGTGCAACTAACTCATTCTTTCCCAAGGAGCACCCACACTTTTACCCTGCCTACCACCCTACCAAAGCACTGTAGGACAAAAAAATACAAGACCTTCATATTAGATGAAGAAAACAGTGACTGTTAGTAAAATTTCACACACAAATAGAAGTAGAGAAAAGCAAGTCTAACTGTCAGCACATATTCTCTAATTCTTCCCCAGAGGCTCACATCTTACCACTGCTATAACTACCGTGTCCTGAAGGCCTCTGTGCCACAACTACAGTTCTGGGTTTTTTAACAGATTCCTGCCCTCCATCACACCTATTACCACATCACATCTTCCCACTGCTACTCTAAGCACCTTCTATTCACAGTATTGACAATAGGAGATTTCACAAGGGGGACAAAAAAACCAGCCATGCTTAGTCTGGAGCACACAAATTTACCGACTGTAAACTATGTTCACACTGTTGGCACTACTTAAAAGTGTTTGGCACTGCCAGCAGCCTGAAATGCTGCAAACCAAGCCTGACTGAGACGTGAAACTTCAGCTTCCCTTCCCTCCCGTGCAAGCTGTAAGTATCCTGCAGGTCACAAAAGGTAAATACATCTGAACTGTCAACCCTTTTAATTTCTAGGTTTAAGCTCCTGAATGCTCCATCTCAGCTGGTTGGCATGGATCATTAGGAAGCCACAAGACATGCTACATTTGATAGGGAAAGCAGCACAGGCCCAGGTTGCACAGGCATGAAGACCTGTGGAGCTGCTGCCTAGCCCAGGCACTCTTTCAGCAAAGCCACCTTGCTGAGAGCTGCACTGCTTGGCCAGACACAATTTAGAATTTAGCCCAAACCTCAGTGCACTAGGGAGGAAGGATGGGGAAAGGGCTGCCTGGATCATCAGGTCTGCTCTCCCACCGTTAGGGAGCCACACCATATATGCCTTTTCCTATCAAACCACATCTTAAAACTACTTGAGTAGGCAGAGGGCAACAAGATAATGTACTGATATTAAACTGAAATTATTGCATCTAAAATTGAGAAATGCTTTTAACCTGTGCTACTAACAGGACAACTGAGTTTGCTTTTTGAAAAAAAAAATAAAAACTTTCTTGAGAAGTTGTTCAGCTCAACTACAGCTAAGCAGTAAGGTATAGTACAGCTTCACTCCAAACACATATACCAAGTGATTTCAATCACTGACTCCTAGATAAAATATTCAAACAAATGAAGTGACAAAGAAGATTGAGAGTCTTTTGCCATCTGATAACAGTGTGTCATGCATGGTTACTGAGGGCATTATTAACACACACTTACACCCAGTGATGAAGATTAGAAGGTTTTCTACATACAATATGAGTTGTAAATTTTTTCATAGGAGAGTCATTAAGGTATTTACTATGGATTTCCTAAAATGACAGTATTTTATATGACTAATATGGGGGATGAAGAGGTTTTGCCAAATCAGTTCCTGGTCGTACCAAATCAAATATAACAAAAATATCTATCAGGACAATGGCACCTGCTACCATGCGATTTTTACTACACAAACCATTTTAGGTCAGACTTATGAAAATCTTGACTGGAAGAAAAAATTCAGATCCTAGTTTAAGGCTTCTGGATTTGTCCTAAAAGTAAGGTGGCACTGGAAGAACTGTACAAATAAGGAAATCAGCCCGAAACATGTATCAGTAAAGGCAAAAACATTCTCAGTTGTGTTTGTCACAAAAAAAAAAATAAAAAAAAAAAATAAAAAAAAAATAAAAAAAAAAAAAAAAAAAACGTTCAAAAGCTTCTCCTGAACTGTTTAAACAATCATGTGCTTTGTATTACTAGTGGTAAATATCCACTGACTGACATTTAAGACACCTGACTATTCTTAACGTAATGTCTCAAAAATCATTTAGATAAAGGTTTACAGCTCAATACTTCTGATCAAAAAGTTAGGATGCAACTGAGAATACATGACAGAACAGATTTGCCCTACAAAACCTTATACTAGGAAGCAGTTGCAATCATTTTGAGCAGAGATTTTGAAAGAGGAAAAACAAAGAGCAATATAGGCAGTAATTGCTAATGTTAGTCCATTCAGACAGTATTATCTTTTAACTGCAGACTGCCTGTAAAACTCCTAGTAATGATTTTCGTAGGCAAGGCAACAAGCAGTATCTTTTCCAACTAGGTTCTTGGTTAAAGAGTATCCCTTCCTATATGCCACCTCACTCACATTGTTCATGCTGCTGTTGCTACCAAGCGTGTTACACTGCCAAGTGTGCTGAAGAATTCAGCATCTGTTACATATCTTTTCCCTGTTTAGGGTAAACACTATGTATTTATCAAGAACCCGTCTCTGTTGATTAACCACCCTGTTTCTCCCTTGCTTCCCCATTTGCAATTCTCTTTCATAAAATTTCTGCCTGGACTAAATCTTTGCCTGCACATACCATATGGCACAATGATATAAATGAGATGAGATTAAGTTAATTGATTGTATTAGACCCCACAAAACAGATTTTAAGTTCAATGATGAGCATTTTCTCACCTATGCAGAACACAGAGGTGTCACCCAAGCCATGGAGCAACAGGCACTTGCACATACAAGTTATCTGTGCACAGAAGAGAGAAATTCTTCCTTTCATAAACTGGAGATGAATAGCAGTCTTTCTATGCATATTTGCTTTATGAAACTATATTTGTCTCCCTGAAGTGTACATACCTCAGAACTGAAGAACCTAAGAACAGCCATATCCAGAGTTCAAAAGATACATGAAGACCTTCACCAAGCAAAGCACTGAAAATCCTGAGTCCAGCAATCACGTTGCAGTAACTTTACTTACTGAGAAATTAGACCCAGGCTGAGAGAGATGGCAAACAAGTGACTTTCTCTGCTTTTCCTGCTGGGTTTATTTTTTTTTTTTTTTAATTACTTCATTCTGGGATGTAGGAATACACACGAGCCCAACAAGCATCTCTTGTGTAGTTTTACTATCTATTATGTCTAGCCCACACCAAAATTTTTTGCATCACCTGTGATGAAATCTGAGGAAAAGGAAATCTGTCACTTTAATACAGCTTCCAAATCACATATAACAAGGTATTTTAGAAGATAATTTTTTATACCTATTCAAAGAAAAGAGCAAATAGGAAGCATTTTTCTAGACAAAAAGAAAAAAAAAAACATAAAAAGAACCTTAATATGCAGGAGGAAAAAAAAAAAGAAATACAGAGCTGCTGTTGAGCATGGACATAAATCAGATGCTGGTATGCTCCCTGCTGTTTATGTGTGGTGTTGCTCATCACTACCATAATTTATACATGGGGAAAAAAGTTCTTATAAAAAAAATTAGGGTGCAACCGATTTCAATGCAAATTCAGGAACGTAAACGATGTTACTCACAAATATTTTCTACCAAGGTCACCAAGCAAATGCGAATTCTCAAAGAGCATGACTAAATCCATCATATGAGAAAACATCAGTTTCAATGATTTGTTAACTTCTGGTAATTCATACAGTAGTACATGAGTTTTCAATTTCTGTTTATAGAATACAAAGTATATTAGGTTTACATTCATTATTTTTTTCATGAAACGTCACATGAACTATCACTACGTCGTTCTGCATCATTTTTATTCTCAAAATGTAAAGATTTCCAGATGGGAACATCTTCACTTTCCAAATATTTCTAGAGCCCTTTGTACTAAACCTTGCAAAGCAGTTAATCTTTGAGATTTTTTCCTTTCCCCTCTCTTTCCAGTACAGGAAAAACCACAAGAGATATGGGTTGCAACTCCAAAGCAAAAGTTGGTTCTGCCTCAGGAGTCCCTGCCCTTGGCAAGTACAAGGTACTCATGGGCTCCAAGGGCTCACTACAGCCCCTGCAGCAGCCAGGGGAGTCCAAGAACCCAGCTTTTCCAGGGACAGTCCTCCCGAGTATGACTGGGGCATCTGTCCCCTTTAAAAGGCAAGCAAACTTTCTACTACAGCCTTTCCTATATGAAGTGGGTCATAACAGAGCAGGGAGCATCCATGGATGCTCCAGAGAAAAGTGGCTTGCTGTTGGATCAGATTTTTTCTCAGCAAGAAGGGTTAAGGCCCTGTCACCCAGAAAACCAGAACAAATAATGTAAGACTGGTGGCAATCCTGCTCCAAGGGAGTGGGGGAAAATTCAAAAAAAAAGAAATAAGTGTAGTTTGCAATGTCAAGTCATTACCAAGAGAAAGACTGTGGGGTAAAGTGCTGCCTGAGCACGCAGGCGTGGGACTGCCAGGCAAGACAGTGTTTCCTTAGTGGGTTCAGGGAAAGGCTGTACATACACTTCAGGTAAACAGAGCATCACATCAAAGGCACACCTGACTCCACCAGCCATTTTCCTGCCTAATGGGAATAACCTGGAAGACCCCAAATACTGCCTAACAGCTTGGATCAAAGAGGACAAAGAAATATTTGCTATACTCCTGCAGAATTGGAGTCTGCACAACAACAAAGATAAAAGAGTATCTGTTTGTCCTTATTACATGAAGCTTTTTCAACAAAATAATTAACTGTAGCATAACAGAAAGCTTCACTGGATAAGAGTTTTTAAAGCATGTGTTGAAATCCAACTACTGAGAATAAATTTGAAAGGCCATGCAGGAATATAAGGGAAAAAAAAGATGTGAGGCTTTTTTTAGAACTTTATTTTTTTAATATTTTCTACCCTCTTAAAAGCATAACCATCAAAGCAAATAAAAGTTTAATAAGTAAAAAAACATTTTAAATGAAAAACCATGATTAACTTATTAAGATCCATTAAGTGTATAATTACAAGGATTCTATTACATTAAGATACCAATTTCTTTAAAGCTAGAAATAATACCTGCTGAAACTTTAATTATTTAAATGAGAGGAGAAAAAGGCATGTTATCTTCTCTGACAAAGATTAAAATCAATTTAATTGCTTCTCTGCTGCATTGACACGATTCTTGCTGTGAGTCAAGCAACCAAAAAGGGAAATTAATACTGCAGCTGTTAATCAAGTGATATTTGTGTGCTTCATCTTATTATAGCAGGAGCAAGAATAACTACTACTTTGGAGAGTTTGTCCACACTATATTTCATAGAATTTTTTTGCTTGAAAGAGCATTTTAATTTGAGTTGCAGGCATCTTCAGGTGACATGCAGCCTGAGAAGATTGTATGTTACATTGTTTGATCCCTTCATAAAAATTGTTCTTCCAAGAGTAAGGTTTATTTCAAATTAAATTCCCCGTCAGGTATCTGACTCGCTAGTATGAAATTACCAAGTCACACCAAAAAGGGATAGAAATACAGCTGGAGGAGAAGGTTGCCTATGAATCATACTTTCAAGGAAGAAAACAGGTCAAAGAAATCAACAATTTCAGTAAAATTAGAACATGCATTTGAAAGCACGGAGCAGCTGAGCACACAGCACAACCCATGGCTTCTATCGGCTGATTTAAAAATGTTTATCCTTGCAGTGCCTTTGTTAAACCTCTGCACCAAGTGAATATTCAGCAACATCTACAGTCAACAAATTAATGTATCTGATTGTAAGAAAAATGGTATTGTGAGATATTTATGAGTTCTGAAATACAAACCCGTGTGGTGCCTCATCATCTCTTATCAGCCCTTGTTAACTTTACAGATGATGAGAAGCACCAGAATAACTGAGGTTGTCAAAACTAATAGATCTCAGAGGCTCAGCACCAGCACAGTTCAGTTCCATCTACAGTCCACTTTTGAGAAATTTTAACTCCTTCACATCACTTCCCTGAGCAGGAACCAATTCCATTACCTGGGCTGTTATTTACTGTTGGCAGCAGCAAGCACTACCCTATTTCAGGAAGAGCAGGCAGCAGTTTTGGGGAAGAACTTGTGTTTAGTGGCAGAAAAATACTAAGCAGATCAATTTAAATACAACCTAAAGTACCATCTGGATTCTAGTGGAATTTCTAGGCTCTGGGAACAGCAAAATAAAGGTAAAATTTTTTGAGAAGGGTTTTTCTAGAAAAGAAATTAAATTAATATTTGCTACCAGAGTAGAACCATTTGTAACACTAATTCTTCACTTAATGTACTAGAGAGCATTAAATAACTAGGTACGGAGTTAAATGACTAAAGCTGGTTTGAGTTTTGTTTATTGCAAAAAGTCAGTGAACATGAGGAGCCAAATCTCTTTTCCTTCTGTATTACTTGGACAGTTTCATTTTAATTTAGTGCTTTAAACTGGGTATCTGGTCACTTCCCAGCCTCTGCCATGGCTGACTGTGCTGCTATCAGACCACCAGGTTATACTCAGTTTGGCCAAAAGTGGCTGTGATGGATCCCAAAGTCCGGTTTTTAAGAAAGAAAAGCTTCAGTGAGTTTTGATACCAGACTGCAGAAACCAGCCTGGGTGTGGGTTGTGACAGACTCCCAGGGCTCAGATGTTCTTGAAACCGCCAAAAGCCAGGGAGCCTTATTTAGAAGGGATTTTGGCTCCATTTTAAGATCTTGCAGATATGCTCAGGACTAGGTCTCCTTTTGAATGCTTATCTTCTGGTTTACTGAGAGAAAAAAACAAAAGACAAAAAAAAAAAAA
>VXBB01001406.1:366587-411450 GCA_013399915.1 Illadopsis cleaveri
AAAAAAAAAAAAAGGAAAGAGGTTTAGAGAAGGAGATTGATAGAATGAGTCCAATCTTATTTTCCACAAAATGTGACACAGCAAGCTTCACTTGCTCTGATGCCTGTCTGAGGGTCTTTGTCACCAGAAGACAGTCTGTCCATTTTCTAGGTGAAAGCGGGATTGACTTTAGCGGTTGCTTCTCTTAAGAGTCCTAAATGTAATCCTGCGTATCCAGGAATAAACAGACATGTTCCATCTTGTTCGACAAGGACGACATTATGTTGCTTCTCTTCTCTCCCTCACATCTTGTCCATCCTACCTCTAGCTGCAGGACGCCGCAGGAATAAGAGTTCTTGCTGCGTGCTGTGAAAGCCACATGTTTGGCAGCAACTTTTTTCAATCTACGTGGTTACACCCCAGTCAGTCAGGGTACTATTACCATTTATATTGGTCTGTATGTGGCCAGCCACCTTACCAGACTGAGAAATTGAATAGAAATACAAAAAAAAAAAAAACAACAAAAACAAAAACCAAAAAAAACCAACCCACCAAAACCAACAACCAACCAACCAACCTAAGAAAACAGCTGAGGGCCACAAAAATTAACATAACTCAATATTATCCTTTGTCATAAAACATTAAAGAAAAGTGCCAGAATTGTTGGGTGCACATAATTCAGCACTTCCCAGACAGTCTGGTACTTCGCTTTGGAAGTGCTGCATAGCCAGAAGCTGTGCACCATTCTTCCCATGGCACCAAGGTACAGGTCTGCAGAAGCAGCAGAGGGATGCAAAACAGGAGGATATTTATAGGGCAGGGAAATCTGGTGGGAGGGGTAGAACAGTGTAAAAGCCTCTTGGGTCTAAGGTACTCATCTCAATCTGTCACAGGGGGACAATATCTAAGCATCTTGGTATACCTTCAGCAGCTTGCACAAAATGGGCTTGAAACCATGACACAGTTCACAGCACTGCCTTCCCACAAAACTACCCCTTGGACCCCAGAGAGCACTGCATCTGGAATGCCCTCACCAGCTGTAACACCAGCACACAGAAAGGAGACACAACGCAAGCAGGACTGAATGATGCTGTGGCCCACCCAACATTGCCCATAAGTCACAAACCCCTTGGAAATGCTTAGTGCCTCATGCTGCTTAGGTTCAAGGCAAACCCAAATGTACTTAAAGAGTCTGGAGAAAGATAAATGGGAACAACATATCTATCATTTCAAGAGCTGGCAGTACTCTTTCAGGGAAATCTGCCAAGCAAACCCAGTTTTCGTTATTGATTTCAAATGAAAGACAATGAAAAGTAGATCCAAGCTTTTCTTCTGGACGTAAAAATGTTTCCAACCTGTATTCTATACATTATTTTGAAGGCTCTTTCAGAAGCCATTTTGCTTTTTCCAAGTACTTCACTTCCACAAATAGCAGACAAGCATTGCTTGTAGTTATTAGGTATTAGCCTTAAATCTTCCCACTCCTCTCAACAATACCAATTCCAATTAGATTTTTGTATTTCTTTCATCTCTTTGTAGAAATGAAATGTTCTCTAACCACTTGGCACGGTGCCAAGATGAATATTTGCAACAACTGTAACACACCACAGCCTAAATCCCACTCCTTCTAGAGGTTGTTGTGTTTTGCAGTAGAGACAGGGAGGTGCTATAAAAGGATGTAAAACCTGGTTTTATTTTTCTTGTGAGCATAATTTCACAAAATAAAAGTGGGTGAGAATCAAAGGAGATTTTCAGATTATTAGATCATTATTATTTTATATTATTGACTGTTTTAAATTTCATCAAATATAAAATGATATTATTTATATTATTAGATAATAACTATTAATATTAAATTATTAGAGAGCACATCAATCTGGTATGGAGAGAGCCTGATCTTTGCTGGCAAATGTGTGAGAGAACTCCTGCTCTGGTGTGCTGAGAGTGGAGCCACATTTCTCTATATGCCGGCACAGAACACCAAGGATCCATGTGAAACGTTTGCTTTTCCTGGACACTATCAGTCTGAACAAAAGGAGAGATAAAGTGTTTCATAACCAATATTTTGGCCTCAACATTCTTTTTCTCAGCCAACAGCATTTCATAAAATTAGAAATAGTAAAAACGGATTTCTGGTCCCTTGCAGCCTGCCAGGAAGCTAAAGGATATCAGAAGCTTATCAGGTTTTTAGCATCTCAAGCTTTCTTCAGTCATGCGTTCATCTTCCTTTCCTCATGACTTCTTTCAACGACGATAATTTGCAAAAGGCTTGCAGAAACAGGAAGGAGAGGGGGAGCAAAAGGTGTCCCCACATCTTTCCCCATCAGTAGTTTTTATGTTCTGACAGTATGGAAACATAACTAATAGCATAGCATGCATCATTCTCGATGAACAGTCATCATCAGGGACACAAGAAAAACACAGAGGGGATGCTCTGAAGATTAGTGGTGCAATTTAGGGATTGGGAGCTGGGAAGCCACACACACTTCAGGTGTCTGACAAGATTCTGCACTAGTGGTTCTACAAGGATGCTTGCAATGATTAATTCATGCTTTACTGCTGTATCACAACATCTGCAGCAAGTTAACCTCTCTGTCTCAGTTTTAACTTCTGCAAATTACAGATGATAATTACAGGCTAGGGATTAGTTAATATTTTAAAGGGACCTAAGGCTTGAAAAAGGCACAAAATTGCCACCAGCTATTGAAGGGGGGGGGGGAAACCATTTTGTATGATGCCTGTGAAAGTGTAATTCAATAGTGTATGAAAAGAATACACCCAGGTTTGGATATGACACATGCTGAAATAAAAGGAAAGGAGAAAATAGAAGCCTTTAAAGATAAATAGCAATTGTGAAAAGAAGTATATAGCTTGCTCAGAGCCCTATAAATGCTATGAATTTATGAAAAGAATAACACTAATATTATTGTAACTCCTGACCACCCTTAGATATGGCTCCACAAACAGGTTCCACCTGGGAGGTTAAGTGTGAATTTACAACACATTTACCACTCTACAGTAACCACCCACATGTATGCTTTTGCTGTCCAGTAAATACAAGGCAGCTTATAACATATTCATAGTTCAGCTCATGTAAATTCAATTTTATCTGAATCTCAGAACACTATTATTAAAAACACATGTATCTGAGGTAATAACAACAGCAGGTCCTGTATGACACCAGCAAACAAAACCTGAAATGAAATTCAATACAGCCTAATGTAAGGCAGTGCAAGAAGATATGAAAATGGCCTTCCTGCAGATCTATGCGCTGAACAGGCATTTAAATCTTATTATACCCGATCATATTGCACTATTTGGGCACATTTCTAGATAGTATAAAGAAACATTATGCCTAGTACTGCTAATTCCCCACACGCAGCAGATGGTTTCACCATAGTGAAAATGTGTGTTTCAAAATCAGACCCTATGTAGGGAAGGTAATGATGGAAACCGTGGCATCACATTTCAAAGATTACAGAGCTCAGTTTAAAAAAAAAAAAGGTCAATTTAAAAAAAAAAAAAAAAAAAAAAAGCCAAATGCTACATAGGCAGAGAATATGGCAATGATTTACTGAAACTTCTGCAACAAGTAGGGAAGTCAGAAGTGAGATGCTGATGCTTTCTTTACCTTTATCATGTAGGAGAGAGCAGCTGCACAGAGCACAGCTAAGATATGGGGTTCCAAACAACAAAGTTATTTTACTGGGGTATCAGAAAAGTAGACCTACCAGCTCCAGTGCTAAAGGAAAGCTCAGTAAGCATGACAAGCAGCAACGCCACATCCATAACCTAGTGAAGGCAACGAATACCTTTCTGAACACCTCACACAGCACAGTCATATCAAGTTCTAGCTCCACTGGAGCCCAGTGGAGAAACACCTGGTGTTAGAGGAGACAAACTTGGAATTTCTAAGAAATTTCTCTGTAGGAAAAGAATGTCAGCTGTTTCTGTTAGGAATTAGAGGGCAAAAATATGTACTTAAGGCAAATTACACCATTTCTGTTATAAACTCCCTGCAAGAATGAGACTGCTTTATTTGATGGAGACTTGCATTTTGGCTCACAAACATCCTAGTGAATTTGTCCCACCCTTCCTTGAATGCAGCCCTTCCTTGGGACCTGACAGCAATCAGCAGAGGCAGCTGCCTTTTACAGATCATGACCCGAAAAGCAAAGAAGATTTTTTTGTGCCCCCTTATCCTATAAACCTTTAGGTAGATAAATGGACTTGGCAAACTTCTCACCAACTCCTGTGAATTTATGTTGAGACCAGTGTGAACGAGGACAACCCGGTCCAGCATTTTATGTTTGATATCCTGTGTTCAAAAGGAATTAAATGAGCGTGAGGTTTGGTGCAAGGGGGAGCAGGGAGGAGTTAGGGCATGGCTTTTGCCCCAGATATCTTCAAAGAGACTGTCAAAAGACTGCATTGTTTATTCCAGCCCCGACTCCTGGCCCAGAGGAAGCCCTCTCATACAGAATTATCCCTGTGCCATCCTGGCAGGGAGCAGGTCTCTGTGGAGGTTGGATCTGGTTTCCAGAGCATGGCTGAGCTGAAGGAGGAGCCAGAACTGTCCCATGAAGTCAGGGGCAGGTTCCAAGTGCCCAGTACTGCCCATGAGCTCTGTGTGCAGCGCGCAGCGTCAGCTGTCCTACAAAGAGAGCAACACTTCTAACAGGGGCTTTATTACTTGCAGAAGCTTAATAATTCTTGCTGTGATTAGATCCACATGGGATCTGTTTGAGACTTAGTATTTCCACATTCCCTCTTGGGATGTAAATGAGTCAAAGAGAGAAGATTCACCAGGATCAACACCCTGCTCTGCCAAAAGCAGCACATCCCATATCAGCTCCTGTCGCTATAGGACACGAAACGAATAACACACACACTGTCAGGTCATCAGGACAAAAAGAGGGTAGTTTATTTTCCTACTTCGATTTATATAGATTTTGGACAATGACCAGGGATTGGACAATGAGGTTGACTGTTGCCTTCAGCTTTCTTAGTTTTCTGTGTTTGGAATTTTGCAAGCAGATTCTTAAGCAGCTTCAACATAAACAATGTATATTTTTAGAGATGTTTTCATATTTCTCCTCTGGAAAGAGAATGTGATTGATAGTGGTATTCACCATCCAAGTTGAAGAGGTGGTGACCTAAATGACCAATCTCTTGCCTTTGTACAAACTGTATACATGGAGTCGGATTGTTGATAAAGAAGAGAAAATGTAGAAGAAGATTGTAGAATAAAGTTTCATTAGTTTTTCTTTCAACTGCTGCTGCCTGCCTCGTTCTTTCTGCGGGTCCGATCCTCCTACATATGGACCCGAGTGTGGCATCCTGCTACAGCTGGTGATCCCGACATGATGAACGTGTACAGTTGACACCTCTCCCACCACACTGGTCAAACTAGAAGTCCATCAATTGTCCCTCCTCCATAGAGGAATGATAAACAAGAACAGTTTACAATAACATTACCTTTGTTTACATGAAAATCTGTGAGAAACTCCACTACAAAAATGCAAACATCAGAAGGCTGAAAAAAATCAGGGCAACAAGCTCCTTCAGTTTCCTACACCCCAGCACAGCAGTCTCTTCCTTCCTCAAATCAGAACCCATACTGAAGGCATGTCAAAGCTTCTCAGGAAGTTTTTCATTAAAAATTCCACATTCCCTAAGAAAGTTTCAACAAATTGCCACTTTCTGACATTTGTTTTGTTGAAAAATTTCTGACCGGTTCTGTAAATATAACATTACATGTGCTGCACAAAAATAAATACTTACAGAAAGCTAGATAATATAAATTTGGAAACTTGTTAATTAGAGCTAAACATATGAAACATATGTCAGTTACTGATATATATTAAAAATACAGTTAAATATAGCAGCTTGTTTTCCACCACTACAGCTATGTAATAGCTAAAAAAAAAAAGAGAAATTCAAGGGCAACATCTTGAGACAGCACATGAATGCTCATTTGGTCACTTTATTGGTGTCCTATGTATATGTACTGAAGACAAAACATCACTGCTTTTCAGGGACCTTCAGCATGTAAAATGCAAGTACCAATTCTGCCTTCTTTATCATGGGCAGCAAATCCTGAATCAAAGGTTTTTTTCTCAGAGCTGCCATTACTCAACCATGAGAAAGCGTGAGATGTCTTTGGTAGCAACCTATGTCAGGATTTGATTATACATACAGCATCTATTACTTTGGAACATGTGTTTACTGTCCACAGAGTCTAGTACTGGTACTTCACCAGAAGTTATAGACACTTTCCTTCAAAGAGAGAATAGCATCAGTTTTAAGTGAAGGATTTGACACATCATTAACAGAAATGGGCCAAACAATCTTTTTCTCTAAGTGTCATTCTTCGCTGGGCAGTAGCCAAACTCCTCATGCAGATGGAGAAAAGATGACAATTTTTCTGCGCTCTTCTCTGGAGTCAGTTCCCAAAAGCAGACTGGCCCACCGCACCATTAGCTTTGCCACAGGCAGGGAGCAGCTCTGTCTGGAGTCAGCCACCACAAGACCCTGCAAGCACATGTCTGCCTATCACATTACAAACTACCCAGACAGGCTGAAGGCAGCCCAGGCAAAGACAGATTTTTACACTGGTGGCCAAATGTATTGGATACACTCATAAGAACAGGGCTGAGAGCAGGAATCAAACCCAGAACCTTCGGTTACAGCCATACAAGTTACTACCTCCAGTCCCAGAGTAAAAACTCACAAGCAACAACGCAAATCCACCAACAAAATGCACCCACAAAACAAAACAAGAAAAAAACCCCAGCACAATCCATAGATATGTCTGATCTAGTTTCCAGCACAACAAAAACTACTACACTGAAAAATTACAGCAGAATTAAGACCCTTAAGCCACAGACCTTTCTGGTCATATTTGTTCACTAACCTGTGAATGTCATTGGAATCCTCCATGATGGAGTTTACCCTTTCCTCATCAAAGCTTAGCTAAAAAGCAGAAGCAATCAACAACCCTTCCAAAACAGATACCATTTTCTGCACTTGTCAAGAGTTTCTTAAATCATTTGTATACTACACTTGGGTTTTCTCCTCCCTGTGGCCAGAGGCTAAGTCCTCATTACACTAAGAGGAATTAAGGAAATCTGAAAGTGTTCATAATATGAGGTGGGCTGTTTCTATCATAGTAATGGCTTTCCTGAATTTAGGTTTTACAAATCTAGAACACAATGCACATAAGAAAATATGCACATAAGAAAATCAAATGTTATAAAGGGAACTTGAGACTCCTAACTAGTAGCTAATGAATTTCTTTGATAATATTAAAGAGAAAAGCTAAAAATAGTAACAGAAAACTATTTGTTCCTATATAAAGAATTAATACTGCAGAAGAAAGTCTCTTTGAAGTTTTATCACATTTCATCCTTGCGGAATAGTCATGGTTTCAGCAGCTGCTACATGAAATGTAACTGTCACTACAGTGAAAAAATACATAAGCAGTACTATAATGCAGCTGCCCCTGGTAGAAGCATTAGTATAAAGCCTTTAGTGGTCACCACAGACCAAACCAGAAACGCACTCTGACTTCATAAAGATGTGTTTTAATGTCACTGAACATGCTAGCCCATAGACCACAGCTTATCACAAATTTTTCCTCCTTCTTCAGAATTCAGAAAAGGGAAATACCTTGTTCACTGCTTATTTTGGCTTCCTCCCCATAAGACATTTCTAACAAAAAAAATGTTCCAGTCCTTTTCCCCTCTGGCCCACTCTTCCAGTACTAAAGAGTTCCTCTCATCTCTCCCCACAGCTAGCGCTACCTCAAGCCCTCTTTCCTCTTTGTCGTGTTTTAACACAACCCTCACACACTGCAAGAAAAACACAGACCCTGGAACAATGCCTGTGGGAAAAGGGACAAAATAAGATCAACTTCCTCATCTAGGCTGGTCTGCGGATTTCATCAGAATACTGATTTCAGGGAGAAAAATATCCTGTTCATTTTACTAGGAAACTCCAAGAGCAACAGACCCACACAGATGGACAACAGTGTAATAAACAGAAAGCTGGCAGCGTGAAAAGAACACCTGTTGCTGACAAACTATTTTTATTACAGTTTAAAGCCTGAATAGCTTGTACTTCTTTTAATTTTTTTTCATTCCCTCGTAGATCTCAGTTACATATAATCACAAGTCTTCAAGCCAACTCCTTTCCTTAGTAGACAAGATCTTTTCATAGAAATGAAAGATGATTCTTTTATAAGGTCACCCTTGGAGAGCCTGCCCAAATAGAGATGAAAACATTAACAAGGGCCTGCTCTGTATTCTAGGGAAAAACAACATTTGAAAGGAAGAAAAAAAAATCAGACAAGCAAAGCCAAGTGGGAAGTCTTGCTATCTACCCATTCAGCACTTCTGCAAACAAATCAATTTAGTCATCTGCAAGCTTGGCCATAAGCTCCCTGCAGGAATTATAGCTCATGCATACACAAGCCCCAAAGATTTTTGTTCGAAGTTTAATCATATGACAGAAAAATATCACCCATTTACTATATATGCTACCTCAAGTTATCTCATAACATCACATTTTTGAAAAGGTGAAGAAACCACACAGCATTGGCAAAGTGACAGAAATCATTTAAAATATTCAATTCATCAGTTATTCAGGATATTCTCACAAAGAAGGGGAATAAAACCCAAGGGCAGTTATGAGGGAAGGTGTGCAAGTGTGCAGAAGTTTAAGCATTAAAGGGAAGAGCATGACTATTATATCAAATACTAAATTCAAAAGAACCATTAGGATTTCCTCCTTCCCCCATTGCAAGAATGTTAACAAAAAGATCTAGAATAAGTAGCTGTGTTTTCTGAAAAGAACCATTTTATCTTGTGGGTGGGGTTTGTTTCATTTTTTGATAGCTATGGTTGCTATCCCTCTCTCTCAACATTATTTCAGGTCTAGGTAAGAGTGTTGCAAGTACCTCTAGCACATCTTTTAAAGTACTTGATTCGCTTGTAACTTCATATCACTCCTGTTTCAGCCTTTCCTCTCCCTTACTTTGTAGTCTAGAAAGATTATGAGAAACCTAAAGAGGCACAGTCATCTACCTCAAATGAATGTAGGAAAACAGCTCATTTGTCTCAAAAAGCACCTTTTCCCTCTGCAACTGCACTTCAATTTCACCTACCCTTGGGGAACCTTGCTCCTTTTTTTTAAAGGAAAATAGGTCAAACTAGGCAAGTCAGTAAATGATTTGTATACCACAGCTATTAGCTAACAAGTTGGTCAAAATTTCCTCAGACTTCAGGAGACAGCTCTCTCAGAGGATGGTCCAACACCACACAGCAGGGGTCAGGTAGCTTCATGAGAGAATAAAGACAAATACGCACATTTCCCAAAAAGCCTACAGGTGAGGTCAGGAAGCAGTACCGAGGAAATAAAGACAGGGTATCACTGCTAAATCATTTTCCTCCTCAGCTGACAGATAATTCAGAGGGAAACTTCTTGCTGCATGCTACTTCAGGGCTTTGCAGTGGTACAGGAGGTACCAAGGTTTTCCTGACATGTGCACTTACTCCCCACCCACCAGTTATTTGTAGTGCAGGATCTCCAAAACATTTGCTTAAACAATTATGGGGGCTGTGTGACTACATCCAAATAAAACTGAATTATTGATGTATTATTTAGAGACTTAAGGGGAAAAACAATTATACTAATCCCAAAGGGAAAAAAACCCACACAAAGGAGAACCCACAAAAATGGAAACAGAAAAAAAAAAATAGCCATTTTCTACCTAGGCACATTTTGGAAATGGCTGAATTGTATTCAAGCTTTTTTTGGAGAGAACAAAAGGAGTCCAGCTCAAGTCAGATAGTTGGCTGAAAAATTCAGACTCAACAGAGTACAGGTATAATCAGATGACACCATAAGAAGTAAGAGTCATGATAAGAGCTATAAGTTTGCTCTTAACACCTATGTAGTGCCAGGTGCATATTTTATATCCCTGTACAATATAGTTGCAATATTGCAACTACACACAACCACATCATAGAGGGATCTTGAGCTGTGACTCTAATCCACAGCTGTACAAAGCACTTCCTCTCCTCTATCTCTCAAGCTTATAGCACTGAAGCTATAAGTACTTATAGCACTTTATTGTACTGAAGACAGAGAAAAGCCAGCATGTACCAGCCCACTATCACTAAGCATCCTTCAGGAGAGCCTGACCTAGATGAGAAATGCTGCATTTCCACAACATTTTCCTTCTCTCTCAGCCGTTTCTTCCTCCTCAGTCTCCACTCCATTGGCTGGAAAGCAACAACGTCTCAAATAATTTTTAAACACAGTTTGGCTTCAATTTGTCCTCTCCAAAATGGGTCTGGAATCAGAAAAAGGAAAATGAAACCAAATCGCTACAATGTTATCCTATATGGTAAAGCAGGACACAGAAGCAACCAGCCAGCTCCACGTTAAAAGGCTGACGGAGGAAGACTTAAAGCAGCAAGTATCAAGGAAAGCCAATCTCCTACATTCATTTTTAGGCAAGCATCCCAATTATCCAGAGCAGCTGAGCTAGCAGCTCTCACGTTGGCAGTATTGTACTCCCAGTCCTCATGCTTTGGTGTCCAGTTTCCTGCTACTACATTTGGATGTTGTACTGTAGAGCTGCTTATTCAGACTCTTCATTTGGCTTTGTCACTGTTTTTATTCCTATTTTTCAAGTTCCAGATGTGCATATTAACAGCACTGGCAGCTTTTCTAGAGCAAAACAAATATCACCTTCAAGTTGTGCTTGGCAACATCTAACTCTTTTTAAGTGTACATCCATATTGCCTGGCATAAAGGTAGAGATCCACCTCAGGCCCAAACTCTCCCTTCCCCCAGAGGTACTTTCCCCAGAGGTATACAGATATGAGGAAAAAAAAAAAAAAAAAAAAAATCAGAAGGCTTTGTGATTACTTTGTGGCACACTGAGCCTGTAAAACTAAACCCATTTTATTTCATCATATTCAAATCCCCACAGTTCTAGTGAAATTTAATTACACCTTCACTTTGCATAATTAAACAGCCATTTCATGGCTTTCTAAAGCATATAAAATGACTGATGAGTGTAGTGGTAAAACTTTCAAAAGTACTAAGAGATTTAGGAGGCTACAGGTATGTCGAGACAGCAGCTAACTTGCATAAAAGCAGCAGTATTATTTTGTTTGCCCAGTGGGATTAAGTAGCTCTCCACATATGCCACATTTTAGCAGTTCAGCTATTTCTGGAATTTTATCTACCCCATTTACAGCTAGCTCAAGTAATTTCATCATGTAGAACAGATATATGTAAAATCCTGTTGATTTATCTGATGGGACTCAATATTTCAGCCACAAAGGAACTTTCAGAAGGGTCATAGTCTGGTGAAGCAGCAGCTACAAACACTCAATTGAACCCTTAGCACTACTTCATGCCAGTACTTTAATTAAGAAACATTTTTTCCCTCTCTCCACACTGAAAAAAACACATACTATGTGACATTTTTTCTCTCATTTTGTATATTTCCTGAAAAGCTTCTTAGATCAAATTCACCATATTTTAGGTTTCTTCTTTCCTGGTTTTCTGTGCCATGTTCATCCTTGTAGTATCCAAGTCAGCTGTCCTTAACTCATTCCTCTTTGAGAAGAGGTGGTAATGAGCTGTGGCATCTCTAACACCAGAGCACAAAAGCTTTTTCTAACTTTTTTCCTTTTGGAAAACTGATATTTTGTAAGCAGCTAGAATAGGATTCACACCTATCAAGTAATATCCGGTTTTTTTCTCTCTCTCATTCCTTTGTCTTTTCAAAGAGACTGTCTTTGCTGATAGAATGGTTTCTGAAGCTAAAGGATGCATCTTACAGAATCCTTTCTCTATACAGCAGCACAGGTGATAGGGACTTGCAGTCAACACACCGCACCCGGAACATAATTAACAACAGTCTGCTTTGAGAAAGTATTTGCTTCACGTACTAGGTGAAAAGTAATGATTTTTACCATTCTCAGAAACTCCACAAAAAGCCTTTACTATGCCCAGAATGCTACCACTTATTATGCAAAATTATTCAAATAAAGCAACCAACGATAACACAAGTTGATTTGCCTATAGCAGGCTTTTCTTTTTAACTCAGTCTTGTTTTAACCAGTCAGTAGGCCATAACTTAAGATAGCATTTCTATGCCCAATACATAGTTTTGTATCTTGTAAGAAAACCAGAAAAAACATTAATTAGGACTCCTGTCTGAAAAATACATCGTGCTGCACTTCAAGTAGTAAAACAGGTGTTTTAACTTATTTTACATACTTCTCTTCAAATACAACCCTAATGTAGAATGGTAAAGACTAAAAGGAAAAAAACACAGATGGAGTAATATATACATAACGAAATGTGAAAGTATAAATAATGCAAGCATATGGCATACATGTGAAACTGCTTAGATGATCAGGCAAAAGTCAAATGAAAGCAGCACTCCCTGCTTTAATCTTCAGTCATAAAATGGACAGTCTTCTTGCATTTTTTACAAAGGAATAGTCCTTTTTCTTGACAATTACCACACTCCCTAGACAAAATACTTTTTGCTCAATTTCTATTACTCACTGTCTAAAAATGTGCCTTAGCTTGGCCCAGCCACTGGAGATTGTGCAGAGCACACAGACCTGATCACAGTAGTTTAGTGATTTAGCATTTCCAGAGATCCACATGCACCTGATATCTGTGCATAGAAAAGGTCACCTAAGTTTATAGCATGCACATGGATAGAATAACAATATGGGAGAGATGTCTATTGAGGAAAAACAACCTTGAAAACCCACCAGATTGCATAAACTAAAAATGTTGCCAGAAGCCAGCACAGACAGAAGTAGAACTTGCTGAAAAACAATTCTCCAACAAACAGCTGACATACAAAAATATAAAACTGAATTTTAAAAAAAAAATAAGCAACCTACTTTTTCTTGGACAATCCAGCTTGAGGAGCTGCAGCCCCAAACATACCCTACAACCTTTACAGACCCACTTAGCCGAGGGACCCCTAAAAAGCTCTTTTCACACCAGGAGCCAATTGGACCTTCAGCCAATTGGTGCCCCAGATCAGTTGCCGTGGCTCTCAGGGCCCCACCCCTCTGCAGGAGGCTGCCAGTTCTGCAAGGGATTGGGGAAAGCACACACCAACACTCCAGCTGCCCCACCATAAACTCAGTGTTTCAATAGAAATCTGCCTTTGACATCAGTTTAAGCTACGCTCCCTGGACTGGCTGAGGTGGAAGTGGTTTTTTTATTTTGTGGCAGAGAGAAAAACACCAGGTACACACATTTCTTATGCCATTCCTGGAAAACTTGCCACCACCAAATGTCAGATGTGTTACCTCTGTGGCAACAGAGCAAGTGCCTGAGGAGCACAGCCAAGCACCAAGGTCCTTCCTATCCTCATGCTTTATGTTATGTCCTCTTCTGTGGATGGGGAGGTGACTGCCAGCCATTCACAGGGAATTATGTCCTACTTGCATTTGCTGACCTGCCTGTGCCGTAAGCAATATTGTAAACTACAAAAGCATTTGCCACCCAGCTTCCTTTTACTCAAGGATGATGGCAGTTAGGACAGGTGAAAAAAAAAGAAAACAGGGAGGAAATTCAGTTACCTGCTCCAGCAATTTAAGACTAACTCTTAGAAACAAAGCTATAGCATTCCCTGCAAGTGTCATCGCTACACAGCCAGCAATGAACACAAAGGATTTAAAAAACAATCGTCAGTTACAAATGCACATTGATTTTCAATAAGGCCATTTGAACATTTTTTTTTTTGCTTGGACTGCAGGTTGACTGTCACCACTGATTTACAGACAAGATATCTCCATAAAATATTATTACTACTATTATTTTGTATGTGTTAAGGGGTTTTTTTAAGCATTTCTACTTCCAACAGTGAGGAAAATAATATGAAAGCAAAGAAAAAAAGAAGAGAAGAATGCCATTTGATTTTCTTTTATTTCCTGTTGGAATTGCCTGGAAAGCTGAAAGAACGCATAATCTTACCAGATAAAGAGGCATTTGTTTTGCAATAGCAACACAGATCATATTGGCTTTCCACCAGCAATGTCGCTAACAGACTGACCACAGGAAATTAAGAATAGACAGCTCTGAGAAAGCTCTTCATGATTCATATTCAAGGTGAGTGGCCAGTTTTTTCTTCCTCATTCAGCAACTTTCCACTACAAAACATCCATATAGTAGAAGGCTGTCATGCAAGAGGCAGAGGTCATGCAGAGAAATTAAAGTAATACAACTGCCTGATATAGGTCAACCTGGTGATTGCAGACCTTCCAATTCAGAACTGCCTTAATTTGTTCAGCTATCATGTAGGATAGCCCCTGAAAGAGCAATCACAGTAAAAATGTATGAATAGGAACTTGGAAAGGATGCAAAGAGCACCTGTTTGGTGATGCTGGATGCTTCACACACACATCCTGGAAAATACAAAAGGAGGAAACCTTAAAACAAAACTCTTGACTATTTTTCATCCACACACAGTACCTATGGGATCTGATTTCACTTTCCAAACAGATGTAACTACAGCTGCTTCACTTGTGAGGTGTCTCCTAACACCGTTGATGAATAGCCCTACATTTATCTCCTAGGGACATTGATCAGAAGGGAATCTGCTTTGTGCTCCAGATTTCAGTAAAAGTGCCTAAAACCATGAAACACCACAGACAACCAAGGGCTCACCTGGGAGGGATGATGCCGTTGTTGTGATTCCTAAACAGTTTTCAGGCGCTGTCAAAACAAAAAGTGAGCATGCGCTTGGAATGGCTAACAGTGACAGGAAGGGTTACACACTGGAGGGAGATCTTTCAATCTGTCTCCTTCAGGTGCTCAGGCCCTCAGCTCTTTGCCAGGATGCTACAGTGAGGGCTGAGAGCCTGCCTGGCCTGCATTAGGGCCAGGAATCTGGTGCAGCCATCAATTCGACATTTTACCCATCACTATCAATACTTAAATATTTAGCATCAATATTCGACAGGGGTAAATAAGAAGATCTGGATAATTGTACACTTCTCACCCCTACCTGAAACCAGAGGAAAATAATGTGGCATTTGATACAGAATGCAGCTAAAAAAAAGTGATGAAAGGTGGTGAGATGTCTAACAATGTGGGCTTATGGAGAAGAATAGAACTTTTCAAGCAATTGTTACCTTTCTTAAGAAAAATATGGTTCAGTGAGAAGGGCAATATACTTAGCCTTCTATAGGGCATTTGACTTGCTAGTCCTGATAAAGGAGATCAAATAATATGGGGTCAAAACAGTTACCACTTAATGTGTTAAAAACAGCCAGTCAGGTTTCATCTTAGTAATTTGAAGTAACTAGTTACAGTTGAGAAGTCATCACAAAGTAGGTACTTACTTATAGGGAGGACCCCAAGGATTTGCCTCTTGGACATATGGTGCTGACACTTCTCCTCAGGACAGGAGAGAAAATAGAGCCTCCCCAGTGAGAAAGGCGGTAGAACTGAAGATCAGGGAGGTGGTCAGAAACAAAAACACATCTTTGCTACAGAGCATTCAAGGAGTCACACACATTTCAGGACAGCCAAATGTACATGTCAAAAACCACAGACAGTCTAAAAACAAAGAGTGAAAGCCAAAAAAAAAAAAAGTTAAAGATATTTAAAAGTCATTTCTCCAGGCATTGGCTCCCACATTCCCTTCCCTTGTGGTGCAGCTAGTAACCATGCAGCATGGGGCTGGCTAGTTGTCTATGCAGAGTTAGCTTTCTGTTTGTAAATTTTGGAGGCTATAAATAAAAACACAGAAGAAAATGTTCCAGACATTATGTGGCAGTCCCAAGGCTACAGCTAGCTGACACAAGGAGAAGTGAAAGAAGAGAAATCCCCCTGGAGATGCAGAGAGGATAAAAGGGAATGTTGCTTGTTCCAGAAAGTGCCCCACTGATGACCGTAGACTTCTCCTTGTTCCTGATGCTGTGGAAAAGTCGTAGATGCCAAGGGCATCCCTGCATGTTGCCTCCACATTTTTGACAAGTAAACTCTAGGTAAGAAATGACAGGTCACAGAGTGGACCCAGAAAGTATCCTTCCTCAGGACAGCACCTCAGTATGTGTTTAAAGTATACTGCTGCACTTGAAGTGTAGCTAAGTATATGTTACCTGCCTCTGATTTTTGTGCTGAAGAATGATGTCTTCGAGTGCATGCTTAAATCAGTGTCAGAATCCTTCACTTCTTGGCTGAGCAATTAGTGTCAAGTCAGGGAAGGGGAGCATATTTTTATTGTGAGAACATATGCCCAGGGAGAATAGGACTGAGCCCAAAAATCATCAAATATGGTCCTGAATGTTGCCTGAGGGTAAATTTCAAGTTGTGTCAACTTGGCCTACATTCAAAGGAGTAACTTTAGGCAGACAGGCGGGAGTAACCTGCCAGCCCTGAGAGCCATCCATTACATCCTCCCTGACACAGAAGGAAGCAGGTTAATTTTGATTCAGACAGCCCAGCAAAATCCTACTTGTACAAAGTGAGCCATTCTTCAAGGCTTGTTTTGAAAGGCTTTTTTTTATAATGGTTAAATAACTATTTGTTTTTGTGCTGTTATCAATCATCGTGGTGAACGGCCAGTGATAACTGAAAAAATTGGATGTGTTCAGAAAGGAAGAATACCTGGGGACCAGGCTATAAACATCCTTCAAAAAGAAAGCATCCTCTCTGGAAAGCTGATTTTCATTCTTTCCAAACACATATCCTAGACACACTGGCACTTTGTGAATAAACAGTTTAACTGCTTTAATTAAGGCAATACAGCTAAGCTATCACATCCAGCCAAGCTAACGTGACTTCTGCTGAACAGTAATGGTAGAAGTATTATTCCCTGAAACTTGGATGAGGGACAATTTTACTAACTATATTTTTTTCTAGTCTGTCCATCATCACTCTTGTGTGAGAACAAGTTTGTGGTCTCCTCTGTACTGAAACCCACTGAGCTACAAAATGTAAAGACTAGAAAAATCTAGTCATCAATCCCTTTTAAAGCGTCATTTGAGGAGATATCCAGTAAAAAATGTCCTGGCTTTAATAGCTGAAGTCTGATATCACCATTCTCCCCTCTCCCTCCTCTCCTTTTCAAGGCATACAGTAAGTTTCAGCAGTATCAGAAGGAACTGTGTCTATCACAATAGCTGAAACTCTGGTAAGGGTATCTAATTATGGAGAAGGAAATGGCAGTGCTCTAGGTTTCAGTGCTTGCAGGCAAAGAACAATGCCTCATCCTTTAAAAATAAGGAATGAAAGAGTCATACTCTATGTATTGTGAAGGGAAATTCTAACTAAAGAATTAAAAATATTTATGAATGTAAGGACAAAATCCACAAGAGCATTAGGAGAATTTCTCAGCATAGGCAAAAACACCAAGGCAAAAACATCCCTGACAAAAACATCCCGGACAGGCATGAGCAGTCCTGGGGACTTTCAGCAAAATATCTGTTCCTTTAGTAAGAAACCAGCCTGGAGAATCTCATATCCAGAACTTCAAAACTGAGGGGCCAAGACCAAGCTTAGAATTTGGGCACTAAATAGAAAGGTGACAAATTTTCAAGTGTAATGAAAATAGTTTCCGTAAGGATTTAAACATGCCTTCGTGGCATGAGCCCCTACCCTTGGGCTACCTCAGCATGCAGTACCCACCCCAGTCCATGAGCGACACCTCTCCACAGCACTGGAATGTTTGAGTGGATTCCAACATCCATGCAGCTAGTCCAGAAAAGCTCCTCCTGCCCACAGCACCTCCCTATTTGTGTGCAGATCCCCACTGTCAGGTTAGCTTAGACAAGTTTGCATGAACTGTAGTTGTACCTTTGAACTTCAGTGTAAGTATAAGAAATTAGCTGAGGTGACATGCACAGCCAAGGCACCCTTTGGTGCTGCTGGTGACACTGCTGGGACATCTGTCCTCTGCAGTGCATGCATCCCTAGAGAGATGCCTTTGTCCCCCCTCTTTCTGACCTGAATCTCTCATGTCACGCCTCCTGGGGCACAACAGAGGAACCTAGCCAGATGTTTCAATTTCCTCATATTCACAGCTTTGATTGCATTAGACTAGACAGGATTTCTCCACTGGCACTACCCGGGGGTAATGTGAAATGAGTTATGAGCATTATCCACTCTGTGGTGTACATATCTGATGCCAAGGAAACCTTAATGGGGTCAAGTGGAATTTCATGCTTGAAGAAGCTCATATGCTTGGACATGACCCAACTTCAGAAAATGAGATGGTTTTATGTTTGTAAAAAGGCTTAGGAGATGTAGTTCCTAGTACAAAGTGACTGCTGTGCGAAGCCTGGTATGACCCGTCCCGAAAGGGAGTCCTGCACATGGAGGCAGCTTTTTGTCATTTACATCACAAACTGTTTGGCACATTAAGTGGCTCTTATTCTTTCTGAAAGACTGACTACAGCAGCCTGGCATGTTTTGTTCATTTATTGAAATGGATAACCTGATCTACAAAGGAAAGAAAAATAATATGAAGTTTCACTTTTGAGCAGGTGGTAACCATGACTTGGCTCTTCACATGTTCTCAGCACTTCAGCCACTTGAGAGAGCAGAGAACACATCATCTCTTCTTAAATGAAAAGCTGAACTTTCAATAAAGTCCTCTAAATTGTTGAGTAACAGGACGAGTGAAGCCTCACTGCTGTACACATCTCTTCCCAAGGTGAGTGCCTGCAGGCGGCTCTAGTGTCTGATCCAGTTTAACACAGCGCTGCCCTCACTGGTGTACCAGGAAGGTTTCCAGATGCCCTATTTAAACACAAGGACTTGATGCCTTTGAAATCTCCACCCTCGGTCAAACCAGACTGACATTGTCTGAACCCAACAGGTCCACAAGTGACAGGGACAGGTGAGAAGGAGAGCAGTCAGATAGAAAGAGCAACCACATTTCTCATTTTGTTGAGAAATCAGACTAAAAATCATTAGCTAATTAAGATGATCATTTTTGCAGTCAAAACACAGTATGTTGGTATTGACTGCTATATGCATAATCAATAATAATATTTAACATTGCTGTAGCACTTTTTGCATGCAGCATGCACTGATTTAATCACTGACCAAGCAGTACAGAAGATGAAATTCTGATGTCTGCACAGATTTTACATAATGACAAGGGAGACTTGTCTGATAAAGCCTGGACTAGAAAGAGTTAACACAGAGTGCACTCTTATAATAAAAGAATGTGTAATTGTCTGAAGATAAAATATATTTATTTTCTTTTAAGCACAGTAGCTTGCCCAATACGCACTCTATTACATCTGCGTGCCAAAGATTTGATCCAAGCCCACTCTACACTTATTAAATTTGCTTTGTGTAAATTTGTGGATTTAATAACAGAGGAACTTTGTGAGCAGTGTCCAGCAATCCATTTACTGCTGGCAGAGGCCAGTTACCACATGCTTCAAAGGAAAGCACAAGAAACCCTTTGTAGACTTGTAGGGAATAGCCTGTTCAGAGAAAAAGCCCTAATTAGTTCAGAAGATGGCTTGTACCCTGAAGCACAGGAGGCATTCGACGGTAATTAAAAATAAAGAAAATTAGCATGTAGTTCATGAACCACACAAGCAAGACGACACAATGCCTGGTAGCACTGAAGTGAACTATTCTGGACGCCTAGAAATTAATACGTTTGTTATTAATGTGACCTTTTCCTCAGCCCCAATTTAACTCTGCAAGAAAAGGAGAAGGATAAGAATTCAGGAGCAACTGCAAGAGAAGCCAAGGCTTGCCAGTGACAAACACGGTGGGAGGAAGAGGCAGAAGCAGCAACTGCTGCTTGACCTTGACCTGGCATCCAATGGCACAGGATGCAGGGAGCTTCCCTTGAGCCTGCTCTCACCCAGATCCTGTGGGAGACATGCCAAACAGAGCACCAGATGGTTCCCACTTTGAAGAAAAAGGTGGAAAGGATTCCAAACAGCAGCTGAATTTATTCAGGGGAAAAAGAAAAAACACGAAGGAGGACATCAGCTAGAAAACACACCAAACAGACTGGATGGGTGCAGGGAATGGCAAGGAGAGATGTTGAGAAAAGCAGTTGAAATGTGAATTTCCTACTGTACTCCAGTGAAGTCCTACTAGAAGCCTGAACAAAGAGATGTAGAAAGAGCCAGACATGTGGGACATGCAGGCAGGAGCCTGGCAAGCCAATTAAAAAGAAGCACTGAAAGGATGAGAGACAGGTAAAATGATCTTGCCAGTACAATATGAGAGGAAAAGTGTGAGTGATACAGACCATGAGAATAACAATAGCATCTCAAGTGCAAATAGATACTCCTCCCCACCAACATGGGAAGCATTAGAGAGAAGCATCAGTGGATATAAAAAGGATGTGCAGAGTAAATTCAAAGCTGTGTTAAAGACTACAGTGCTTGCCAACAGACTCTACCAGCAGGGCATGTCAGGTTACTGGTTTTTCCCAAGCCAGGCTGCATTTTGCAAGGATGGTATGTATGTCTGGAGGATGTGAGGAGGCTTGGATCTTTTCCACCTGCCTCAGCCTAGAACAATCTTTCCTTTGGGGCTATAATGTCTCATCACAAATGTCCCCACAAAGGTTTCTCTCTTCTCCCTATCACACCTGCACCAGAGGACCTTACACTTAATGCTATGAAATTCATCCCACTTCTATATTTCAGTGTGCACCATGACCTATTTTTGCTCATGTAATAAGTCTAATCCTAGTCTCTATTGAAAGTACCTCCTAATTTTTATCATTATATCTGTTCAAGAACATTGATTTTTTCAGCCTTGCTATTATTTTTCCAACTGTATATCAGTTCTCCTTTGGGAGTCCCTGTAAAATGCATCCTCCTACTCTCAGGTCTCCTGTTTTTCCTTTGCAATTAAACTTTTATGTTTTAGTTCCTTGGCATTGCGTACAGCCTGAGATGTGATTTCAGGCTGTTTTTCCATGTGAGTATTTCTCTGGCATTTGACAAGGCAGGGCCCCAGTGTCCCAGAACGAGTCCCATAATCCCTGGGAGCAGCAATCTCACTGAGTGATCATCCTTCCTGCTTCAGTGAAGAGTCCTGAAACTTGGGAGAGAAACAAAGGTGAATTTCAAAATCTCAATAATTTTCACAGGAACACAATTCCTATGTCATTTCAATTTTCATCATTTATAAACCAAACAACAAAACCCAAGAGCAGTGGGGAGGCAGAGCAGGGTGACTACCTTGACAGACCTGGCAGACGGCTGTGTTCATGCTCCTGGTATCTGATACAACAAAGGCACACTCAGCTAATCCCTGCTGGCAGCTACCATTTCAGCTTCTGCTTCTAGTGGCAACACAAGGCAGCTAATATCCCTTTAAATGCCTGGGAGATTCATGTGAAAAGAAATATGGGCACCTAACTGGAAAAAAACATTACAGAGCCATAAATCCCAAGTTAAATTAGGAAAGACCTAGCACAGTATTGCAGGCAAAAAAAAAAAGGTGAATATATGTATAAATAGTGATGAGCTGCATGTTTACAGGCACTCATCTTTAAGCAAGATATCTTTTGTCTTTAATAAACACACACAGTTTTTATATATGCCAATGCAGACAAACAAAGCAATCAATAATCCTGGTCAAACAGTAGATACCAAGCCTGAAAATTTTTTCAGGAGTTTATCAAACTATAAATGTGAAAGCCATAATGCTGTCTTAAAAAGCTATTCATAAATTAGGAATGACACAGATAAGGCATTTCAAGTGTACAAAAAACCAGAACCCACCTTAACTATAAGACCACCATAATTATTTGCCTGTTATTCAGACTGTCCCTTATAGATGCTTATTTGTCTGCACTCTCTGCAGGAAACCAAGGTCTGGCAGCTGGGGTTACAGCTTGTCTCACTTTCTCCCTGTCAGTTCCCACACTGAACAGCTCCCAAGTCTGGGGTAGGTGGTCTGAAGGCAGCCTAGCCCAAGCTTTAACAAGAGCTGACCTCAGCTGGGCTCAGCTCTTCCATCTTCCACCTTGGTATTGGTCTGGGTGTTTTCAATCACAAGCTGGAGTCCCCAGAGTAACAGGATTTTCAAAAAGCCTGTTTTATTTAGAGCAACAAGACAGGTGAGAATGGAGTTCTCCTATGTGTAGAGCCTATGTTCACTCCCTTATGCCTCTTCCTGCAGGTCTATCCCCGGGCCAGGCTGCTCTTGTCCTTCCCACGCTCAGGGCAGGGCACCAGCTCTGCAGCCCGTGGCTGGGGCTGGGAGGCCCAGGCAGGCTGGGGCACAAAGCCGGCACGAGGCCTCACGGCTTTCACACCGACCGCTTGCTGGGCAAGGCACAACCCTGCTTCTACTTCCTTTCTAACCCAAAAAACAGTTTATATCAGTTTACATTTCCAAGGCTATCATGGCAAGGAAAAGTGCCAGAAAGTTCCTTTTTTTGAAATGAAAGCCTACTTTACATGTTTAGCTCCTCCAAACAAATGCAGCCTACACCATGTTTTGAGACGCCCGAAGTCTAGCTCTGTGCAAGTGAGAGAAAAACTCAGGGCCCAAATCTTCTCAAAATACTTGTTGAGTGTCTGTGATTACCAATGGAAATTTGCCACAACATGCACCAATCTAATTTTGGAAGCAAGATGTCCAAGCGGATGGCACATTGCTAATTTCTTTCTCCTTCGCTGTGACTCCCTGCAGACCCCATCACTCCCTCCATCCCTGTGTGTGCACAGCCATCAGAAGCTCTCCCTCCTGTACACTCTGACAGGAGCCAGCCCTCCTGATCCATGCCAGGGCTGCTGAAGGAGGTCTTGATGAGATTTACACACTACATCCAGGACTTTGTGCTTCCTTTTCTCTCCCCAACCACGTCTCTGCAAAATGTCCCAAGCCATTGTTGTCTGTTTCTGTCACTGTGCCATTAACCTAATTAGCAATAGGAAACAAGAAATCAAGACAGCGTTTAGTATGCTGAATTTCCAGAATGATTTGCTGCAGCTTTTGTCTGTACACAACAAGAAGATGTCATAAGAAGAGAAAAACTGAAAGTTTATCTAAATTAATCTCTTGGAATCAGAAACAACAAACAAATACAAACACTCAATAGAAAGCTTTATTAATTTCTGCATTAGCCTTGATTTTAATTTTTTGTGAGAAAAGAGGTATTAACAATGTTTTAAACATTCAATATTTAAAACTTCAACATTATGCAAACCTGTAGTTACATGGTAGAGATATTAAAATATTAACACCTTGTAATTTTTTTCTTTTTGAGGAGCTGGCCATGACTCTTTTAGCATGTATTTCCCCGGTTTATCAAGTTTAACAATTGTGGTGTGTCTCTGGACTATAGGGCTAATGTAATTAAATCCTATTAACACATCAGGAATAAAATCCTTTAATAGGCACATGAGGCTTTGAGAGGCAGCTCATTCCTGAGCAGATTTAATATCCTTAAATTAAGCAAGTGTGAATGGGAGGATGAATCTTATTAAAAACTTAAATCTGATTATATTTGAAAATTATTGGTTTCTTAATGTAATAAATTATCCAATACAGACTAGAACAAATAATATATCCTAGCTTCACATAACTCCACTCTATAACAAGTGACAAACGAAATTAAGAATGACTGTGGGGCAAAAAGGAAGGTCTTTTTATAAAAGTCATTTTGCATAATGAAATACTTAAATCATTTTAACAAACACTGGGGGAGGGGATGGAAGATATATATGCAGATGAGGGCATTAGAACAGGACTCATTTTTCCTCTTCAAAAAGGAAACTCAAAGACAGTCAGATTGGGTTTTTTCCTCTAAAAATGCCATTCTGACGAATTTGTTGTAAATTTTGAAAAGAAAAGATGAAGCTTATGTTGGTGGGAGCTGATTCCTTTTCCAGAAGGCTAATGCAAATGTAAACCATCTGCCACACATTCTGCTGATAAAGCTGTACTTCCGAACAATGGACCAACAGCACTGGAATACTAAAACATTAACTCAACATTAGGAAAAAGTTTTGAAAGAGATTATAACTTCCATAAAATAGAGGTGTTTTTACTGCCCCTTCATGCAAAGAGAAGTTATTTATGATAGATAGACAGATCTGTATATACACACATTTTCTTATGTAACACGTATAGGGCATAAATCAGGAATACTCAAGAAGAGGTAAGGGAGTCAGTTAATGGGATGCTCTGCTAAGGTATAAATCACATTAAATCACTTACATAAACAGAAATACCTCAAAGTTTATAAACAGCATTGCTACTTTAAATGAAAGCTGGAATTGCCATTAGTCTCTGAACACAATTATGTTGCTTCCTTTCAACATGGGGCATTTCAAGCCCTTAGAAAGAAACAGTCAAGCAAGAAGTAGTTGGACAATCAGTAGTCTGAGGTCTTAGGATAGTGGACATCATCCAATCCTAATAAATCCAGTGGAAAGTCCCAGTAGATTTTTAATCTGGTCTTATGTGACACATTTATGAGTGGAAAAACTAGCTATCAGAAAGGTTTACTTTCAAATCAGAGTAACCAAAACAATTTACTGTGAATTCATGCAATCAAAAATAGTTAACCTAAAGAAAAGACCACAAAAATATCCTTACGGAGATAAAAAACCACGCAATTGATTAAACAACATGCCCCAAAATGGTTTCTTAAACTACTTTGATGGTGGTAGGCAGAAACATAAGAATTTCTAGTGAAAGAATTTATGATATTTCTATCATATAATTAATTAGGTTAAAAGTGTTGCCCTATTTCAGCACAGTAAAATACTCTCAAGTGCATTCCAGGCTTAGCATAGGGCGTCACATATGTATTCATCAGAACAGATCTGGATATAAAATAATTTGATCTTAAATTGCTAATGATTTAACCAGAAGCTGGGTTTGGGAGGCCAAAACTGTACAATCACAAGTTAAAATTTCTCTAAAATGCAACACCAGTAATGCAAGAAAATAGCAGATACCTATGTGTTGAATAGATAAAGGTTATTCTAGAATAAACAAAGTACATAAAATAAACAACTCTCCTCCACCACCACCTTTGGTAGCCAGAATTCATTTCTCTTTAAATCTGAGGCGAAAAAATCCCAAGAGTTCTGGTTGTTTCTTAGATGGATGACAGATTTTGTTCTAATTAATCTAGAGCACTGTGTATAGAAACGACTGCAAAAGCAAACATGTCTATTAACAAAAAGCAGTGATTACTGCTTGGCATTTAGCCAGTAACTCTACATAAGCAATGAATTGATGCCTGCAACTGTCTCAGTGCCATATGGGTTCTGCTGTAGCAATGAATTGGATCCAACGCAAGGTTAAGATGTGTCAAATTTAACTGGGGTTTAATTGATACTGGTAAAGAGGCTCTAAATAAAGAAACAGTGTGTGTGCTATTAGAAACAGGATGCATGTCAGCCTACATCCCCCAGCTTGTTGGCAATAAAACTATGCTTAGAGATCCAAAGGAGTTTCCAAACTCTTTTTTTTTTTTTTGCCTTTTTCTCTTTTTCTTTTCCTTTTTACTTTTTTGATTAAAAAACAAACAAACAAACAAGACAACAAAAACTTTAGGTTAACAGGTTTACTAGCACTTAATTGGAATTGAAAGATGGAACACTTATCAGGTGTACAGTGTTACCAGTTCCTGTTTTTTACATGCTATAAATCTCTTCACAGCAACACCAGTCATTTTGCCTGGCTGAAAATCCTAGCTAGTATTGCCATTCACTTATGAAGAAATACCCCTAAACTACACAAGTGGCAAGACTGCACAGCTCACTGTGCAACAGCTAGAAATGGTAATGTTACCTCCAAGAAAGATTCTCTTTTCTTGAACAGCAACAGAACAGTGTGTGACCCCTAACATGCCTCAGAAGTTACTCATTGTGTATGATGGTTATTTTTGTTCCACTGACAGCTTTGGGGCCTTTTACCCAAAATGATGTGTACTCAGAGCGTAAAGACCTGAATTGCTCAGTGGGAGTGGATTAGCACCCAGCCTAGGCAGCAAGGAGCTACTGAGAGTTATTCCCATCCATTTTGTGCTTGGAGTGAGCCAGCAACTGTGGGGTGCTACAAACATCCATGCCTGGCTGGCTTCTGCTCCCTCCATGCTGCCAAGTCTCACCCCAAGTGGCAGCACCATCCAAAAGAAACCCAGCACCAGTCCCTTTCCAAGCTCCATCCAGCTGACTTCAGAAACATTGCAGCAACCAGGCTGCATCCAGACCCTCCTCTACTGTCCAGGCTCAAACCCTGTCAGGCCTGAGCTCCCAAAGTGCCACTGTCCTCAGTGGCAAATGCTGATATCTGTAACAACAGCCCCACTCTGCAGACCTCAGGTGAGGAAGGGGGTTAAAGTGACATAGGAAGAGAAACAGAAACCACTCTTTGGTTTGCAGCTTTCCACGGCAAGGAAGAAGACAGCATCAAAACTCCTGAGTTTTTCAGTTTCCAACATTAACTAAATTCTCTGAAAATAAAGATGACTGTCCCTTCAAAATCCTTTCGTTTTCACACAACTAGATCCAGAGACAGTGCCTATAAATACCCAATGGGAAGGAACAAAAACCACCGAGCCAAACTCTTAGTAGCACCCAGTGAAAGGATGAGAAGCAACATGCACAAGCTGAAATACTATGAATTTCACTTAATCATAAACAAACTATTTGGTTCGTTGGTTTGGGTTTTTTTACAGTGGGAGTGATCAAACACAGGAAGAGGTTGCCCAGAGAAGTTGTGGAGTCTCCATTCCTGGAGACCTTTAAAACCCAGCTGGCCACAGTCTGGAGCGACCTGCTGTGGCTGTCCCTGTCCCAGCAGGAGGCTGGACTGGATGGGTTCCAGACATTCCATCTCAACCACTCTATGATTTGGTGATTCTGTAAATTAGCATCACTTTAACAGTGAGCCAAATCTCACCTTTCATGATAAAAAATAAAAAAAAGAAAAAATAATTATAGAGAAAGTTGATAAGTAAAAATACAGAATAGAGGTATTTTTAGTCTGTTTCCTACTTGTTACATTTCCAAAGATATATTACTTTCTTCTAACAGTTCCTCATGCTCCAGTGGTAGCAGCCCATAAATATCTCTAGTTTCCTTAAAACTGCTTTGATTTACTTTCTTCAAAGAGAAAAAAGAAAGAAACCACCCATGCTGAGACTCTACTGTACTGATGCTGGCTCAACTACACCTATCTCCTGTATTCTAAATTTTGTTTTGGAGTTAGCTCATTGCTTTACCTCCTATTTGAGCAATACCTGGCATAGTGAGATCTGTGTTGTAAGCCAGGATTTCTAGGCATATCTCTATTAGCAATAGGAATTAATTTATTCTAAGAACAACCTTGATATATTAATTTCTTCAATAATATCTTTGCTTCTTCTTCCCAGACTAGTGTAATTCAAGTTATTGTTTATGTCTAGTTTGGCATTTATACATTGAATGGTATCAAGCTTATATTTGGCAGCCTTTAGCCCTTTTATCTCAACATTGAGTTCTTCTGATATTCTGTGACTATTTTAACAATTCTTTATCATGAGGCTTTATTGCGCAACTAATTTATTTTTCATAATCATTTTGATGCAATTTTGGTACTTTTGCCAGCAGTGGAAAATGTTTTCTAGTAATTGTAATAATTCCTTTTCACTTTGCTTTGCTGGCAATGTTCTAATCCTGTAGGTAGCTTTCTGCATTGTTTTTAACCCTGCAGGGAGTAATGACTGTGTGACATATTCAGCAAAAGAACCATTTACTGTAAAAGGACATTGTTCCATTACTTACATTAAGAAAAAAGACAAAAAAAAAGACTGGGAAATAGAGTAAAAACAACTGTATCTGTACACTTAATGTTTGATATTTGTCAGAAAGACATAACAGAGTTGTTGTTCTCTGTATGCAGGCAGTGAAGTCAATACTATTCTACAAATAAATATATGACAAAGAAAAAAAAAGGTAGCTCATTGTTTATTAATGCCCAGTTATATCATATGCTGTATATATTTCAAGCAAAATGCAAACCATGGTCTCATGCAGCAAAGAACACAATGACAAAACAATTATTTACTACTGTATCTTTAATGCCTCACTGACTGTCTTGCCTGAAAAGTAGGAGCTTGATTTTCTTCCTCTCTGTCCTTTCAAACGATGCCTGTGTCTGAGAGACAAGATTGCCATGCTACTTCCAATTCTCTAATACACAGTCTTGTACACTGGAAATCAGTATGGAACACTGCACTCGCATCTCCCCTAACTTTTTACAGCCTTTAAATTGCCAGTCTTCTGACTACATTTCTTCAAACAATATTGCCATCTGACTGATATCAATCAAACACATTGCCCTTTGATGTCAGAACTCACAGAGTCATCCCACTTGACTGAATTTTGATTACCTCTGTATTCAGTCAAGTAATGTGCTGTTCTTCAAAAAATAAAGAAGCATAGCCACTGTGCATTTTTAATAAAAGGACTCTTGGCTCCTGTATTAGGAAAATAATGCCAAAAACATTAACTTTGAGATTCCAAGTTTGCATGCATGTTTTGTTTCCTGAGTAGAGATGGATGTTTTATAGTGTCGTATGAAATGAAGAAGAAACATTTAGGGATTAAACTTCTAATATCAGGCTTTCATCTGTTGTGGTTCCCAAATTTCCCACATCTCAGTAGTCCTACAGTACCAGTACAGAGGCGATGTGCACATTTTTTTCTTTTTTTTTAAATTTTAACCTGTTTTACATTAAAGCATGAATCAAAAGCTTTGCTCAACAGGGAAGAAAAAGAAAACCAAAACAGATATTAGATTCCCTATTGTTTAAGTCAGGTGCAAAAAACTGCACTAGCAGGCACAAAGGACAAGAGTCCAACCAAAACCCTGAAAACCACTGACCATGATAACTGTTGCATTTGGGGTTTTTTTGTTTAATAACTAAGTTTTTCCTGAGCTTTTTTCGAACCCCTGCTTCAATGAATGCATACCTTTCCATTCTGCTACACTCACCTCTATCCCTCCACGCTGCCACCAAGAATAAAAAAATGGCAGAATTATGTCTGTAGGTCAGAAGAAATCTCAGCAGAACCTCCTTTGCAAGCAGATATTTTTAACACTGTCCAAACAGACAGAGCCATTGGCCATCTTCCAGTCTGAGACTGAGCATAAGTATATGGTGTTTGATTCCTGAACAGGAAAGAAAGACTCTTTCCAGGACATTGGATCAAATACAGTCTAACCATATCAAAGATAACTGTCTGCAGAGCAAGTAGAGACCAGTGTAAGTCACTTTCTCCTTACATGTTGAAAGTGCTGAGAAGATGGGCAAGATTTACAAGCTAAAGAAGGAGGCAGCCCAAACCACCATCAGGTGGAAATAGTTCTCAAACTTGTGGATAACAGAATTAAAAAGATTACTTTCAAAAGACCCCTTCTAAGAAATAGGACCTCACACTGTTAAAATTCTATTTTTTTCTAGCAGGAAAAAAAAAAAAAAAAAAAAAAACAAAAAAAAACAAAAACACCACACCAACCAAACCCAAACAAACAACAGGAGTAAAAATTAAAAACAAAACAAAACAAGAAACCCCCTCCCCAAACAACAACAACAAACCCCTCCTCTGTATCTTCCTAAGCTATCTAAACTTCCTTTATGGTCATTTATGTAACTGAGTGGGCTGTAACTGTTCTTTATTTGGTTATTGGTACACCTGCAGTACAGTACCTACTTAAGCATGCTGCTTAGACTCACTAAATTAGCACAGTTTCTATGGTCTGTGTTTCAGACAGCTCTGTCTTTTGCTTATGTACCTCATGAAAATTCAAGTCTTTCACAATGCTTAGCTTTTGCTGCACTCTCACTCCATCACTGTTGCCAATACATAAAATTCCTTGGCACATCAGGGCAGACAAACTGTTTCTCTGGATGGCTCATTTTTCCAGAAATGACATGTGTCACAAAGCAGCTCAGACTCCTTAAACCCTACATTCATTCCCAGCCAGTCAATATATTCTCATGCCCTTGTATACAACCCTCAGTCCTTGAAAGGAAGAAGAATTAACTTTCATGAAATCAATCCTCAGTATTCCTAGCATAACTGACTGTACTGTCACACCTGAAGTCTCTGCTTCTCCAAACATCCTCCTCATCCTTTAGGGAGAAGAAAGGGATAACACCAACTTTGGGAATTTGCACCCTCAGAAAAAGCACAAGTATTTATGGAGGTAGGAAAATGCCATGCCTTCAGAATTATGTCCTCCTTTTGCTGGAGATAGACTCTCTGAACACTCGCAGCATCATTTTTCCATTTCTGGGCCAGGAAAACTGCCCCAGCCATTCTTTGCAGAGTCTGATCAAGCAATGAGACTTGCTTGAGGCCATACATAATTCTTAAGATTGTACTTTGAAGAATGATTTTAACACAAAAGGGATTTTTTTTTTCTCCTTTCAATCTAAATGGCTTATAGTGACACTTATTTCTATTGGTCAGCTACATGAAAAGATTAGGTCTGCTAGACATTACAGTATGCGGGTAGTACTGATCAGAAAAAAAGAAACAAAACCAAAACCAAGATTTACAACTGTGGGTAGTTTATAACTCTGCTAGTCTTCTTTCTTAGTCTGCCTTTCCTAAGGCCATCAAAACCTTCTTTGGAGCTGTACTTATGCCATGAATTCAACATGTAAAGAGATATTTCGGTGTGAGTTTACTTTGCTTCTGCAGAGTGCCGTTCTTGCAGACACACAGGCTCTCATCCCACAAGGAAACACTTCATGTACTCAGTATCCACCACAAATGCTCCACTCACTGTCCCAGTTTTATTGCCTGGCTGAGCATGTTTAGGCAGAAACAGCAGGGAAAAATGCAGGTGCTGAGGTAAAAGCCTGGGTGAGGAGGAGAGCAGGGCTGCCCTTGGCTGCTGGCCAGAGCTGATGTGGCACAGCCACCCCTGCCACCCACTGGCCACCACACCCTGCCCTGGGATGTGACCCTGGGCCACAGCAGGATGGTTGCTCACCCAAACCTGGAAACCACCATGCTTGTTGCATTAGGAATTGCATCTCCATTTGGAAGCTAAAAAATATGTAGTGCCATAGTATCCTTCTATCTCCTCTTTCTGCAGCTGTTCAGGGGCCCAGGCTTTCTCCTTTCTTCTTCCTTTTTTTTAATCTAGGAAGGCATTTGCCTTTGACCATTTAAAAAAAAAACCAAAAACAAAAACAAAACCCCTCAATCAAAATCATCATGTAGAGAACTCAAACATCAAAATCCTTCAATCTCTAACCACAGGTATGCAATGCTCAACAAACTAGCACAAAAGAGCTCCTGAATGACAGTAGGAAAAGCACAAATGTGACTGAAATGGTATTTACGAAATTGAGACTCAAATCTTCAGCATTTTCTAAAAGCATTTTTTGCAAGAGATTTGTGTTAGTGGTGCACTAGCATGGGGAATAACTCTCCTCCAAGCCTCTGACAAAACAGCCCACTGAATGATGACTGGTAGATTTTGCTTCATTCAGAAAAAATAAGTAAAAATCAAATTTGAGTAGCTGAGCATAGTACATATTAACATTGAATGGTTATCATATTCTGGTCAACTGTTAGAAAGCTGTTAGAAGATGACATCTGCTTTTCAGGAGACAACCATACTTAAATGGGAATTTTAGCTCTTATACATAGGTGATTCATTTTTTCAGTCATGCTCGGTCACAATTTTTTCAGACATATTTCTTCTCCCCCTTTCTAATAATTTAAGCATAAATCTGTTGCAAACCTGATGGATACCACTCTTTCAGACTCTTTCAGAGTCATGGTCTACTTACAGCTAAGAAGACACTTTTACTATAAGGTCCAAATCATTACTTGGTTTTTCAACACTCAAAACACCAGTGTCCTACTTCCTTTTTCAGCCCAATCCCAACCTCTTAAATAATTGAGTCCAAGTTTCCACATTACATGCAAATATAATCATTTCTATTTGAAAGAAGGCAGGAAAATGAAACACAATATGTCATTCTAGAACAAGGGCACTGCTTAGATTTTAATGACAATTAGGATACAGAGAGATATGCAGGCTATGGACTGGTTTAATGGGAGAAAATCCATAAACTCCCCCAGAAGATGCTCTAACCAGCATAGGAAAAATATAAAATCCAAAAAGTAAAAAATGAGCTAAATGCTGCCCATCCACCCACAGACCGGGGGCTGGTTGCAACAGTCAGTTTTTTCCTAAAGCCTACTGAGTACAGAGAAATACAGAGATTACATCAAAGTTTCTTCTGGTGTTCTTTAGGGAATTAATGGAAAACATAGGGAAGAATTAAATAATATTTTCGGTGGCTGGGATGACCATTTCAGGAATTCAGAGGACAAAAGATTAACTTGAGAAGCTAGGAGGAGTTCAAACTTGCAAGGAGTTTCAAAAAGTCAACTGCAAAAGAGGTTAGCGCCAGAGGATACAATAAAAAAGTAGTTCAGTCTATGATCCAAGGCAAAAGCATTATTCTTTAAAAGCTTACACAATGCTGCAAAACTGTATGGTGTGCTGCCAGCAAACAGCTTCAATAATATACTTTTGGAATGGCAGCTTTTGCTTTTGGTGCTCATTAAAAACTGGTTCTTGTCTCTTTTGTACCATGGCTCATCATGTGTTGCTGTTCTAGACCAATTCTTTCATTTTGGATTTGATGTTTCCTGGGTCCTCAATCCTTTAGCAACTTATCTTTTAATTGTCCAATTAAACACAACACAGCAGTACTTCTTTTTGGTATTGTTCTTAAGTATTATTTCTGAAGCCCTGTTAGAGAGGTTGACCTTCCACTCTCCTGCTTTGAGTCAACAGGTAGTCACCAAACACTAGGTTGGGCTGTTTCTCTTGAAATACTTTTCCATCCCTGAGTTTTGTGTCCAAAGGTTGGTAACTTCCCAAAAGTCAAGAGAGCATCACCTTTTATTGATGGTGCTACAGGCCAACACATCCAGATACATACAGCACAGTTACACTCTAATGCAAACAACAGGTGTTTTATCCCAGTGGGGGGCTTTACAAACTGTGCAGTTTTCAACTCTTAACTGCTGTGATAAGTTACTCCCAGGAAAACTAAGCAATTTTACCCTTCACCAGTTCAGAACCAATTGTTTTATGAACCCCATTAGGAAATATTTGTTTATGGACATGTTCCTCTGGACCAGAACATTTGTATTTCTCTACTATTGGTTAGGATTTCTCTTCCACCGTGACCCACTATGCCCATCTCTGGACAGACAACAGCACAGGCCAGGAACTGCAATTTTTTTCAGTTACACAGCACAATAATTTTGTTTCTATTATTCTCATTCTGCAAGGGAAATTAGCTGTTAAAACTGTAATATACACAAGCAGTCAAAGTCCTGAAAAGATACACACTGGCTGTTTTAATTGGGAAATTCAGAAAAGCTTTAGCTGTATAAAGTATTTTAAGCTGAAAAAAAAGTACAAAGAACAAACCATTGAGTAGCTGCATTTGTAACAGTTCTGCACTGCCTTCACAGTGGAAGCATCTCTGTTCATGAAAACAGTCATGGACAAATCCAAAACAGGCACTTGCTGAGATGCTATCCTGAACCTAGCCAATATTTGGGGCCATTTTTAGAAATCAACAGCCTACTGAAGGCTTGGATAATCCACACTTTTGCCATTTGGTTTTCAAATGCAGAATACAAGCTCAGCAGCCCTTACAAAACATTGCAGTTGTGGAGTGATGAGAGCGAATACTCATAGAAGGACTAGATAGAAGGACTTTACCTACCTCTGGTTCCAGCTGTGCAATGTCCTCACATCTCAAACATACAAAGGAGGTGACTCTCCCATTTCATTCATTACTACAATCCTGACTTTAATTCTTTCTAGATATTTTGCTAGGAATATGCATTTTCAAACAAAGCTCACTCCAAGCTGTGCCTTTGGCAGAACACAGATCACCAGAGCAGTTCTTGGAAACCTTCATTCCTTGCAGAAGGTTCAATCTACTCCAGCACTCCTACACAGATACGTAAGAGCTTGCAGGACAGGAGGATATGTGGCATTGAATACTGCTGTGCAGAGAGGAGCATTCTCACTCGTGCATGCACGTACAGTAATGTGCAGCAATTGCCAACAGCCCTTTCTATTTGAAATTTTACTGCCTTCTCATATCAGCTCCAGGGGCCTGCAGAATTATAGAGATATCTGCAAAGGGAAACAAGAGACATTCACAGATCCTCCTGCCTGACTGCAATTTACAGCCTTTATATCCCTTCCTGATGTCTGGTTGCTTCCTTCATCACCACCATGCTTTTACCACTATGACAGAAAACGATGAGGCAAGAGGAAGAGGCCTGCAATCATGAAGCAACCCAGTGATAGCCCAGCTAATAACATGAAATAAAACACATTGTGCTTCCCTGCTCCTGTGAGAGAAAATGATGAAGCACAAACCCAGCTCTCATCATTCAGGAGTCTGGCTTAAGGGAAAAAAAGGAGACACCACATGATGGCTGAAGAAAAAGATTTTGGATTGTGCCACAAAAATTGCTCCATTTTCTGTACTTCATAACTGACCAGTTTTAGGTCTTTCTTCATACCCACACCTGTGAAGTTGTCAGGCCTAGTAAAAGTGAGGGGGTACTACAGTATTTAACAATAAACCACACTCTCAGCAAGCTGTAACAGCCATCCTGTTTCAGAAAGCACATGTCTGGTGTTTTGCCTGTGGATTACTCTCTCCAATAACTCAAGAAAATAACAAAGAAACTCCTTATTGCATTGTCTATATTCCAAGAAAAAACCCTGATGACTGTAATGAGGGTAGACAGTTGCCGCCTTCTGCTTACTTATTACCTCTAAGACTGCTCAAAAGAGTGACAATTTTATTGTGTTTAGTCTTTTCCCCAAAAGCTAAATGGTTAGAAATGTAATCAAATAAAATGTCTTTGCAGTCCATTTCATAACCTTTCAGCAAAGAGTTTAATTTTTAGTAGAATTTTACTTTTTATTTTCCAAAACCAGTAAGTATTTATGACCTGTCACAGGAAAAAAAAAAGTTGAAAAGCTGTTAGTCACCAATTTATTGCTCCTCATCATCACCTCTGACCATGGCTGGATCTTGTACATTTATTCTTTAAGCAGTCTGACTTCTTGGGGAAACACGTGAGAGCAATCCAAACCAGGCTGAGAAGCATCCTAGATACATAACATTATATAATGTTATTATTATTATATTATAATATATAATATATTATATTGCCTTTAAAAAACAATCTGTTTCTACTATCTCTACGTTACTGAGCATACAGAGACCATGCATTCTTTGCTATTTTATAAAGGAGCTTTTGAAAATAAGCAAAGGCATAAGTCAATTTTTGAGATGCATAAGTGTATTAGCGGCTGAAATTTTAGTTTCCCACTTTAAGTCCACATTTCTTTGCAGCAGTTTCATTTTTATCAGGGTTTCATCAGAGTACAATGATAAACAGCTGTTGCATACCTCCAGGCTCACAATGAGTTGAGTAAAAATCTGCAATTTCAGGAATGTACAATTGCTAGGTTTTTAATAAATACACTGTGGCATGCATCTGTATATAGCAGACATATATAACATATTAGTATTAGAGGCACATGCATATTATATAACTTCATTCTAATAATGCATTTATATCCTGATTTATATGAGCTTAATCATAAATAGAGACAAATTAAGAAGTGCATAATAATTTTCAGCTCAGAGACCAGCACCTACTGTTCTGCACAGGGATTAATATCTTTCTTAAAAACCACTGTGTACTGTAATTCGGAAGGAAATAATCTTCTTTCTCATGCTTGCATCTAAATAGCAAAAGAAGTGATTAATGCTCAAGATATTTTCCACAATGAAAGAATCTGCTTCCTCCATACCTTTTGATTTACTCTCCCTTATTTTTGTGTTGTATTTTGATAAAGGGCATTGCACCCATCCATCAGAACTGGTCTTAATCTTTGTAACTAACCCAGTTCCTGAAGTCCTCAGGCTTCATGCAAACCATTAGTACTTGTATATAACCATATTATCAACTGCTCCAGACACAAAGCAGCTCCTTGCAGCCAGGCTACTCTTTTATTTAGCCTCAATATTTATTTAGCCTCTTATAAGAAGAAATATAATCAAGAAAAGGCACCAGAATTCATCATGCAAAGAGGTATTAATTGCATAATTTTATGGCAGGAGCCTTATTTGCACCAGTTGCCAATATATTGGATCACAGGTTGCTTTCTCCCAAAATCAATACCACCGATTTTTTTCTCAGAAGGTTTTCCAATACACCCAAGAAGAGGAGAGTCCCCTGCCCAGTGCTGCACAGCAGGATGGTTTGCCAGGAGGGCTGCAAGGGGCAGCAGTGGAGGCACAGGGCTTGCTCTGCCACCATCACCACATGGCCAGGCACCACTTCACTCAGGCACTAACACTCAGCCAGCAGGGATCCTGTCCATCCTGACTACAAGACCATGCTGTCCTAAAAACACCAAGCACTCCCTTCCCTGTCCTGGAGGCTCAGGAACCAGAATCCTTAACCGCCACAGTCCATCTTTTGCCCTTTCTCCCTTGCCCTCCCAGCTGTCTCTCCCTGGCCATGTCAGCACGCAGCAGACACTTGTGTCCCCACAGCCTGCCCTCCACACCCAGCCACAGCAGAAAAGCCACCCCAGAGGCCACATGGATGGAAGCTCCTACCTGCAAAACAGAAACCCCAGCCAGACCTTACAAGCCACATTTAACAAGAATGCTATCACATGTTTGGCTATAACATCTGCCTAAATATAAGTTAAATATCAGAAAATATCCCGTTTTAATTCTAATTTGAATATTTTTACTAACACTTGTTGAAAGGAGATGACAACTTGCCAGAAGCACAAATGCTCCAGGAGACACTGCATCCCAGCCTGACTAGCAGCATTTATTCCCTGCAGCTTATTGCTCAAAATGGGATAAATGCTGGAAAATCTTTCAACTCACAGCACACAGGAGTCACAGTACAAAGCAATGTTTGTTTTAGAAATAAGATTACAACATACACAGTGATTCATAATTATTTGCATTTTATAATTCTTTCTGCAAATGATTTGGTAAGTCAATCCACATAGGAATGAGATTCTTCCCCTACAATGGGAAGGAGCCACAAAATTTTAACTGCCTGCAAGATCTGGTCACTTTTTCCCATTCAGAATCTCTTCTCATTTTGTGCAAAAAAGTTACTAGCTTTTCTTTCCCCTCCTTTACCCCACTCCTCTCAGACACTCCCCCCCATCCACACAGACAGGTGTGCTCACTGGGCAGTTGGGCTCTTTTTCCACAATGGGTTGGACTCCTGAACAGACAAGAAAGCATAGGGAGAGGTGGCTGCTGCAAACACATCAGTTGGTGTGTCCTCCTGCTCTACCCAAGGGAAAGTGCTGCCTTCAAGACAAGCTTGCTTAGTGAGTAAACCAGGCTGAGGCGAGAGAAGATGAGCATACCTAAAAATGAAGGAAATTAAACACACTAACAAACACAACAAAGAAACCTATCTGTGTCTACCTGCCACAGGAACAGTTCTGCACCGCTGAAACAACACAGGCATATGAGGAGGTGCAAATGTGTTTAACCCAGGCAACCAGAAGTGTCTTGCAAACCACACCAAGCCAAGTGCACATGTTCAGTCTGATGGCAGTAGTGGTTCCCTTCTCCATTTTGGACACTAATTCTTTTCTTTCCTTATCCTGTGCACCTGGCAAGCTCTGTGAGATATCTCCCAAATTCCAGCAAATACACCAATTTCTGACCATTTGAATGAGGCTGTTGCTAAGCAACACCTTTTTCCTTTCTCTTTTGGTTTGTTTCTTTGGGGTTGGTTTGGTTTGTTTGGGAGGTTTTTTTGTTTTGGTTTGCTTTTTTCTGTTCAATTGAACTTAAAAGAAAAACAACGTAAGATTAACAATCTCAATTTCTTTACGAAAACAGTGCCTCAAAAAGCAGCTCACTTTTGTGGAGATTAATTGTATTTCCTCTATTCTTCAAATGACGTCTTAAAATGAAAAACAAGTTTCTTAATAATATGATGTTACTAATTCTTACCTACAGGCCATTTTTTACTTTTGGGGGCTCCAGTGCTAATCAGCTTCTTTACATCCATTTATTCCTTCCCACCTGTACATCTGCTCCTCTGTGTGAAAGATGGAGAACTCTTTTCCCTAACTGAGTTATGGTAAATACATGAGGAAAAAAATCCACATAAGGGATGACCCAAAGCACGCAATACTATTAGGAGACTTTCTTTTAATTTCAACAGATTTTGGATCTGAAAGGAGTCAGACCATTTAGAAATTTCCTTGCAAACACTGCACATAAAATCATGAAGCTGTTTCTGTAAGCGGCTCATTAATTTAAAAGGGTGGCTGATCCCTGAAGGGAAGACCCACTTCAACAGGAAGGTTCTGATGTCACGCCGGGATTTCATTAGCGTACCGGCTAGAAAAAATGCTGAAATAAAATGTAAATAACTAACTAATTATGCATGCAGTACAAAATGGAGCGCCTCCAAAGTAATTAGAAATGTCCATACATGGCAGTCGGAACTGCAAGCTGAGCACAGAGGGTTCGTGCTCTCCAGCTATGACAACAGAGCAGTCACGGAGAGTTTCTAGGCTGTGGTGGGGCAAAAAGAGATGGCACCTCCTGAGTGTGCAGCCTGTGACTACATTCAACTTAACGAAATTACGGAGGATTGAACCATTGCCAAACCAAGATATTCTGGGTTCCTTGTCTGTCAGAGACTCATGTTAAGGAAGGCTGAAATCTTACACTAGCAGAGAGATAGAACTAGATTGTTTTTAACAGAGCTGAACCTCAATAAAGACAAATATAGTTCTGTATATTGTCAGTGAAAATGGTGGGAGCTACAAGAGAGGATGAACATAGTGACGAGTCAGGAACTAAGATGTTTTCCCTTCCCTTCACCAATTAAAATTTTCTTTTATTTTCATGTCATTATTCTACCTGTAAAACCAAAGGATTCAATGTAAATTCTTTTTTTTTTTTTTTTTAGAAGTCCTTGTTAGATCTTTCTAATCCTTGGCACAAAGAGATGTCATTTTGAAATTATTTTCCTTCTAATGAAAGTACCATCTTTGCTAGGAGATGTAGGAAACTTTCTTTGTAGAGAATACAATTATGCAGAATGGCACAAATTTTGCTGTCATTTGTAATCCTAAAACTCCTGTGGAGCTATTGAAGCTACATGGGCATTTCAGAGAAGAATCTATTTTAACTCTTAGACACTCTCTGCTTTTTTTACAGCAAGAGCTGTCACTTCCCACTCAATTCTTCTGCCAAGACATCACTTCTCCTCTGCTGCAATCTGAACGGAGCCCTGTTCTGTCACAGCGATGTGATGCTCACTACCTGGGCCAGAGGTTTCATTCTGTAAGTCGGGTCATAGCTGTAGAAGAATTATTAGCAGCCAGAAGAAACACCATGCAAGGCTACTCAGTCTGAGTTTTTCCCATCTAAAGCCTCCCCTCCATTTTGATTTAGAAAGTGGTAAACTAAGGAAGAGTCTCTCATGTCTCTTGTTCTTGGCTGGGTGTTGTGGGTGCTGCTGCTAATCCCTTCTTTTTGGTTTTTTGTCTTGGTTTGCTTGTACCATAGCAAAACAAGAAACACTTGTCAGTTTTAAGGTTCTTTATGGTTCACACTATTGTCACCCAAGCCACTACATTTCCTCCTATAGATCAGCTTTCTGTGCTTCATGCAAAAATCTGTCTTGTCACTGCCTTTATCACATCTATTCATAACATAATCTACTCCTCCTCCAAAAATGCTTCTATCTAGGAAAGTCAGATTCCTCCTCCTATCTTCAGAGATATTTAAAGTACTACATGTTACAAGAGGTTTTCCAGCTCAACTAGAAACAATTTTACATATGTTTGTGTAATTCCATATATGCCACAGGTCTCTCATGTCTAACCCATACTGGATTGGAAAGCCATGACCCCCATCTCCCTAAGGATGCTCTGTGTTTTAACTCTTCTGCACCTTTAGGTAAAAGCAGAGCTTGGCCATCTCCCAAACCAAAGTCCTGCTTTGAAATGGCATCAGGTCTAGTTACTAGGAACTCCTGCAAAATGAGAGCCATTGTCATCACACTTGGCACAGTAACCTACATTTTGGAACAGATAAAGTGCAAACTGCTCTTACTGCCTAGTTTCAATGTCTTACTCAAGTCAGGTTTCTCATCTGTGCTCCAGGAGCAAGCACTGCTGTTCCCCTGCTCTCACTTCAGGTCAGCAAAGGCTGCTTTATTAATAACTGAATTTAAAAGCCAAATAAATTTAAGGCAAGTAAACATTCCTTCCCAAACAAAGAAAGAGCTGATATCTTACCAGTCTTCTGGTAAAATCCCAGGATGATAATGGGCTCGACTGTGATTTCTGTGCAGTAATTTTTGGGTGTTTGGTGTTTCTAACCCAGGGCTGATGTTCCCAAGTTTTAAGGGAAGGAGCCTGCCCACTGGGAAGAGCAGTGTGGGAGCGAGGCAGGGATGGAGTTGCACACCAGGCTGCCCATGCAGCAGGCACAGAGCCCACAGTGAAGGGCCAAGGAGGGCTCCCCTCACACCAAGACCCAGCCTCACCCGTGCAGGATGTCACACTCACAGCACGGGCGAGCTGCCATGGGAACCTTGTTTTCCCAGGCAGAGCACATAGATGCATACAAGCCAGCAGTTTGCTCACAGTAAATTGCTGTTTTCCCAAGGACTCAGTAACTTAGGGAGGCACTCCTTCAGTAGTTGCTTGAAGTGTTATGGAATAAACTCTTTTTGGGGCACTGTAATGACACCTGTGCCACAAAAGGCAGGTGTTGGCCAGAGAGAGAAGGGCAGGGAGATGAAGGTGCTGGGGGGAAAAGGCCACCTGGCACCCCTGCCTTTAGAGCTGCTGCACAGCCATGGAAACACGGGGAAGCAGTTAAAGGAGGGAAGTCCTATGCAGAAAAATGAGTCATGGAAATAAAATTTGATCTTAAATACATTGTGAATATTGTGAATTGATTGATCAATTATAGCAGACTTCAACAAAATCATTGTTGTAAGTCCCTAAAACCCACAGGAGGTTTTTTAATAGCCTACAATTTTTAAAACCACCTGCAAGTTTAAAATCATACCTAGGTTGAAGCTTAGAATTGAGAACGGGGCATGAACAAGGTGAGTTTATCATGGTGTGATTATTAAATAAAAATAAATTATCTTTTCAAAGTTTCAGAAGCAAAAAATAAACAGTTGAATAATGCAGGTGCATGCTGCATACCCTTTCAGAATGACCAACAAAAAAGGTTAGAAATCCCTTGTGTATAGAATTTAGTTACCAAAATAGACTGAAATAAATAAATAAACCAAAATCTGTGCATTCACAGTCAATTACTTCTCTGCCTTAATAAACTCCTCAGAAATAAACAAACATTTCTTAAACTTGAAATACTCTATTCTGTTGAAGCCACCGGGTGAACCCTGGATTCTGAAAAGACAATGGATCCAAATGGCAAGACACTCAAATTTCTTTGGAAAACATTTGTCGTGTGAGCAGAGCATTTACAACTCTCTATGTGCAGTCTTTGGTATTTTCTTTTCTTTTTTTTTTTTTTCTTTTTTTAGAAGATAAAGAAGGGGGGAAGGGGAGAGAGCTGCTTCTGGTTTACAAGGCTACAAGATGAGATTTGCAACATGCCATATTTTGTGTGGTCTAGCAAGCTACTACTGGTTCAGGGAGCAGAGTATTTGCAACTGTTTTCCTGGATAATCACACCACGTGCAAGTGTTTTGAAACCGAATCATATAGAAGGTTTGTAATCCAAATGTATAAATACTCAAATAACTTCCTGTTAAAGCAGGTAAAAAATGCCAGAGGGAAAACAAACAACGAGAAATCACGTTTGAGGAAGAAAAGCAAACAAACACACAAAAAACAAGGGGAGTGAGGGAAGGTGCTACTGCTATTTTTCTCAAACAGCGAGGTGGTTTGTGAGGAGGTTTACATGCCTGCAAGATAATGTTAAATTATAACCGTATTTTATCCATTCAAATCGTTAACAAATCGATTTAAACTATCTCCTACCGAGGACCTGATCTGGAGGTAGACTACACAAGAATGAAGAAGGAGCTTCACTGCTTGCTGCATTCTGGAAGTATTACTTAAATTATATTCAAGCCATCAGATAATTATGAACTTTCTTTTCCTTTATATTTATATGGAATATTTATTGAATTGCACAGTGTGCTTTTACAATAAAGTGCTTTTTACGTTGGTTTCTTTGTTCATCCAAAATAAAACTGACAGTTATCCTTTTATAACCTATTCTGAGAACATTTTCTCTTCTTTGAAACTGATTGATGCACTACTTTAAATGTTCCTGCAAATATCGTTTCAATTCAAGTTTCTGCATAATGTAATAAGAAGATAAAAGAATTCTATACTTCAACAAGAGACATTACAAAGCAACTAGAGACATTATCAAGGGCATTAACAAGCTCCTAATAGCAATAAAACCTTTTAACTGTCTGATGTAGAACATGCTCCCACCAAACCACCACATATTATGGTAATTGGCTCCAATTTCTGAATCTTTCATTGTAAAGTTACGAAGAGTTAGGTAGAACTGAAAAATGAACCTGGAATTCACAGTTCAGTTGCTTATCTTCTTTTTGTTATTGTTATGATGGTGTTTTCTGTACAATACACAGAATCAGCATGAGCTCCAGCTGCAGCAGCAGTATTTTATATTCTGCTCTGAGGTACCCAAGTCTCATCTTATTCTTGTTTCTCAATATTTAAAAGTATATGGCTTTAGTCCTTCCAACAGCTTATCCTGTAAAGACTATTACAATATGTGAATTAGTCATATTTTGGCAACCTCGTTTGCTCATTCACTGCAACACAAACTTCAGAAAATGAAATAGAACTTAACTTTGATGTTCTAATTTACCTTAGGAAATAACCTGGGGTAAGTTGCTTACTTTTCTTTTTTGGATTCTTCTCTCAAAAACATAAAAGTTCAGGCTTCATCCAGGGTCCCATGAAAATAAATATAAAATTCAGTACACAGTAAAAATGAAACCAGAACCTGCAGCAGAAAAGTGGAGAAGTGACATGAGGCTCTCTGGTGATTAACCTGCAGCGTAAAGCCAATTGTCCTGCTGACATGTCTATCGCACCACACCATTCCTCACAGGCTGGCAACCTGCTTACTGGAGAAAGGCAATCCAGTTGGCATCTAGAATCATGGTCCAAAACAGAAGCTGTCATTTCATGTCTCTGGAACTATCCTGGCTTAAAGGACAAAACACCAAGAAACAATGTAATGCAAAAGAAACTCCAAGGAGAAAAAAAAAAATCAACCAAGGAACAAAAAAAAATTGTAATGTTTCCAGCCCAAAGCTTGGTGTTCAGACACCACAAAACCTGCCAGGCTCCATTAAAATGACAGGCTTTGGGGGCAGATGTGCAAGGTTTAGAAAAGAAACACACTGGAAACACCAAACAGGATAGTTGGGCTATTCATACCTCTCTCTCAGAAGAGGGAGGAACTACCTCATTTCTTAAGTTCTGGCTGATGGCCTGAAAGAATCACTGGGACTTCACTGAGATCATAAAAGCACAGCATGCAATTTCTACCTAGTCTGGAAAAGCAGATCTACTATTTCCTGTAACATTTAATGGCACAATCCTTTCATTACAGTGTAAATTAAAGCAATCTTTTATTATTGCCATTATCAAAGGCTGCTTTAATTAGACTCACTTAAAGATTTTGTTAAGGCTTTTGACAACAGAGGACACAACTATTATAGTCACAAATATGCTGAAACCTACGCAAAAGTAAAACAAAACCAGGACAAACAAACTCCTTTTCTTCAAAAACTCTGTGACTGTGGTCCTTCTGCTGCAGCTGTTGTAAAAGTTTCCGAGATTAAAACAAAACAAAACAAAATTAAACCAAGAAAAAAAACCACTTGAGGCACAACAGACCAAGGACAGCAATTATGTAGGTGAAACATTTTATCAAAGCATTTTAATTACCGTGACTTCACTTTCAGAAAACATAAAATGGAGATTTTGCTTGACACCAGATTTTCTCCATAAATTCCAATGAAATCTGTAAAGCCGTACCTTTGCTTATTTCAATCTATTGTATGTCTGGTGTTAACTCATTAACTATTACAAGTGGACTATTAGCCTTGAGAAAACAAAAATTGCATTACTCAATGCCATATTACCTTACATATTTCTGCATTGAAGGAAAGTCTACTGTGGTGGTCTCCATCACAGATCAACCTTTTGAACGGTACTATTGCTAAAAACACTTTTAGGGCATTTTAGATTAACTCCAATGTTAAAACAATACATTTTCAAATCATTATTTTACAGAAACCAAGCAGAAAGAAGCCAGAGTATGGGAAGAGGAATAAACAGGCACCCCAACAGCGTCTTTGGCATATAGCCAAGATAAAAATCGCGCTGATACCGCCTCGCGGAAGGGAGACGCCTGAGTTATCCCTTGCGAACACGTTCCTCTGTGGTTATCGCTGGGGCTGAGCGGCAATCGGCCCTTTACAGGGCACGGCCGGGCCGGGACCCAGAGCTCGAATCACCGCCCTCATGCCTCGAGGGGGAAAAATAAATTAAATTTTTTTAAAAATTTTAAAATATTAAATCTTTTAAAAAACTTTAAATTAAAAAAAAAAAAATCGCGTGCAGCTCGGGGAATTAATTAATTACTGCCCGCACGCAGGGGCCGCCGGGGGGCCGGCAGGGGAAGCCCCGCAGGCCGCAGGGAGCGGGGCGAGGGCAGTGGGCCGGGGGGAGCGGA